>OY482670.1:108105432-108705432 GCA_960531455.1 Urophora cardui | reverse complement strand
ATTTTTTATTCATTCTGTTTGCTATTTGTTTTCGGCATAAATTGCTTACTCTTAGTTTTAAAATTATTTTTTCGCTTACCGGTATTGCATAAAATAAGCGGAAAGATTTGGACCACTGCCGATATATTTTGCAAAGCCTACATTGATTTAAATTTTTGTAAATAGCAATTTTGTAAAGCAATTAACGCTCATTCTCGTTTATTTTGCCAGTTTTTATTATAATACATTATAGATTACTATACAGTATTGTGTGAAATATGCAATTACTTATACCAGTGAAAGAACTTATTACCTGTAACAACTTATTTTTTCCAATATTAGTAGCGATTATATAATGCATTATTGTCTACAATATTGTAAGACAATACCGCCAATGACATGCCTATGTTAAAGTAATGCAATCCGTATTCGAAAGTGTAAGCGATGAATCAAGATTTCTCGATGATTTTACCCATTACATGTAAGAGAAAGCCCTGCTGGGTACACATTCATGTACGTATGTATATATGTATGTACGTATGTATGTGTATTCGCGTACAATGTACATAATAAAAATGCTAAGTACTTTAGAAGCTGTGCCAAGTTAAGTATTTTCCTACTTTTTAATCTGCAGTTAAGTAGACTTAGTTTCTGCATACTTACTGGAATTTTTACATATGTATTTATGAATTATGCATCGAAAAAAAAGCAAGCGTTGAAGTGGAATAAGAAGTTAACACTTTAATGTAAAGCGCAGTTTACTTATTTGATAAGCGTAGATTTAGAAAAGAAAAAAAAATGGTTTAAATTCATTAAGTAAATTGCACGTGTTAGAAGGATGACAACATTTAATGATTAAACCAACTAGAGTGTTAAGGGCAACATAAATATAATAATCAATAATCAATAATCAATAATCAATAATCAATAATCAATAACACTGCTCTACAGCCAAAAAATACTCTGAACGCAACCATCCTTTCTATATGTAAAATCGGTCGCTGATTCCGAAAATCGGGTTCATTTTTAATTCTATGGGAAGGTTTTTGAGATATCGGCAATTTACCGTTATTTGGCCAATGTGTCCACTTAATCCTGTATATCTCTTTAACACAGTGAGTTATATTCCTTAGGGTGACACCAACCGAAAGAAAATTAAATTTCCTTTTCACGGCTCCTATAACATTTTTCTCTAACTCTTATAGTTTCTGAAATATTGACGATTAAATTTTTTACGATTTTTTGAAGAAAAAATTGACTTTGTCAGGCAATATCTTTAAAACCAATACTTTTACCTTCGGTTTTACTCCTTTTCATGAAGCTCTATTCTATTATCAAAAAAATAAGCTATCAACGATGAAAATCCATTGTAAAATGGAAAAGTTATAGGCGATCAAGTAAATACAGCCAGGTCGCGCAATGCCTCTGCACGCGTACATTCTATGCATATTGTACCAATACCTACACATCTGCAGTAGCAGCACATTGGCAGCGCAGTAGATACAAGCCCATTTACGGGTATAACATGCATAAAATATACCCGTGTAGAGGCATTGTGCGACTTGGCTGTATTTACTTGATCGCCTATAACTTTTCCATTTTACCATGGATTTTCTTCGTTGATAGCTTATTTTTTTGCTAATGGAATGGAGCTTCACGTAAAAGATTAAAACCGAAGGTGAAGACATTGGTTTTAAAGATATTGTCTGACAAAGTCAATTTTTTCTTCAAAAAATCGTAAAAAATCGAAAAAATTAAAATTTAATCGTCAATATTTCAGAAACTATAAGAGTTAGAGAAAAATGTTATAGGAGCCATTAAAAGGAAATTTAATTTTCTTTCGTTTGGTGTCACCCTAAGGAATATAACTCACTGTGTTAAAGAGTTATACTGGATTAAGTGTACCCATTGGCCAAATAACGGTAAATTGCCGATATCTCAAAAACCTTCCCATAGAATTAAAAATGAACCCGATTTTCGGAATCAGCGACCGATTTTACATATAGATAGGATAGTCACGTCCAAAGTACAGACAAAAAATTTCATTTTGTGATCCAGTGTAATCAATAATCAATAATCAATAATCAATAATCAATAATCAATAATCAATAATCAATAATCAATAATCAATAATTAATAATCAATAATCAATAATCAATAATCAATAATCAATAATCAATAATGAATAATGAATAATCAATAATCAATAATCAATAATCAATAATCAATAATCAATAATCAATAATCAATAATCAATAATCAATAATCAATAATCAATAATCAATAATCAATAATCAATAATCAATAATCAATAATCAATAATCAATAATCAATAATCAATAATAAATAATCAATAATCAATAATCAATAATAGGCTAAAAATGCTTATATTAAAGGAACTTTCTGAATATTTCAAAATAAAATAAAAATGTCCATGCTCATTCACATAAGAAGTTTTAACACAACATTCAAAATTCTAGTAAGAATTTAAAACGTTTTTTTTCTAAAATACCAAAAAGCTTTAAGCTTAAGAAAAATCTAATTAAATACATATATTTACATAAGCAAAGTTACAAGCAGTTTATTTATAAATGTGCTGTCATGTACGTTAGCAAATATGTATATATGTATTTATATTATGCTATAGTATGGGTGTCAGGAGTTGCAAAAGTCATGCCAACTCTTGAAAGTTAAAAACGAAAACATGGCAGCAACAACAAAGAATCATTGATGCGTGTGAAAAGCCCAGCTGAATTCTAAGTTCTTTGTAGCTTTACTTATAGCATAGAATACTTAACTTAAGTATTTATGTATGTGACTTCTTCTGTAAAAAATGTACTTCATTCAACTTCTACATGAATATTTAATAACACAATCGACAATATACGAATTTGCCTATTTACATACCTTACAAATTTTTAGTCCCGAAATGATAGAGTTCATTGGATTGAATGTGGAAGCTTTAAAACAGACATATGCAGGCCATAGCACCTTTGTACAGAGTTTATTCACACATACAGGCGAGCCAATGTAGCGGAAGGTACTCTGCGCTCTCCGACACAATCTCTCTCACAACTTTGCCGACCATTACTTTAAAATAACTTTTTGATTTCACTATCTTAATATGTTAGAACCCACTTGAATAAACTCTCTCTAAAGCTTTAGTACATTTTGTGGAAAGCTTAGGACACCATAAAAAGTAGCACTAGCTCTGCAACTCTTGTCTGTACTTGCAAAGTGTAAAAGCCTTTCTGTACCACAATGCCTATATTGTTTTTGTTGTTCTTGTTTTTACCTCAATTACGACAATATCTAACTAGCGTAGAGGGAACCCGCCTATGCATGAAAGTTGGCAGACAACCTACACAAACAGAAATAACTTAATTTCCCTGTGCATTATTTGCATATTTGAAAAATTGTTCTTCCTACATATTTATAAACTCACTAGCAAATACCCGTTGCTTCGCAATGACGAATAATGGTTAATCTAAGTTAAGTCAAGTCAAGTCAAGTCAATTCAAGTTAATTCAAGTCAAGTCAAGTCAAGTCAAGTCAAGTCAAGTCAAGTCAAGTCAAGTCAAGTCAAATCAAGTCAAGTCAAGTCAAGTCAAGTCAAGTCAAGTCAAGTCATGTCAAGTCAAATCAAATCAAATCAAATCAAATCAAATCAAGTCAAGCCAAGCCAAGCCAAGCCAAGTCAAGTTAAGTCAAGTCAAATCAAGTCAACCGAAGTCGAGTCGAGTCAAGTCAAGTCATATCAAGTCAAGTTAAGTCAAGTCAAGTCAAGTCAACCCAGCAGTATTTGAGGTAAGGAGCTGCATATTCAGTAGAATATCCATTATGAAAAATAGCCTGAAACTAAGTTCAAAATTCATTGCTGAAAAAATAACTGAACACGCAGTAAAGACATCAGGTGTACTGAAATACATGCTATGGAAGTTCTCCCTGCGTATTCAGGCCTTTTTTCCTACAGAAACTCTCCCTTCTCGTTCGGCAGTTTTTAGGTAGTTGATTTTCGACGCCACCTCTATATAAAAACGAAAGGGAAAGTTCAGATATTAGAACTACATCTCTACTGCATATTCAGTAGGAAATACCCAGCAGTATTTATCAGCTGGAAAACAGCACATATTTCCTACTGAATATTCATATTCATCTCTCATTTGATACCCATATCGCTCAGAAACATTCGATGGTCGGCCGAGTCTACGTTTTGATCCATATCTGGGGACCCGACCTGGGAATCACTATTAAAAGACCTCTACGTTGAAGTCCAGATCAAGACCTACCATTAGATACCAATATCGCTCAGATACATTCCGGAGTAATCCAGATCCACGTTTTTAACCCATATCAGAAGACCCGTCATGGAAATCACAATGAAAGTAGGTCTGTGTTAAAGCTCTGCTCAACACCTTTCATTTGATACCAATATCGTTCAAAAACATTCTGGAGTCATTCGGGTCCACATTTTAGCCCATATTTGGGGAGGATGTGTAGGCATCACAATGAAAATAACTCTATGTTGAAGTCCTGCTCAACACCTTTCATTTGATATCAATATCGCAGGTGTAGGTGCACGCGTTCTTGAGTTATAGCATAGCATGCATGTGTAAACAGGTTTTTGATTGTCACCGACACAAACATCAAACTGCGCAAAAACAAACATATGAGTCGCCTGCGCTGCTCTGCCTGGCACGACTGCGACGCTTCCACTGAACACGGCAATTGACCAAACGAATTTGCTTACGCCTTTTTGAGTTTTTCGAAATTTAAAACCGGGAAAAAGGTATTAAAGTCTCAGAAATGCGCAAAAGAAAGTACATGGTTGTCGAGAATTCGCAATTTATGACATTTTAAAAAAAGAATTATTAAAATCGGTCCAGTACTTTTCGAGTTATCGCGTTACATACATTTTCCATACAATCAATTTTATATATGGCGTTTTCGATTCGCCATCATACAAGCGAGGTCGGATCGAACAAAAATGTTTGAATCCATAATGAGTAGTAGCCATACTCGCTAACTGGTCGATAACAATTTCCCTCTGCTCGCTATCATTCACATATAAAATTGGCAGAGAGAAATTTATAGCCAGCAGAGAAATTGTGAATCGAAAGCGGCTATAATTAATATAGATTAGTATAGATATAAGCAGTTGCTCTAACATAGAGATTATATGCTTGCTATTACATATCTTTATATATATTACGCTAAGCGATTTTTTGTAAGCACCATAACTTTTACACCGTTATACCGATTTTCGAAAATGTGGTGTCAAATTAAAGGGCTTGACCTGTAGATATGCAGGAAGGTTTAATTTTTTTGAAAAGGGCTGCCAGATGTTTGAAAATTTAATTTTACTGTATAGTTTGTTTGATTTTAAAATTTTTGGTACCATATGAAAGGGCTTGAACTGATATTGAGTAATTTAATAAAAATTTTACAAAAAGGCCACCTGTTCAAAAATTCAGTTTTACGCTATAGTTTGTTTGATTTTTCAATTTGAGGTGGCATATGAAAGGGCTTGAACTGATATTGAGTAATTTATTAAAATTTTTACAAAAAGGGTGCCATCTGTTCAATAATCCATTTTTACGCTACAGTTTATCTCATTTTTAAATTTGAAGTGTCATGCAAGGCCTAGCACTGAAGATGGGTAATAAAAGGAGAGGGAAGAGGAAAATGAAAGGGACGGATATGGCGATGGACAGGAAGCGAAAGAGGAAATATGAAAAATAAAATGGATAAAAGGAAAAGAAAGCGCAAATAAAGGGGAAAGGGGAAGAGAAAGAGAACTAGAAAGAAAAGGAGGAGCGCGCCAAATGGCCTTTTGGAGGTCGCTTTAAGGTTACCATAGTCTAGAAAAATATTCGGCACAAAACTTCACTATGGGGCTCCTTGGTCAAAATCTTTGTATAAAAAATCTAGGTTCACAGAAAATAAAAATAATCAGTAACTATGAAGGTATATCAAAAAATTTTCCAATGTGGCAATAAGTGGTCTTCCACCCCCAAATTGTCGCACAGTATAATTGAAAGCCACAGCATCGCGTGGCCGGGTTTACTAGTTTTCTTTTATTCTTTGATCAACTGAGGCAGCTTGCATTCTTAATCTGAAAATATGTCTAAATAAGGTGTCCGCTGAACGATTTTCTCTACCAACCCCTCTTCATTTAAATTTTTTTTGTAGCAAGTTGACTTTAATAATAATACATACATATATGTATACATAAATATGTACATATTTGCAGACAAAATCATTTGTTGAAAGTAACACGAGCAGTGTGAAATTACAATACAAAAGGAGCAAAGAAATTATCTCGTTGTTGTATTTGTTGTTGTGGCGATTTGTCTAACGTCAGCACAGCATCAAAGTGCGTAGCTACGCAACGATAATTTCCTTTTACTTCTACTAAATGGTTGGCTGAACGTGACAACATTTGTTCAACGAAGCCGCTAACCCACTCACCAATCGAACAGTCAAGCATTTTCACGAACAACTAACCAACTATCTGGGCGCGTGGAGGTCAAGTGACAAAATGAGTAAGTGATGGTCACAAGCGGTGTCAAAGTGAAATTTCCGCGTGTAAATCAAGCTGACAATGCGCCGAGCAACGCAAACACACAGAAAACTGGCTGGAACAACGGCGGTCAACGAGGCGTCGGTAACGCAATGTTGCTCGAAGTAACAACGAATTGTATCGAAAAGCGCCATTATAATGGATGGCCATTGCTTGCTTTTGTTTTTTGCTTTTTTTGTAATGATTCACTTGCCTCTTGCGCTGCCCGCTTGTTGCTGTTACTGGGATTTTCTAATGATAATTAATGTATTTCGTTTACTTATTCGCTATTAACTACGCCATTTGCCATTTGTTTATACGACAAATGCAAGGAAACTTTCCATGAAACTTGCTTGAATTTCAATGTTGTAATTGACAACTTATCAAGAATTATTTCGCGAAAATTGAGTTGCTTTTTATTAGTTTTCCATAAACTGCTATGGAATGCTGCAATTAAATGGGTTTTATTAAGGTATTTGTCGCTCCTTGGGCGTACTGACTTGCTTAAACTATTAAAGTGTTCGGTCTAAGTGAATTACATAAAAAATCTGAAAAAATTTAGTTCGCGGACCTAGGCGGTTTTTAAATGTATAGAAACAGTTGCCAGAAAAGGCTAGTTAATTTAGATATCTATTCGTTTTTAACTCACTAACTTTCCTTTCTAAATGACCTCCCTCTTCTAGTATTCCTTGCAAAGTCATCATGTTTTGTCACGTTTTTAGAGTTTTTAACAAGTTGAAATATTTTTATGTAATTAACACAAAACTTTGAAAATATATATCTATGTACATATATAGTCTGTATGTACTTACATAGCATATATGTACTTAAAAAGGTGAAGCAACTAAAAATCATAAAGTCAACCAATAAAACTTTACTTGAGTGGACAACGAAGAGCATCCTTGCATCCTGGGTCAGGCAGCTGGCAGGGAGTATTGCAAAAGTTTATACAAGTTGGTAAGTATGCTTGAGCGACTTAATATTTGGTAAATTTGAAAACTGGATAAATATTGTGGTTAAATTTCTAATTAAAATTCAGAGTCTTTTATGGAATATTAATATTTTAAAATGCACTCAGAGGCGGATTATCCCTAAGGCAAACTAGGCACTTGCCTAGGGGCGCGTAGTTACAAGGGGCGCGCGACCTCAGAATTTTTAAACAAATAAAGAAAATAACATATCGACGATTAAGAATTAAAGCTGATCTATAATAGATCGATAATAGATAAATCGATTATATTGCACAAGCATCGATATATTGTGCAATATTGCGCGTTTGTTGCATCGTCAGGCTTGCCAGTACTGGCGATTTGTCGCCAAATTGGCGATTTTTTACAAACTTTGGCGACCAATTCATGAAAATTGGCGATGGCAACTTTTTTGGCGATTATCAAAATATTAGATTATATTAATAAAAAAAGCAATTACTTTTTCAAGCCTTTTTCTCAAATTTTGAAAGTTTCTTCATACAAATTTTTGTCAAATTACAAAAAATTTGAGAAATAGCAATTGCTTTTTGTTTATTAATTCTTCTTCTTCTTGATTGGCGCTTAACCGTCTAGACGATTCTGGCCGAGTCCAACAGAGAGCGCCAATTGCTTCTGTTTCGTGCAGCATGGCGCCACTTGGGAACACCTAGGGAGGCAGCATCGCTGTCCACCTGATTTTCCCAACGCAGTGGAGGTCTCCCTTTTCTTTTGCGTTCAGCGGGTTTCGATAGAAATGCTTTCTTGGCCGGAGCGCCTTCGTCCATTCTCACGACATGACCTGCCCAACGCAGCCGCTGGATCTTTATCCGCTGAACAATGTCGATGTCTGTGTTTGTTTATTAATACGACTCATTATCTCCACTTTGCCAATAAATCTTACGATATGTAGAGATCTATTGAGAAAATCAATATATACTACGTACTCTGGCAAACATTTTCTGCACACTTGAGTGCAAACCAAAATTTTGGTCTGCACACTCGCCTATCCACGATACGACGGTCTGTACAACTTTGACACCCTACGGGACAGTGAGCTTCAGCTGCCACCGCACGTGCTGTTCATCGCTGACATATGTTTTGTGCATTGTCGACAGCACTTTCTTAAGGGCCTTGTGAGAAAAGTGATGCCTGGCTTTGCGTACGTGTGATCTTGCATCACCTTCTCTCTTATGTACTTTGGCTATCTATTCAAAATAGGTTTATCTCTTTTACTCCAATCACAAGTGATCAAAAACAATAGCACTCTAGTTAGCAGCATAGTTTATATCTATAAGTTGCGACACTCTCAGCTGATCGTTTGGCATGTTGTGCCTGTCACCATGTAGTGCTGTGCAAAAGTTACAAAAAAAAAAATTGAAATGAATTTTGAAATCGTTAAATCTTTAAAACTTTTGGGTGAATTGAATTTGTAATGCTATATTTGTAGCAATAATAACAAAAAATTAACATATTTTTGAGTTTTAATTGATTTTATTAGGAATTTTGGCAATTTCCTTGTGAAGATTTTGCTACGTTTGAATACAACACTGTGGTCGATTCTTCTTCATATTTGGTTTATTTAGTTTCCCATTCTCCCATTGACACATAATGTGCCTGTCACTTTTTGCAACAACAATTCCCATGGTTGAAATTTGTTTTGATGGGAATACAGTGAGTCACAGTGAAAGTGAGCCATCATTTATTCAGAAATTTTTATTATTAAATATCTTTGTTAACAATTACTTGACTTTCCTAATCTTTTTGCGACGGAAAACTTTCAACAACATGCCAGAAATTATGAAAAACAAAAACATACACATATATACGCGTCACAATCAAAGTAAGCTTTCTGGTAACACCAATTTAAGTACTTAAGGTTTCTCTCTAGAACACCTATTATTATTTTTCTCTTATATATTTTTACAGTTCACATTTTACATTATATTTTAATTATATAAAAAAAAAAACCAGATCGGGCAATTTTCCTCCGTTTTTAAAAGGTGTACTTATCATACAACATACGCTAGAGCGCGTAAAAATCGTGTTTCGTTAGTTGAACAAAACACATTGCTTGCTAATAAAATTTGTATTATATTTAATTCAAGTGCGCCAACAGATGCATTAGTTGTATTTTTGATGTCAATGTGCAAAGATGGGCCGACAAACAAGTTTAGATATTACGGATAGAGTAATCAGAGACCAACATAACTGTTAAGTTTTTTCTAACACTGCTATTCCGAGCGTTACCGGAAAATTACTTTACTGGTAATTTATGTTGCTGAAAATTGTTACAGTCTTTTCAATTGGTATTCTGGCACAAATGGTAACGCTGTCAAAGCATTTCCATACGAACGGAATGGAATCGGGCTGAAAATGGTAACAAAATGTTACCACGTATTGAGGTGGTAACTTAATTTTCTGCTGCCAGAATACGAAAAGAGTGTTTAAAGTACCAGATTCTTTATTTAACCAGTAAAGTAAATTATGTTACCACACCGGAATAAGGCCGTAAGTGTCCTAAAATAACAGTTTCATGTAAACACAAAAGCATAACAGTTGAGCAACGCCGATAACACTTATTGTTTACAGACTAGCTGTTTCCGTCAGTGGGAAACTTTTATTTTCAATATTTTCCGTCACTGTTGGACAGTGACGGTTATCATTGAGTAGCGAAAAATTTCTGTCGCGAAAGGACGGATATTTCGGGCAGAGAAAAAATAAAAGTCTTTTGTGCATGTATGTGTCGTGCGCACGTACATGTACCACTCCGTTGAGGATGAACATATGAAATGCAATGGAAATTCTTTTGCAAATATCCCTTTTTCTGCTCACATAATTTACCAAAATTAATAAGTAAGGCATCGTTTTAAAGGTATAAATTAGCTATGCATGTTAAACGGTGTTTTATTGCGCGTGGTACTTTTTTTTAATAGTATTTTGCAAAAATAAAATGTTTTAAACTAAAAGATTTGCGCCTAAAACTATGCCTTCAGAATTATTTTATTCTAACAAGAGTGCATAGTTAAATACAAATTTCAAATGTAGATGTCGCTCCAGTTGAACAGTCGTGTATATTTTAAAACACTTTTATATATATGTTTGTATGTAAACATCACATTATTTTAGGCGAACACGTGTGTACTCATACTTACGCTGAATGGGGGTTTTTCAGCATGGGATGTGCTTATTTATACAAAGCTGTACGTAGTACAATATATGTACATGTATTTCTACTTTTGATCAAATAACGGTTGTACGTAAGACCATAAAATAATTGAGATAGATATAGACTTACATAAATCAAAACGATCTGGATGAAAAAAAAAATTGATTGAACGGCCGGCCTTACATAATCTAACTGGCGCAAAAATAGAAAGATTTTAATGAAATTTGGTACACAGATTCTAATAGGAACAGAGAAGGCTGGGGTTGAAAATAAGGCATATGTATGTATTTCGAAAAACACGTAAAACATGATAATTAAGTCACTAATAAAGCCCGAGTGATGGAATTTCGTCCATGCAATGACCTTATGCCGTTATGAGGAAATATGCTGAAATTTAAAAAAAGGGCCAAGAGGAGCCAATTTTCAAAGATTTATAAGTCAAAACTCAGGAACTGTATCGATTACGCTTCGGCCACTGATTTGCTTGCCAAGGCAAACATGTGGAAAAAAATTACCCAAGTCGGCAGGGACCACATATATGTACATAAAAATATAAAAACAGTTTATGCGATATAGGTAATTCATTGAAAGTTCCATAAGTTCCACTGTAGACATAAAACCAAATATATAAGTTTTTTTAAATGGGCGTGACAGCACAAACCATACCGACTGGCGCCACGTATGTTTTGTTATTTTTTGCGCAATATGCGCACGGGTCTGGCTAGTAACTCTTAAATGGCAACAGAAAAAAGATCGTTGAGAGAGGTTGCCCACGGTGAGAAACACTTTGAGTGAAAGAGTTTTCTGTTTCAGTCAGTGGGAAACACTTTGCGCTCACCATTTTTGTGTTTCCGTCAGACTGAAATGGAATGAAAATAAGTGTTAACTGTTAAAGTTGGTCTCTGAGAGTAATTGAACTGTTGAAACAAGGCAAAAAAGTATTAAAACCGTTTTAGGGCATATTCCTCTTAGTGGCTAACTTTCACTGTGAGCCCGTTTCATGAACTTTTCCCGTTTTAACTATTATTTTTATAACTAAAAAATAATGTTCATCAAATATTTTCAAATACTAAATTGTGGTTTATTCTAAAATATACCTAAGTACATAATTTTGTTTTTCAATCGGTTTATGTATAATTTTTTATTTTCATAAAACTTCGGACAAGAAAACGTGGCTCATTTTCACTGCGACTTGCTGTATGTATCAAAAATATAGATACACATTTATTTTTTCCAAACAAAAATGAAATATCCATGATGCCAATCGTTGCTACCCAATAAGCATTTTTGAATGCATTTGAATTTCATTGTGATCAAATCCATTTTCCGATTTCCAACAATAATTTTTAACTTGAATTCAGAAACAGCCCATTCTCTGGAAAAAGGGTGCTTATTCGATATGAAAATGTTTCTGTTTCTCCACTTGAAAAAAATATTGGAATTTGACTTGAACTTTATCGATATTCTCCAACCAAAATCAAACGTCAGAATAAAGCTTTTGAGCAACAAACTCTCATCCGATTGAAATAAAGGAACAAAAATGTAACAATTATGATTGCTTGACTTATTTGCTCACTTTTTTGTTATGCATTTAACAATAATAACAATAATTTATACACAAAAATTAGTTGAATTATACATTCCTCTTTAAATTTTATTCTCCACTTTTAGTTTACTTATTGCTAATATGATTGAATTTAATTAATACTAATTATGCACTCAGTTCAGTTTGGAAAAGTATTGTACTTTAAGTGTAAAAACATGTTGGATATAAACTTGATAACTGAGACTTTTTCCCCACATTGGATTCGTGCTAATTGGGAAATATCCAAATGTAGGAGAATGTAGAGTTTCCAAAGCAACCAAAGCGTTCAAAGGCATCCAGGCATTAATCAAAAAGTATGCCATATTAAGCAGTTTGAGATTAAGAAGGTTCACATTTTATGAGATATCTCCGAAGCCAGTTTAGGTATTGAAATTAATCAAATGGTTTATGACAGCATTCATAAACACCTTTCGTTTGATACCCATATTGTACTAACACATTTTGGTGCACATATTGGCCGATAACTCCGAAACCGGAAGCTAAGCTTTTACATCATCTATATCTACATATACACTAATATTATAAAGAGGAAAGATTTTGATTGTTAGGGTGTAAAACAACTAGGTAGTTAAAATTTATAGTATTATGATGGCCATTTATGGTCGGTACAGGGGCGCCGAGAAAGTGGCTGCCTAGGGCGCTCTGGACCTTTAATCCGCCACTGAATGCACTGTTTGAGAACACGTTACTCACTATGGCTTAATTGCCTTTAACAAAAAACACAAAAAATTAAAGCTGATTCCACATAAACTTTTTCCGCTTGGCGTTACGCCGCTTTCTATGTCAAACAACGCAAAACTGAAAAACTATGCCACATTGAACGCTGCAACATCACTCAAAAAATATTTATTTTCTGAAAAATCTCTCATTCTCCGTTTTATTTACAAAAAAGTAAATAAGAAAATAAAAATCTATTAAATTATTTTTCAATTGTGTGAAATGTAAATTTGTTTATTTACATTTGAATTGAAGTGAAACTGAAAAAAAATTTCAACGCCCCCAAAAGTTGAGATTTGGGCAACTTTGTGCTTTACGTAACTTCGGCGTTGCGTTACTTTTTGTTATGTGAGAAACCTCATATAGATACATGTATTTTAATCTCAGCTGTCACGCAGAAAGTGTCACGTAGCGCAACACAAAGTTCTATGTGGCATCAGCTTAAAAGGTACATTTGCGTACATATGTACATTAGAGTGGCCCTTATTTTCGAAAGTCGGAAATTTGCAGGTGTTACCCCCTGATATGTTCTTGTTTAATAAAAAAATAATACCCTGAAAATTTTGGCCCGATTGAACAACTCCAACCCGTGCCACAGCGAGTTGAAGTTGAAAAATTAACATCATCACTTTTAGTAAGCGCTGCTTTTGGCTATGCCGCGATAAATATATGTATGTGCGAAGGTATACCCGAAAACCCAACTCTGAGATGTTTACAAGTTTAAACTTGCATAAATTTAATGTAAATACTTTTTTACCGTTACAATTGCTTGACTAACAAGAATCGTAGAAGATGTATGTACTAGGGATTCCAATCCCGGGATCCCGGGATCCCGCCCTTTCTGACACGCCGAAAATCCCGGGATAGCTAGAATTTTATCCCGGGATTTTCGGGATAAGATAAAGAGAGAATATTACGCTATTATAGCAAAGAAAAGTTATATTTTATACAATTTTTATTGGTCTTAGATCTGTATACTAACAGCATTTCCTATTCTGAATGAAAATGTTGCATTATTACATTGCAGCATTATCAACATGTGTCCTCTGTCCTATTAAAGTGTTGCATTTTTCATGTGATGAATGAAACAAAAATAATGCAAACTTTTACTTGTGCTAAGAGCAGAAAATGTTGCCCGTAGTCGGGCCAGTTTTATATTTTGTCAATAGAACAAACATCCCTAAAAAAGTGTTTAGTCTGTGTGGAAGAGAACAAAAAAATGTGACAGCCGGAAGAAAGTGCGACATTTTTGTTAGCATAAAAAAGGCCATTAGTCAAAGTAAGGATTAAAATTTTTGATTTTTTTTTTAATAATTAAATTTTTTGTGTTGAAGTACGCGTTGTAAGGAAACATACGTTTGCTATTTTTAAAGCTTTTAGCTTGTGGCAAAATTCATTTGATAATTTCTATTTCCTGATTTTTGGTCATTTATTTCTCAAATGTTTTTTTGAATTTTTCCACACGGAAAGTAAATAATGGAAGAAAATGGAAACAAAATTTTAATTAGACTTGAAAGTCTTACAACACTCTACTAAAATTAAATACGCAGCTGCATACTCGGAATTCATATTTATCTATTCAGAAGTTGCATTAATTTTCTGAATTTTTCGGCAAGCTTGGAAATATTCGCTTAAACAAAATGCGTCGTTAAATTCTAAAAAAATTTTTGTGGAAATTATTAAATGATTGCAAGCCTTTTTATTAATATCCTAAAAGTACCAACTGCAAAGGCAAATGTTTTGTTCACCAAATGTATGTAATTTTCGTTGATGGTTGTGCTTTTTAAAGTAACTCTTAGGTATTATTAAATAATACTCATGATTTTACATTCCTACTTTATTTTGCTACTAATGAAATAATAAACAAGTAAAAGCGCGGCTGTCTTCGGCCGTACCGAAGACTTCATAGCTTTCATGAGTGGGGAAATGAAAAGTTACCTATGTATGTACATAGCCGGATTAAGTTTAATTTATAATTTTAATTCTGTGGGTTATTTATGGAAAGATTTATTAGAAAAAATGGTGTCTTGGCTATTTAGATGGAGGAGTTATACACCAAAATGTCCATATCTGAACAATCGGTTGTATGGGAGCTATATGTTATAATGGTCCGATCTTGACAATTTTAGGTAATCCCGTTTGGGCCCATATGGGTACAAATACTTCAAAATTTCACGCCGTTAGCTGTTAAAATGGAGGAGTTATACACCAAAATGTGTATATCTGAATAATCGGATGTTATGGAACTATATGTTATAGTGGTCCGATCTTGACAATTTTCGGTAACCTTGTTTGGGCCAAAATGGGTACGTCTACTTCAAAGTTTCATGTCCTTAGCTGTTTAAATGGGGAAGTTATGCGCAAATTACATCCAAAAATTTCATGTATATCTGAATAATCGGTTGTTTTCTATATGTTATAGTGGTCCGATTCGGCCGGCTCCGACAAATGATCAGCTGCATATAACAAAATACCTGTATTCCGAATTTCATTCAGATATCTCAAAAACTGAGGGACTAGTTTGCGTTCACACAGACGGACGGACGGACAGACGGACAGACGGACATGGCTTAATCGACTCAGCTCGTGATTCTGATCATATCGGTATATATTTTGGTGGGTCCCCCACGCTTCCTTCTGGTACTTTCGACAAAAATTTTTTGGCACTAAGTTATAATACCATTTCATTCTCATGAAAGGTATAAAAATGGCAATAAAAATCTATTTTTTTCTTTGCATTTTAAAGTTGTAGCGTTTCTCTAAAAATGTATTTACTTTTTTCAACCCCAAATGTGGGAAAATAATAGTGGTCGAAAAATTTTTGTTACAGAAATAAAATTCTACGTTTCAAAAGGATTTCGGTGTAGTTTTTGAGAGATTCATGTCCAAAGAGGCGAAAAACGCAGTTTGTGGCCATATTCACTCCTCAATATTTTTAAAATTACTGACTTTCATTAAAAACTGATTACATCTATTGGAAGCACGATCATTTCTTTTGAAGACAACGTAGATATCTGAATAAGATACCCGAAAAAGCAAAGCGCTGTTTTCAAGAGAAATGATCGTTCTTTCAATAGCTGCAATCATCTTTTAATGAAAGTAAGTAATTTAACAGATTGAGCAGTGAATATAGCAAAAAATCGCATTTTTCGCCTCTTTGGACATGAATATCTCAAAACCTACACGTATTACCGAAAATCCGACTTCAGATTCAGAATCAGCGCACCGAAATTCTTTAGAAAAGTAGAATTTTATTTGAGTTAGAAAATTTTTTGGAAATTTTTTCGGCCTGTGTAATTAAAGTCCAAATCCCGGGATAAATCCCGGGATCCCGGGATTATAAAATAAAATCTCGAAAATCCCGGGATCGTAAAAATCGGAAAAATTGGAATCCCTAGTATGTACGTATGTAGATGACACTAAATTTTGGTTCTTACGTATAAAGCAATATAGTACAACAAAAAAATCAGACATTTCACTTAAGAGTTAGTATGTATTAATTTAAAATCTTAGTCTATATTCTTTTCTTCCAATGCAATAATTTTAAAACGTGCAACTGGGGAAGTGAGTTAACTGAAGCACATGCCACACATAGGTACTTTTTTAGCACATTACAGACAAATTAGTTTTTTACAAACATAGCAAAAGTGAGTATCTGTCGGCATTGGGAAAGTTTGTTTCCATATCATGGCCACTTTACGCGTAGTTAGCGTAACTACCATTTGCAAATGCTTCACAAATATAATATCGAGACGGTCCAGCACTATTCATGATAGAGTCCTTAAAGTCGGTTTCCCATTCATCTTCCTCGAGTCATTTTGTAAGAACTTCTGAAGAGGCTCTTAGGATATTAAAAGTTTCCAATTTTCTACATTTGCACATCATTTTAGTTGAATTCTGATATAAAAAAATAGTAACAAAAGTCCCAAGTTGTCACAAAAATCACGTCCCTAAGGTCCCTGGACTGTGGTATTTAGGTTCTTTTGTCTGTGAATACTTAGTAAAATTCTATGACGAACAATTTTCTATAACTATTTAACCCTCTAACGACCTTCGATATAATATTTTTCGCGGACTTTCTAAAAAAAGGAGTAAAAGCGCCCTCATTGTCGGAGTGTTAGAAGGTTAAAGTAGTCTACAAAGTTGCAGCAATTGCAATTTTTTGGAGGTTTTACTATGTGAATATTAGTATTTCATTCTGTGTGAGAATTAGCTTGTTCAAAAGTGCTGTTGCAAAGTGTTATAGAAAAAATACCTAAATTATCAGCATCAAACGCTGGCGCAGTGAAATAACTCCCAAATAAAGTAACTCAAAAAAATGAAAAAAACTGCAAATATTTTTATACAAAATAGGACTTATTTCGTTATGAAATAACTCGCATTATGTTGGAACTTATTTCATTTCCTTCTTTGGGAGTTACTTAATTCCTTTTATGTGGGAGTAATTTCACTGCTTCGCAAACGCTTTCAATGAACTTTCCAGAGAATTAAAGTTCTGAAGTGTATTTCTTAATTGTGGCCGCTGTGGTGCAGTGGGTAGAGTGCACGCCTGCTATACCAGAGGTCTCGGGTTCAAACCCCAGTCCGAGCAAACACCAAAAAAATTTTTCTAATTAGTAAAAATCCAATTATTTGGTTTTTTAAGAGCAGCCGTCACCTCTCGGCAGTGGGCGGCATACCCTCCGAGAGTATTTCTGCCATGAAAAAGCTTTTCACAAAAAACGCATTCGCCATTCGGAGCCGGCATAAAACTGTAGGTCCACCCAATTGGTAGGAAAAACAAAAGGAGCACACCTCGAATTGGGAGAGAAGCTCGGCCATAAAACTCGTCAGAGTTATAATAGCACCATTGTATTATTATTATTATTTCTTATTTGTGTATACATGTACGAGAATACACAATTACACTAGTAGAGGACACTTATTTTTAAAATTTTCCATATAAATATGTATGTACGATTACATGAAAAATATGAATTAAAAATTTAAATTTTCTTAAATTGTTTGTATGTATTCATGAGTAAATAAGGATCCATGACATTTCAGTACTTCAATATATAATATCATTATATTTTGTTTATAAATAATTTATTTCTGGAGTCTAATAAATAACAACCTTGTAATCTACTACAATTCAAAAATATAAGAGAATTCGTCCAATATAAACGTCCACCGGACCATATAACCCTTGGTTCATTATTTCAACACATTGTGGCACGGGTTAACGTTGACCAATCGAGCAAATAATAAACGGGGAATATTTTATTCGTACATGAAACCATTTCAGGGGGTAACGTATCAAAAAAGTAGAAAAAAATGTTGTCCATAGGCTTAAGGGCCACTCTAATGTACATACATAACTTGAGCTTTAGCCATACCATTCTTGGGCAGTACCAAACCAATTTTGTTTGGAATAAAACAAAATTTAAAATATGTAGACCAATTTGCGATAATTTTAGAGAAAAAATTGAATTAAAGTAGATTTTTGAAACAACAAAAGCTCTAGCTATTATATTTATCTCTTTTCATGTAAGCAGTTACATATTTACCCTCCGGTTGCGCTGCTGAAATTTCCGTTTCATACATGGGTTCCACTTAAAAAAATGACTACTTTCTATACGCTTAATGACAACTAATATGTATTACCCAAGCGTTTGCTAGGAATACAAACAGTTAAAACTAACTGCTAACATACATAATATTATAGTATTATGTACGTGCATCAGTTTATATTTACAAACTTTTCATCGACATAACAAAATTAGCTAAATTTTAATTAAATGAAAACACTAAACGAAGTTCTCATGCATATGCATTTAATTTGGGTTTTATCGAAATGTGTAGTGGACAGTGGGATTAAGTGCAACTTTTTTGAATGAAACTGGAAATTGCAAGTCAATTTTGTGACGAAATGGAAGCATGTATTAAATATGCAGTACATGTGTAATTTGTTAATAAATATGCGTGGATGTGAATTGAGACATAAAGTTAGCCTAACAGCTCGTAGATTTGGCTGCAGGGTAAATTGGAAATATATAAAACATGCGTATCATGTGAAAATTTAAATATTTACATATGTAACAAATATGGTGGGGTGCTATAAGGCAAACGGCAATAAATCAAACTTTGCTTTATTTCACTTACGAATGGGAAATAACACCACCTTTTTGGGTTTGCCTAATTTCCAGCAGAGCTAGGCAATAACGCAAAATTGGTCTTATTTCACTTTTTTATCCCTGTAAAATTTTATGAAGATCGACGCCGCAACCTAAAGCGGTTGACCAACTTATTTACTGATTTCTCCTTTAGTGTGCATTCTTTGCTCGTCCTTTGCTGCATTTTTTTTTTTTTAATATAAAACAAAAGTTCCGCATGTGAAAATTTTATAAAAAATCGCTCGGTTTTTAATATCAAATTTTAATTTATTAAAATAATTTTTTATTATAAAACAAAAGTTGTCGTTTTTGTTAAATTAAAAAATACTTTAAATAAATAAAAATTTGGAATTACAAATCGCACGATTTTTCATTCCAAATTTTCGCCTGCGGCGCTTTTTTTATAATAAAAAATACTTTAAATAAATAAAAATTCGGAATTAGGAATCGCGCGTCTATATGTGCGCTCTGCAGTGAACAATGCACATCAAATGGAGAAATAGGTAAATAAGGTCGTCCAATGTGCAATTTTGCTTTATTGCCCAATCACTGAAAAATTCGGTATTATTTCTCAAAACCCTGTGCGATAAAGCAAATTGGTGTTATTTTTCAATTGGGGGCGCAATAACACAAATTTGCTTTATTTCCGTTTGCTTTATAGCATCCTACCAATAAATATGCACTATTTATGTGTGTTATAGGTTTTATGGGTCCTAAAATTCATAAATATGCCATAATCGCCTAAGTCGTAAAATATGATTTCGAGATAAATTGATTTTTATATTCGAATGTGTATTTTAAAAATCATACAAGTTGATTAAAAACAATGAATGCCAAATCGATGAGCCATCCACGATGCTAGGATTAAATTTTGTATATAAAACAAATTTTATGAAGAAATTTCATTAAGTATATATATAAATTTTGGCTGTTATAGCAAATTTAGTATACCTCTATTGTGAGTTAATCCAAAATATTTTTACTAATATCTTTTGATTGGAATAAGTTATAGGTATAGGGGTTTTACAGAAATATAGAGTTTTTAATGTATAATAACGTGGTGTATATAACTCAATTTTGTCTTAAGTCGACTTAGGCGGTTATGGCTTGTGGCCACAGATATAAGAGGAGTGCCAAAAATCTGAAACGGAATGGGAGAAGTCTAAAGTGAGCAAAATTCGTATTTGACTCTTGGCAATTCGTATTTGACTCTCGAACGAGCGACGATAACGTGTTGCTTGTTGTATTTCGATAGCAAAACTTTTCTTATAATATTTCAAAAAGTGCATCGAAGGACTTTATTATATTTTTAAAGTTGTGTTCCGACTTGTAAACAAATAAGAAGTAATCTAAAACCCAAAAAAAAAATTTGAAATTTTGAAACTATATATATTTTTCTGCGTTTGACATCTTCGATCAGGCAAAACGATAGTTAAGGTGGCGTCGAATCGTTTGTAATGAACTTGCGATACAGCATGACGATATTTGTGTTTACGAAAAGCAAAAACGCTGCTTTGGCTCGATATCGATTTACGTAAAGTCATTTCAGTATTTCTACTTACTCGTTAAAACGATATATTTATGACATAATACAATTATTCACCTGCTAACGATTTTCGTTGTGTAAGCCTTGGAAACAGAGTGCATACTGAGCCTAAAATTTAAAAGCATTGACAGACGGCAGCGGGAATATCTAGCTAATTCGGAGTTAACTTGAGAATTAACTGGAGGTAATCCGGAATATCTCCTGAGTTAGTCCTCAAAATTTTAGCAGATTACGGCATTTTCTAATGAAAGCCTTGGCGAAAAATATCTATTCTGCATGAAAGTGAAGAAAAAGAAAAATCCAAGGCAGATCTAGCAATATTTTGTTATTGTAATTGGTAGAATGTAATGTCAAAATGATATTTCGCTTTGGTTGAAATCAGAATTCGCTTGGGACTCATCCATTCCTATTGACCATGCTGTGGATTCGCTTTGATTTTGATATTACACTCTACCTTTGGAAATAAAAAAAAGGTTTTGAATTCGCCGCTGCGCCACCTTCCTTCAGCTGTTTTGTTAATACGCAATATTTGCCGTCTGTCAGGGTAATATTTGAATTGAATTACGCGGCCGTCTGTAAAGCCTATAAAACGCCTATAATTTGTTTTAGAAATCTAGACAATCTGGAGTACTTATGTACATTTTATACCACCTTGTGTTGTGCCGTGTTATTTTTAAGTAAAACTTTCTTTATAGTAACTAAAGTATTTACGTATGTACATATGTATTTTTGGTAATTTATCATTGACATATTTTCATGAATGTGTGCCGCATAAATAATTCTGTTAAAAGTATTTAGTTACTTTGTATATATGAATAAACCATTAGTATTTGTATCTGCTTTATTCAGGGACCGAAAATAGCGGTTATTTTTCTCTAGTGTGGTGAAAAGGTTAAAAATAACCTTTATCTTCTTTTGGTCCTTAATAACCATTATAAAAACCAAAAAACCGTTTTGGTCCTGAATAACCGTTATTCAGATTTTTATTTTTTTTGGTCAGCTATAAAAATCATGCCTATTTATTTGTCAATATTTCTGGATGATATTGGTATCACATGAAAGGTGTTGAGCAGGGCTTTTACATAGAGGTGTATTTGTTAAGATTCCTAGGTCGGGTTCCCAGTTATGGGTGAAAAAGTGGATATACAAATATCAAGTCATTCACAGTTTCGGATTCGTAACGGTCTACACTAACTCTTCCAGTAGTAAAACATACTAATTTATATACAAACAATTGTCTGAATACGAGCAAGTAATTAATATCCATTTAATTCTGCCGGCGACCGATTGAAGATTGCAGGTTCGAGTCCTCTCACGGTCGCCATTTAACTTTCTTCTATTAAAAGTTTTCTACAGCACTATTGCACACTACGGACTGTCCTTCTATTAATTAAATTTATTTTCTTTCCTTTTCTCAAATAATCAAGTATCTCTTCTTTTTAGTTTTTAATATAATTATTTTATTTAAATGTATCTTAAGTTTTTTTAATATTTAGTCTCTCAAAACTCTTACACTCAACTTCATTTCTATTTTTCTGTTTTTTCAAAGCCGTCGCTGCCTGTCTCCATTTTGTTTCAACACCTGTTGACTGTTCACAATGGACAACAGGGTTGCTACAAATTGGAGACAGGTAGGGTGGCGATTTTATTTTGCCTACTATTTTGATTTTTATTTTGATTATTTAAATAATAAATAACATATAAATAACTTACTAATTTTATCAATATCCACATATCGATTTGTCAATTAATTATTGTGTGACTACAGAGGGAAGAGAAATTGTTTAACAGAAGTACTGTGCTAAGCGTTGTTGGATAATATAAAATGTCTGCAATTCCATTAAATTCTACACTATAAAATATTAAGTTCCAAATGCAATAAAACATGAGAGCCATTAAAATTAAATGCCACATAAGTGAAGTTAAAGTTATTGTTTTTGCCATGTTCCACAGCGGGAATACACTCGAAACTTTGATTTATGACAAAGTAAATACTCCACCACCCGCACAAGAAGGTAGAAAACTGTGGCGGAAAAAAATTAAACGCACACATAAAACTAGGAGGAAAAAGTATAAACAACAAATAAAATGAAAAAGCAATAAATAAAGAAGTTACGGCTTGGAAAAGTTGAGATAAAGAAATTTTGATTTGCTACTCAATTGATTGTGTTCAGAGCATTGTGTTATGTGATGAAGTTTTATTGATCGGAAGTGAACAAATAAAGCAAAAGCGCATATGTACGCACGTACAAATGTACATATGTATATGTCTGCATATAAATGTATATTTGTATTAAATTATTCTTACCCTTATAATCCCATACTTTACCCTTTTTCCGAAATAAATCCAACCGAAGCTCATGTCGTTGGAATGAAATTTTTCCTTTGGATTTAACAGTTTATCAGAGTGGCCAGCAACATGATGATAATTTGTTAATATGATCTCAAAGTAATGCATAAATAAAAAGGTGGAATTTCATCTGCGAGCTGAAGATCTATTGAGCCCAAAAGCTCATCATATCACCTCATTAAGATAGATATTTTCAAGTAAGAGTTGAAGAATTTCTTTCGGCATTAGATGTGGTAAGCATTATGGCTGCCTTGGCAGAATTGATGTTCAATCAAACTCGGCACGATACCTTTTGATCAGACATAGAACGTTTTATTCTATCCTAATCAGCGTATTCCATTGTTTTAGTAACTGCAAGATTATATTGACCACTGTAGTTGATATAACGAGAGATGGTACTTCTTCCTGTATGCAGTCTTGTTGTACTATCCTTAGCTCAATATTCTGATTATGCCAATTTCTTTAATGCGGTCTTCGCCAAAAAAGCCTTGGCACTCTATATGTGAAATTAGCAGGAAAATAAAAATACAGGATTTTTAAAACTAAGCGAACTAGTCATTTTAGAGGCTTCCATCAGGCTTTTCTAGCATATTAAGTAAGTATTATTTTAGGTCTTTCTAAATATATTTCAGTCACATTGTCAGTTGCGCTTTCCATTTTAAAATTTTGTTCTCAAACTTTTAATTTTGTTGACATTTCATTTCTTGCATTTTGTGGTTTTAACGCACTAGCAAACCACCCGTCAACCTACAAATGGCCAATATCATGATTATCACACACATTCTTTGCGATTTTCCCATTCTCGGAAAGTTTAGATGTGCATTAGTTTGGGATTTTGCCACAGACACTGGTGTAAAAAAAAAAACATATGTAAAAAGTTTGCATTTTACCATTGAATATGTATGTATGTATGCACATACCACATGTACACATGTGGATTTGGTTTTACTAGTGGTTTTTGAGTCAGTCAACAAGTGTGCAAAACATGGCTTAGCTTGACTTAATGACACTTTGCTGTTATTGTTTGTTAGCCAACAAAACATTTTCGATTGCATGAAATTCGTAGAAGGTTTAAAAAGCATTTCTTCGTGAGACTTATAAAATGCCTACAAAATCTTTTGTACAATTCCCATTTGTGGGATTCCTCACCTTGGTTATTAATTGCAGAGCAAGCCAGTTATTTATATCACTTTTGAATTACATATTTCCATTATTTCTATTTTTAATAGAGCTTTTGCTATACTAAAGCGCTCACATGCTTAACTAAATTGTTGAATAAGAATTTTTATTTATTTGAATTTTTTTTTTTGGTTTTGAAGACGACTTTGACGTCGCAGCTAATATCGATTTGGTAATAGCATTGTCAGACGGCAGCGATAATCAGGAATATCTAGCTAATTCGGTGTTAACTTGAGAATTAACTGGAGGTAATCCGGAATATCTCTTGAGTTAGTCCTCAAAATTTTTAAATTTTTTTAAAATTAGGGCATTTTGTAATGACAACCCTGCCGAAAAATATCTATTGTGAATGAAAGTGAAGATAAAGTAGAATCCAAGGCAGATCTAGGAAGGTAGGCGCATACACTCCTAAAAAACAGCACTTTAAAATCAAAAAAAAAATTTTGTTTTCATAATGCACGTTTTAAACCAAATCATTTTTATTTTAACAACGAACATTTTTAAATTAAAAATGAAATTTTTGAATTTAGAATGAAATTTTTGAAGTAAAAATGCATTTTTGATTTAAAAAGAAACATACTTACATAAATTAAAAATGAAAATTAATGTTGATTGAAAACCTCGCTCACGTTTAAACAATTTTTGGTGAGAAAATATTTTTTGTGAGAAATCCAACAAAAACAGCAATGAGAATAAATTTTTTTTTAATTTTTTTGCAATGATTCATATAATTCTTAGATCCTTTTTTTAGGAAAAGGGAAGTATAAATAGGTTACTACAATTCAATATAACGTTTAATGTTCCACTATGTGATGCCGTTGGATTAAATTTCAGGTTAATGTCATGGTTCGAATCCGGAGGAGAATATAAAATAATATAAAATAAAGAAGAAAAAGGTGATTAAGGAGAATAAGAAATAAAGATAGCAAACAGTTGAGGCGAAAAATAAAAGAAGAGGAGAACAACTAACGGAGGCTACATTTTTGTAGTTGGGACCCGGATTAAGAGAAGATGAAGAGAATACCGTTGGATTCAATTTCGAATCCGGAAGAGAATATGAAATAGAGAACACTGCAGCGTTTTTTTTTTCTCATAGTGCTTAAAATAAAAATAAATATTTTTAAATTTAAAATGTTTTACAATGAACATTTTTAGAATAAAAATATTGATATTTACATCACTTTTAAGTACGTTTCTCCCCATTTTAAGGACGTTTTCATATGTTTTTATAATTTTTTTTCCCTGAGTGTAGTGCCAAACAAAAACTCTACTGAAGACAAAGACGTAATAAATTGTACACACATAAATTTCACTTAGTTACTGCCTACACAAATATTGTCATTTTGTTCCATTGTTGTCTCCACAAAAAAAAAAAACAATTTCTCGCAAATAATGACAGCAAAATGTTTGCAAATATTGAAATATTAAACAATAAGTAACGCAAATAAGTATTTGTCTATTTTTGCTTAGATCAATAAGACGACAAGCAATTTTAGGCAATTCGAATATGAAATATTTATAATCAATAAAAATGTATAACTCAACTCAAAGTTTTTAGTGTAGATTTGCCTCTCATCAGTGAACTGCTAACTTAAAATTCCCTCCAAAAGAAATTATGACTAATTTTATACCCGACAAATCAGATAAAATGGTCGAAGACGGGCCTTAAGCGTAAATCATGTGAAACGTGTAAAACTTAAAGCTTTTAATAAATTAGAAACTTAATTATTTATCAAACTTAACTAAATGTGTTTTAACTTCCTAAATGTCTGTCGAATGTATTTGACAGTTCATATTCATACATTTCGAGTGACATATTCTAATTTTTTCCACTAACCGCATGTTTAATTTTTTAACGCTTGAATAAAGAGAAAAAAATGTAAATATAAATATGAATATCCGCAGACTTAACTTTTTGTGTCATTTGATACGTACATTAGAGCGTATCGTGAAAAAAAAAGTTCGCCGTATGCCCCCCCCCCCATATGATTTCTTCTTCGAAAACATTTCTGGAAAAATTTTTTATTTTTTTTTGGACGCCGCTAGATGTCGCTAAAATTCGTTTTTTTCATATCTTCGGTATTTATGGTCCGATCCCTAAGTTTGATATACCAATCTCTTTGGCTTGAGAGGAGGGTTTCTAATTCATAATTGTATTAACTCTATGTACGTCATTGGGGTCACTTCCAACCAGTACTTAGTTTTTACCACCTTAATGTAACTTTTTTTGCCGACATGTTAAACGTCGTCAAAAAATATTAATCTTTTGCAAAAGAAGTATTTCGATCGATTCAGTAGAACGGAAAATAAAACAAATTTAACATTACGAGGAATATAAGTTTTTCGCTTCCTGTGGTCTTTTAGGTTCATTTTACAAAGATTTTTTCTGAAGAGACTCCTACAGAAATTTTACGCCGAATAATTTTCTAGAACATTTTAACCATCTAGCACCCCTGAAAAAAGGTTATTTTGACCCCTTTTTATACAGTCAGGAAATAGAGTATAGTCAGGAAAGAGTATTTTTAAGGTCGCTAGAGGGTAAAAATGTTCTAGAAAATTATTCGGCGTAAAATTTCAGTAGGAGTCTCTGCAGAAAAAATCTTTCTACAATGAACCTAAAAGACCACAGGAAGCGAAAAACTTATACTTCTCGGAATGTTAAATGTGATTTATTTCCGGTTCTACTGAATCGATTGAAATACTTCTTTTGCAAAAGATTAATATTTTTTGACGACGTTTAACATTCCGGAAAAAAAAGTTACATTAAGGTGGTATAAACTAAGTACTGGTTGGAAGTGACCCCAATGACGTACATAGAGTTAGTCATGATACACACGGTAGGCAGGAAGCGACGATAGGTTGCATGAAAATGTCGAGAAAAAAGGAAAGTGGGGTTGTGTTATGTGATGTTTATAGATGAAACATCCGTTGAAATTAAAATCCGAGCTGCTCCTTTTTCAAGGATATCCACATTTTTTGTTTTTTTTGAAAGCATCAAATATTGAGGAAATCGAAAATTCGCCACCGTCCAAATTTTTCCGATTTCAATACATTATTTGGTCGCTAAGGGATACAAAAAAAGGTATTAAAAAGAAAAAAGGACACCTGTAGTGGAAAAATCCAATGTGAACAGGACCTAAAAGATAACCACTGAAATATAAAATAACACAAAAAGTACCCACTTTAATTTTCGTATAACTCCTAAAATGTTAACTCTACGTGAAAATTCCTTATAATATGTTTCATTCCGAATAAATAAGGGAATATTTCTTTGATATACAATTTTGATGTACCTGCAGTGCTTAATGTACTCTTGTGCATCTAAAGTGAAAATTACAAAAAAAAGTACGTTTTTTTTTATGGTGCTATTTTATGTTCAAATATTTTTCTAGTTTCTGTAAATATTTTAATCTAATGATGCAACTCTTATTCCTACATATCTATACATTAATACTAAAAAAGAGTTGGACCTGAGATACGCGCTAGCTGTGCACGGTGGGCGGGAAGCAACAATAGGTTGCATGGGAATATCGTAAAAACGATGGCCCAAAATAGGTAAACAATTTCTTTGACCCCTCCATATATTTTTTTTCTCTCAGTGTAGTATGTACTATTTTCCACAAACTTGCCGCAACTTATTTTAAGAATAAATCTTATTTTTTATATAATTATTTTTGATCTGATGTTATGAAGAATTTAACACGTAAATGTGTTTATGTTATTTTTTTCGACTTTTATATATATCAATATATATATATATATATATATATCAATATTTAAATTTAAAAAATTCGTTTTGTTGCAATCGATACCATGATTACCATGGAAATAAAAAATAACATAAATGGAGGATTTTTAGCACTGAATATGGCAGCACGAAATGTCATAATTCATATAATTGTCAGGTGGTTAATATGGCGACAAAAATTTGACGTTTACACTACCTTCTTTCTTGTATCATGATACATACAATCAAGGTAGTTCCATTTCACTTTGACTTTTTAATTTTTATTATAATATGGATTTTTGACGTCTCATTTTAAGTCAAAAATTTAGGATAGCGTTGCCCAATCAAAAGTTTTTGGCTGAGGGTATATTTGAACAAAATATTGGGTATTTTAAATGAAATGGTGTTTTTCACATATGCTAATCAACAAAGCAAATAAAAGACAACAATCAGCCGATGTAATGAGTATATTTTAACATTTAAAAAAATTAAAATAAAGCTTTCCAAAGAAAATAAAAAATAAGTTATTCATAAAAAATAAAATAGATTTATGCAGTTATTAAAGTCGAAAAATATTATCAAAACATCCATTATATTTCAATATTTGAAAACTGTTCGATTTTCTATGAATAAGGTAAGAGTTCTTGATTTTCTTTAATCGTCGCTATAGAAGAAAAAAGACGCAAAGTGTTTTGTTGAGGAAGAAAGACGCAAACTTTTTTTTTTTTCAAAGAAAGACGCATTAAAAATATTTTTCGAAAGAAAGACTTTTTATTTTTTTTGATAACGAAGAAAGACGCTTTATTTTTTTTACTATAAAGAAAGAAGCATTTAAATATTTTTTAGGAAAGAAAGATGTATTCGATTTTTTATTTTTCTTGTCAATATTAATGCATATGCGTCTTTCTTCGATGTTAATAATGCTAATGCGTCTTTCTTCGTCGAAATATTTTTAATGCGCCTTTTTTCGTCGACAAATTACTGGCATGCGTCTTTCTTCTTCCGGATCGACGATATATATAAATACATATTTGGTTTCAATGTTTTATACAAGAATATTTCCACATTTAAAAAATATATTTATTAAGAAAATTGTTTAGCAGCTATACAAGAATGTAAATTTAATTTAAATTTTTATGTTGCAGTTTTCCTTAGATTTTACTTAAGTTACTAATTTTATTTTCCTTTATTTTATTATTTACCTAATTCTGAAATAGATTGTTCGCAAAAAAAAATCGTTTTACTAACTTTTCATCTAAATCAAATATTTTATTTACTAATAAATTTGGCATATAACTAGAGCCCTAGATACCCGGGTATCGAGCAATTCCATCTGATCGTTTTTGTTTGAAGCCCGTTTGTTGTTCAAATGCCCGTACAAACATACGGGTAATGACCAAACAAACAACTGTTCGAGCATTTGAACAACAATTGTTCGGGCTACTCGAAAATGTTCAAAAAAATCGAGAGCTCTACATATAACCATGCCATCAACCGTACTTGTTTTTTCGGTTACAAGTACATAAGTCGTGCCAAAATTCATAATTTCTAAACCACTGAAATTTTTCAATGAAATTCACAGGAGGTGTAGTGGGATTGTAGTATGTACTATATTCCACAAACTTCCCGCAACTTATTTTAAGAATAAATCTTATTTTTTATATAATTATTTATGATCTGATATTATGAAGAATTTAATACGTAAATATACGTATTTATATATATCAATATTAAAATTAAAAAAATTCGTTTTGTTGCAATCGATACCATGGTTACCATGGAAATAAAAAATAACATAAATGGAGGATTTTTAGCACTGAGTATGGCAGCACGAAATGTCATAATCCATATAATTGTCAGGTGGTTAATATGGCGACAAAAATTTGACGTTTACACTACCTTCTTTCTTGTATCATGGAGTTAATACAATTATGAATTAGAAACCCTCATCTCAAGCCAAAGAGATTGGTGTATCAAACTTAGGGATCGGACCATAAATACCGAAGATATGAAAAAAACGAATTTTAGCGACATCTAGCAGCGTCCAAAAAAAAATTAAAATTTTTTCCAGAATTGTTTTCGAAAGAGAAATCATATTGGAGGCGTACGGTGGACTTTTTTTTGGTCCATATAAGGCGAGACGGCGTAATGTACATATGTACACTCAGAGAAAAGTTGCGGGCTAAAAACAAGCTGTGTCGTACTTGAATTAAGAATTACAGAAATTTATAAAAATAAATGAAATTTAAGTTTCCCCAATTTTGAATCAAGAATAGCATTCTTGAAACAAGATAAAAAACTGAAAAAATCTTGGTTTAAGAATGAAATTCCTAATTTAAGAGCACCAGAGCCAAATGTTTACCAGAAAATATATAATTTTCAATAGTTGTTGATTTTTGTGTGAAAGAGATTAATAAACGAAAAAAAAAGCTATTCCCCCGCTGGGATTGTGAATGGAGCTTCGAGTGAAATCATTTGCTAGGAAAAAGGAACAGGTAAGAGTTATCGCGCTGATGAGAATTTTGCTTATGTTTTAATATGGCTTTTAATAATTTGATATAGATGAATAATTGCATCCAATGTGGTAGAGTTGGGAAACTATCGATGGCACTATCGATAGTATCGATATTTTATTTTTTTGAACACTATCGAAGACCATCGATTGTTTTTTCAAAACTATCGAAAACTATCGATATTAATGTGTACTATCGATAGTTTTACAACTTTTACATCTCCATATTGCACATTACTATTTCAGATTCTGTTAAGGTTTTATATTCGTCTATGTACAAAATAATAGAAACGACATTACAGAAGGATTTGAAGATTTTTTTTTGTTTCGACTTCACACTTTGACTTCCGTATACTAAAATATACTGGACTGAATGTAAGACATTGAGATTTTGATGTTTTTTTGAATTTTTCAAGTTTTCGGCGATAGTTCTATCGATAGTACTATCGATGGTTTATTTTTTTGAAGACTATCGAAGACTATCAATAGGTTTTTTAAAACTATCAAAAACTATCGATGGTGGCACTATCGATAGTTTCCCAACTCTACAATGTGGAGGAGTGGCCAAACAAGTAAAGTGGGCATGTATGTATGAACCGCGAAAGCAAAACTTGAATAATTTGGAAGCCGTTGACTTTTTTAAATCGTGGCCAAAATTGTTGGATTCCAGACAATCGGTGTTGGTAAGAAACGGTTCAAAATTGTTTTGTATAGGGATATTACCACTCAAATTGGGTGGTGAAAATCTGTGTTGGTAGTGGAAGTATTGACTGGGTTTTTTTTTAAAAGATTACGGAAAAATGTATACACTTTTCTAAAATGAGTTCGGTATAAGATATGTATATGTATGTAAATCTTTCTTATTTATAAGTATGTATGTAAAGACTGAATTATATATGTATATGTAGTGATAATAAGGATTGCATCTCCTTACATGTATATATGACTCATCCATTAAAAAAATAATAAAATACAATGCAAAGAAATAACAAAAATGTTCTCTCCAATTTTTGTTAGGTGGGTTAAATGATTTCGAAATTTGAATTTCGAAAAAGTGGAAAGCAAGTATAAGCATTCTTAAAACAAAGTTGAATATTCTGAAAATAAGAACGCACTTTCTCAAATCAATCATGAGCAATGCTTAAAATAAATTTATTCAAACTTGTTTCAAACCGGAAAGTTCTTAATATAAGCATTTTCTTCTCAAAAATGCCGTTATAAAATTAAGAATATATTGTTGATTTTAGCATTTTCAAGCTTAACAGACTTTCATAACGTTTTCGGCTTGATTCAAGCCCGCTATACTGAAATTTAGGTTGCTTTTTCTCTGAGTGTAGTAAATTCCCACACAAAATGGCGAACTAATTTGATATAATACGGTTGTCAGATAAATATCAAATAGAAATATTCTTTTATAATGAATCTTCATACATATATATATGAACTGGCATTGTCATAATTCAGTTTCGCTTTATTTAACAATGGCGGTAGCGGTTCGGAAACGTGCCGTGACTGAAGAGGGTGTGGACTCCTCTTTTTAATTCTTCCATTTGTTTGTGCATACACTCAGGGAAAAAAAATTATAAAAGCATATGAAAACGTGCTTAAAATGGGTAAAAACGTATTTAAAAGTGATGTAAATACCAACATTTTTATTTTAAAAATGTTCATTGTTAAGTTTTTAAATCAAGAAAAAACATTTTAAATTTAAAAATGTTTATTTTTATTTTAAGTACTATGAGAAAAAAAAAAAACCGCTGCAGTGTTCTCTATATCATTTTCTTTTCCGGATTCGAAATTGTGTCCAACGGCATTCTCTGCATCTTCTCTCAATCCGAGTCCCAACTACAAAAATATAGCCTCCGCTTGTTCTCCTCTTCTTTTCTACTTCGCCTTAACTGTTTGCTATCTTTATTTCTTATTCTCCTTATTCTCTTTTTTCTTCTTTATTTTATACTCTCCTCCGGATTCGAACCATGACATCAACCTGAAATTCAATCCAACGCCATCACATAGTGGAACATTAAACATTATTATGAATTGTAGTAACATATTTATACTTCTCTTTCCTAAAAAAGAATCCATGAATTATATGAATTATTGTAAAAACAAAATTTAAAAAAAATCGATTCTCATTATTGTTTTTGTTGGATTTCTCACAAAAAAATATTTTCTCACAAAAAAATTGTGAACAAAAAACGAGTTTTTGAATCAACATTCACTTTCATTTTTAATATAAGTATGTTTCTTTTTAAATCGAAAAAGCATTTTTACTTCAAAAATTTCATTCTTAATTTAAAAATTTTCGTTGTTGAAATAAAAATGGTTTGGTTTAAAACGTGCATTATGAAAACAAATATTTTATTTTTGATTTTAAAATGCTGTTTTTCCCTGAGTATTCATTTTTTTCTTGTCTAAACGCACGCGATGTAGGAAATTTCTCTTCTTTATTCCCTTTTCACATAATTCAATAAACAGCAAATGCTCTTATATAAATATCCCTTTATTTATACAACGATAAAAGATTTTCGGAAAATCCATATCAACTTACCGGAATTGTTAGTTGTGAAACAATTTTGTAGGTTGGCATTTTCTTAACGCTGAGGGGTTGTCAATTATACGCAAATAATGCTTTGACAGTTGCACGGGTTGACATCTAACAGAATACACGCCCACTTAATACATTTTGAGTGTAACTATGCTGATTAGTTTTACTCTAAAAGTGGTTTTGGTTCAACACTTGAGACATTGATTGGTGTTCTTACGTTTCGATTTACTTGCCAGTATTAGCAGCCAGAAGATCAACTATTGAGCAGCTTCGTCATTTATCATATTCCATTGCTTTTTTTGTAATATTTAAAAAGTGCTCTACACCTTTTCCAGATTGAAATCAGAAAACGCCAATTGGATTTCAGAATAGGCAATTGGATTTCAGAAAACGAAAATTGGATTTCAGAATAAGTAATTGGATTTCAGAATGTGTGAATTGGATTTCAGAAATTGACAATTGGATTTCAGAAAACGAAAATTGGATTTCAGATATCAAACTTTGTTTCGTAAAGTTGGAAAATAAGAGATTACGCAGTTATCGCGAAACTCCATTTTTAAAAATACAATTACAACTGAACGGCATAAAAATTACGAATTAATTTATTTCATAGTAAATAATTTTTGCATTTTCCATGGCCTTCTTTATTCATAATCAAGTATTTACATGGCAAAAATAGTTCGAAATGTATTTTCTGAAATCCAATTCTCTATTTCTGAAATCCAATTCACACATTCTGAGTTCTAAACTGACGAATATAAATAAGAGGGCAAGCAAGCATACACTAATGTGCAAAATAAAAGCAGTCTTACATATGCGACTCTAAAGAATCTGAATCGTTTTTAGGATGAGGAACATTTAGTAAACATCCTTACTTTTCACTTTAACTTTGGCGTGACCATAATGCCAACAACAGACACCTTTTTCAATAAATAGCATTTGAGCTTCGTACATACACACATACATACATATACCTATATGGTAAGTTTTTTTTAACTATCTTATCTACTAACTGTCAACTCTATCGATACACATACATATGTGAACGCCAATTATATCATTTGTTTTTTGTCCTTAAAGCTCCAATAAAACTGTTTTTCAATTGTCTAAATCGCTTTACCGCAATCATAATGTCATCTCCACTAAAAATGCATCAATTGTTTTCTGCGTCAAATTCACACGACTCACATGTTCATACATATATGTACATACCCTGCAGCGAAAGTCCAAACTAGTCAGCCAACCTACCAGTTAACTGACTAGATAAATTATGGGAGTTGCCCAACTAGATTCATTGGGAACGAATTGAGATTAGTTATGAGACAAGAAGTTTTGCCAAAAAAAAAGGGTTTTAAATTAAAAACGAATGTATCCGGGGTTTCTGGAGGTTGCAATGAACACGTACGCAGTAAAAGTAAAGCAACTTCTTTATTGTTGTTGTAGTATTCGAACCCTGCGTAGTAGGCTCCTTGTAGATTTATTTGGTTGCAAATTGTTAGATCATTAAATCAGGTGAATGCCACAAATATAACATAGTTTGAGATGTTAGTATAGCCCTGTATATTAGATACTACTTCAGCCATAGAAAAAAGTACATGATATGTTTGTATAAAGTCAGAAAATCATCAATATAAATGTCAAGCTTAGAATGGTCAACGTGTTACTTATTCACAATGTTAATGTTAATTTACCGAAATATTTAATATGCAAGATCACAATCTAATGTGCCTGAATTCTTTAATTTAAATATCATATTCTAATAACTAAATAAATGTATTAGAAAATTTATTTTGCAATTTTTATTTTCATTGGAGTAGCATGTAAAACTAGTCAGTCAACTGGTATAGTTCTGATATCTACACTGACCAGTCAGCAAATTCGTATAATGCTGGTGTGTATACTGACTAGTCAGTCAAGTGGTATGACTCTGGTGTGGATACCGACACGGAGTTATGGAGATGAAAGCACGTGGATGCGCCAATGGCTGTCAACTCCATATGTGTTTGCATAACAGCAATACAAAATATCTCGTAGAGCAAATTAAGCGTGCTGCCATGGAGTGTGGTACTTGCGATAGCTGACAACCTTGAAAACAATGAAATATTCGATTGATTGTCTATCTTTAAGTGGCAAATAAACAGAAGTATGAATGTATAACGACACTCTGTGGGGGAGAAGAATGTATATGAGGCATAAGATATGGTGGATAAGAAAAAAAATTAAAGCGTGAAAAACGGGTATTCATGAACATTGATGTGTAAACTGTTTCGAAATCGGATATTTCTCCTTATTCCTTTTTTCTTGGTTTTCTATGGATTAAAAGGCGACTATCGTTTTTGTAATTTTTTGTTGTCATTGACTGCTACTATATTGTTGTTTTTGTTTGTTTTGGTTTTTGGTTTTTGGTTTTTGACTTTTGATTTTTTATGTTGTTCTGTTTTGTATTGCTCAGAAACATGCAAGATCATCCGAGTCCACGTTTGACCCATATCTGGGGACCCGGCCTAGGAATCACAAAGAGTAGAGCTCCGTGTAGAAGGGCTGTTCAACACCTTTCATTTGATACCAATATTTCTCAGAAACATTCTTGGTTAATCCGGGGTCACATTTTGACCCATATTTGCGGACCCGGCCTAGCACTCATAATGAATAGGGCTCTATGTGAAAGCCCTGCTCAACACCTTTCATTTGATACCAATATTGCTCAGAAACATTCAAGGATCATCCAGTCCTCATTTTGGCCCATATCTCGGGACCCGACCTAGACATCATAAAGAATAGAGCACCATGTAGAAGCCCTATTGAACACCTTTGATACCAATATTGCTCAGAAACATTCGAGGATCATCCAGGTCCTCATTTTGGCCCATATCTCGGGACCCGACCTAGACATCATAAAGAATAGAGCTCCATGTAGAAGCCCTTTTGAACACCTTTGATACCAATATTGCTCAGAAAGATTCAAGGATCATCCGGGTCCTCGTTTTGACCCATATCTCTGGACCCGACATAGGAACCATAAAGAGTAGAGCTCCGTGTAGAATCCCCGCTCAGAACCTTTCATTTGATACCAATATTGCTCAGGAACATGCAAGATCATCCGGGTCCTCCTATTGACCCATATCTCCCCACCCGACCTAGGAACCATGAAGAATAGAGCTCCCTGAATAAGGCCTGCTCAAGATCTTTCATTTGATACCAATTTTGCTCAGAAACATTCAAGGATCATCCGGGTCCTCGTTTTGACCCATATCTGGAGACCCGACCTAGGGGTCACAATGAAAAGAGCTTCATATCGAAATCCTGCTCAAAACCTTTCATTTGATACCAATATTGCACAGAAAATTAAATAGACAGATGTAGGTATGCATATCCATACATTTGCATACATGTTCAAACAGGTTGGTCCTTTTTATATTGCCTATTTGTCGCATTGTTTCAGAAAACAACAACAACAACAACTTCACTTCGCTTCGTTGCTGTTGTTGTTGATATTTGCATTTGCACGGCTATGCATGCAAGCATTTGTAAGTACATGTCTATCTACCTACCTACCACTGACAATGCCAAGCGATTCACACGGACGCAGCAGTGCACTAACACAAAGGTCATTTACATTTACGCGTAAACTTTACCTGTTTTTCGAAATCACTCGTAGCTACAGCAAAGATGTTTACACATCAAAAAGATGAAGCAAGGCATGTGACGCAAGCTAAAATTGGCAAATAAAAGTTTCGTACGCGGCATTACATGATTGTAACAAATTTGGTAAGTTTCTGGTTGTGCTCAGTAGGTTTTTAGGTGAAATTCAAGCATTCTAGGGTACCTAATCCTTGGTGGAAAAAATGAGTTGGTATCAATTTCAATTGCGGTTATTTCCTATTAGAGCGATTCTTTCTAAAATATGTACATACATTGCGAAACATTTTAACAAGCCGAATGAGCTTTAAAATATCAAATTACTACACCATTGTATACTTGAAGGTTTTCACATATTAGTGCCTTGTTGCTTTTGCATGCTTGATCAAATAAAAACAAAAATTGAAATAATTACTGAAAACTTAAAATATGCAAATTTTATGCTTATCGCTACACAAAAGCGCCGCCAAATAGGATATGAAAATTAGTCTTGCTTAGCGTTTTGAAAAAGTGCACAAGCCGCATTTTTAGTTGTAATAATCTTGGTGCATGGCATAGTTAAGCATGCATAGTTATTGTTTAACGATTTAAGCTACGCGAACATAAAATGCTTTTTCTCAAAGTTCATCGAAATGAAAATAGGTAAATTATAAAGTAGCTACTTGAAAAGCGGTTGAATTGGTTTAAACTAAAGATAATGTTTGTTTACATATGGCCGTTTAATTCTAATAATTATTTTTATGTGAATTTTAAATGAGCTATTGGCCAGTTTTTTATTAAGAAAAATAGAAAAAAATTTTTTTGTAGAAGTTATGGATCCATGTCCATCCAGATAATGTCTTTAGGCTGCCGAAGGTTCAGTTTTTAGTACACATTTTCTTCAACAAAACCCACATTTCATTCAATTTATCATATTACTTTACTCATTTGCGAAATAGCACAAGTTCTCTTATAACTAAAGGTATTTAAGTACAAAAAAATTAAATGAAATGAAATACCACAAATTCAATCAAAAGTTTCCTTGAAAAAAAAAAAGAAATAAAAAGTTGCAACAGCGGAAATTGTGCCTGTAAAAATGTTTATAAACAAAAACAAAACTGAAAACAAATGTACACATGTATATGCATACATACAAAGCAAAGAAATAGGGTGAAAAGTTTCAAACAACAACAATAACACTAACAGGTTATATTCACGCAACGCCAGGGGATTAAAACAAAGGCACAACTTTAAATTATTGCCTTGTAGCGATATCAAACAGCAAACGAGAGAAAAATAATATGACATGTGAAAAAATTTCTTTTATTAAAAAATCATGAGAAAAATTATACATATGTATGTATGTTTATCTGCGAACTTAATTTGATATGTCAAATAGGACCTGCTGGTTAACCACCGTGGCGTATACGTGACATTTACTAAACATCCCAGCAAACAATTTCATATGAAAATAAGCGTTTTGTAAGCGTTCAGATGTAAGCAAAACACTTGCATTGACATTTACAAAACATCGCAAAGTAAGCCTTTTGCAATCGAAACGCGTCGCTCGTTCTAAGCTTGAAATTAGGATTGCAAAAAATATTTTTTAGGACATATAATAACGCGTTTTGCAAATGTGTTCAGTAAACGCATTATAAGTAATTTTATATGCTTTTCATAAGCTTTGTAAACACGGTTACCAAACACGTATTTTTAATGAAATAACAAACAAACTGTCTTGTTCAGGAGGTGAAAAACTTCGTTGATATTGCGCACAGTACTTCTCGATTTTCTTGTTGCTGACATTATATAAAAAAAAAAAAAAATTATATAAAAAAACGCACTTACCTGACTCTACTTTACTTTTATCACTTTATTTATTTCACTAAAACTTCACTATTTTCACTTGTTTACTGTTCACAAATCAAAACTAAAATGGGTTCTACCTACAAATAACTGTAAATTTAGTCGGTCACCGTCAACATTTATAAAACGCTAGCATTTCCTTGCGAAATATAAAGACATATGCAAAACGCTTACTATACCAAATATTATGCAAATGTCGCTTGCAAAATCCTTATTCATGCTAGCTTATTCTAAGCTTGGTTTACAACGCTTACATTAGTTCAATTATGCAAGCTTATTTTAAGTTTGATTTGCAAAACGCTTACCAGATTGTTTGCTGGGATTTGTTTCACATGTGCTACATTTGGTTGAACTTTTTTATGTGTATGTGTATGTACGTATGTAAATAACATGTTAGTCATTTAAAAAAAACAAAAACAAATTTTTTTAAATAAACACCTACAATAAGCAACATTTTAAAGCCAAGGTGGCACACATATAAACACACATGTGAATGCACACTTGACCACAAAAAGCGCAAACAAGTCTCACTCTTTATCTAAAAATGGACTTGTTTTGTAAAAGATCTAATTATTCGTTCGTCAGTTACTTTTAATATTGGCTAATTTTCGTTATATTTATACCACATTCTTATTCTCAGTTGTGTGTCATGATTCATTGTAATTTATCATGTTTCAGAGTACGCAAAGATACTGCTGTTTTTTTTTTTTTTTTTTTTTTAAATAAGTAATTAGAAAAAAGCACAAGTAAGCCGTTTCGTGATTTATTAACTTCACAAACTCAAATCGTTTGTTTTTGAAGTTAACTTCTTAGGCGGCGATACAGAGTTTTTATGGAGAGCGAAATTTGAAATTTGATGCAACGGAAGATGCCCCCGGAAATAGCAGCCATTTTAGTTGATTTTTAATTTTTAAAAAAATCAACCTTGATATCCGCGCGGTTCGAACTCACAACCCCTCGCTTCTAAACCAGACGCAAAACCTCTGCGCCACCACACCACTTGCGTTGAGTATGTCAAATGCTGCACTTAAATTGAACTAACAAGTACAACTCCCTCACCTATTGAAAGCAACGGTGTATTTTATATAAAGCGAGTACTGCATAAAGTGGGCGTAGCCACGCCCATTTTCAAAATTTTTATCATTGATCCAACTAAGCATATGAATATTATTATTTGTGCAAAATTTCATTCCTTTATGACTTCTCCTTACAGAGATGTCACGCTACAAATTCCAAAAGGGTGTTCCAGAAATATCTTTGTTAAAAAATAGGCGTGGTCATAAACCGATTTCAATAAATTTCTGCATGTCTATTAACACAAGTTACAAAAGTGTATAAACCTAGTTTCGACATAATAACCCAATTATTTGTCGAATTATGGGCTCAGAAATCTCGTATATTCCTGCTTCTAAAAAGAGGCGGTGCCACGCCCATTTTCCAAAATTTTTGTGTTTTTCGTTTTATGCCCGCAGTTGGACTTCTGCCATAAAATTTTAATGATATATCTTTATATTTGACAGAGATATGTTTTTATTAGGCCACTTTATAATACCCACATATAAAAGTGGGCGTGGTCGTTAACCGATTTAGGCAATTTTTCGTCCAAACATTTGCTAAGTAAGTATATCACGCGTACCAAATTTCATTGATATATCTTCAACGGTTTCTGAGTTATGACATATAAAGCTTTCAATGTTTAACCCTTAATAAGTGGGCGTGGCACCGCCCATTTTCCAAAATTTTTGTGTTCTTTGTTTTATGTCCATAGTTGGACTCATGCGACAAAATTTCAGTGATAGATCTTTATATTTGACAGAGATGTGGCTTAAAATGTTTTTATTAGGTCACTTTATAATACATATATATAAAAGTGGGCGTGGCCGTCAACCGATTTTAACTATTTTCCGTCCAAATGTTTGCTTAATAAGTAAGTAAATGACGCGTACCAATTTCATCGATATATCTTCAATAGTTTCTGAGTTATGACATATAAAACTTTCAATGTTTGACCCTTAATAAGTGGGCGTGGCACCGCCCATTTTCCAAAATTTCATCAAATTTCTTCATAGGGGCCTGAGCCCAACGCGTGTGTAAAATTTCATCGCTCCAGCTATATTAGTGACTGAGATACCTAATTTCCGATTTTTTCTATATAGGAAAAGTGGGCGTGGTCATGGTCCGATTTCGCCCATTTTCAATACCAACCGTCCCAGTCTCGATACCAACTTGCATTTCAAATTTCATCAAAATATCTCAATTTTTGCGCGAGTTAGAGTGTTTACAGACGGACGGACGGACGGACGGACGGACATGGCTCAATCGATTTCTCTTTTCACCCTGATCATTTTGATATATATAAGTCTACATCTATCTTGATTATTTCATTCTGTTACAATCCACCGTTATGTGATTAAAACTATAATACTCTGTGTACAAGTACAGCTGAGTATAAAACACACTAAACAAAGCGGATTCATGACTTGTTAATGGAAATATTTATTATAATAAGCCGCCAAAAAAAATATTGAAGGAATAGCAAGGAAGTTACAACAATAACAATAGCAACTAACTAGCATATGTATGTATGTATGGCGCTGTATTATCAACGAACATCTTTGCTTCGCAGGAATAACAACCTTTTTATGCAAATTTAGTTTTCGTATTTCGACGATGGAAAATACAAATGTGTCTTCGTTAAGCCAAGACGACAATTTGCACATGATTTGCAAAATCTTTTGGAGTAGCTAAAATTACAAAGCTTAAACAGACAATGAAGGATTGCGTAGTGGTTTATGCAGAGACAGCATTTGCCCAATACATGATTGGAAATCTTTTTCCCTCCAAGAAAGGCATAAATCCGATTCGCTTTTCTCTAAGCAAAAATGTTTTAAAGCATTAAGGAGAGAGAAACCCAAAGGATACCGCTCATCGGAAAATATGCAGAGAGCTTAGGTGCACCCTACAGTGTATGCTGTAGAAACTGCAAGGATGATGAGTAAGACGAGACGATTGAACAGCTCATTTGCCACTGCCCGGCTCTTAACGGCACCAGATGCTACTTTTTCGGCACTCCTCTTCTGGATAGCCTATGTAAAGTCGCAGACATCGACATAAAGACCTGTTTAAACTTATCAGCTTTTCAAACCGGTTCAAAAAGGAGGTAATTTGTTTGTCGTTTTATCACAATGGCCTAAGCGGCTATTATGGCAGCCTAAGCGTAATAAGAGCAAAGACTATGAAGAGAATAGTTATTTGTAAATTTGAATATTTTCCCGTAATACCTACATATTTTTATACTCGTAGAAATTTAATTTTAGTCCACCTTTCATCAATACATCTCACATGGTCAGCCCCCATACACAAAAGTAAAAAATGTTGGTGTTTCAAAAAGAAATTTCTGTCATGCACTCCCGTGGGAAATATATTGAATTTTATGAGAAACCTCCTTCTATACGCAATAGACACCATTGAACGTTACTTTGCCTCATTTAAAGTCAACATATTTGAAAAAAAAAAATTTTCTGGAAAAAGTTTGTGAAAATATGTAAGTGTATTATGATTTTTGCGCGATTTCAAGTTTGAGTGCTAAAAAAATGCTGATAACTATGGAAACGCAAGAAAAAGGTATGTTTCATGATTTAGAGAATGAAAACAGTGAGAAAAATTTATTTTTAGCAAAATACAAGATGAAGATCTCTTAGTTTTTCTATGAGCGTAATTTTCAAACATTAGCATTTTCAACTTTTAACTACTAAGGACCACTCTGGACCAGGTCTTATAAGCAGATTTGAGTTCTTTCAAGTCTTCTCTTAAGAAGCCTGTTTATACATTTTTGCCTTTTTTTCCCTTTTTCTTAAAATATCATTTGAAATGTAACTACACCTTTTTCAGTTGAAATTCAGAAAGTTCCAATTGATATCCTCACAGTACTCAAGAAGTTTTCTGAATTTCAATTGTAATTTTCTAAATTTCAAATGAAACTTTCCGAATTTCAATTGTAATTTTCTGAATTTCAAATGCAATTTTCTGAATTTCAAATGGAAGTTCTGAATTTCAATTGTAATTTTCCGAATATCAATTGTAATTTTCTGAATTTCAAATGTAACTTTCCGAATTTCAATTGTAATTTTCTGAATTTCAAATACAATTTTCTGAATTTCAAATGGAAGTTCTGAATTTCAATTGTAATTTTCCGAATATCAATTGTAATTTTCTGAATTTCAAATGCAATTTTCTGAATTTCAAATGGAAGTTCTGAATTTCAATTGTAATTTTCTGAATATCAATTGGAACTTTCTGAATTTAAACTGAAAAAGGTGTCTATACAAAATATTGTTGCCCAAGATGGTCCTTTACATATGTACATCGACTATTTTCGATAAAACTTTATCTTCGATAAAATCTGAGTAATTGAATTTTGTCCCACTCTCCATACAATTTTTTTTTTTTTTTGATCCCGCACAATATCGGGGATATACTTTTTTTTATTGTAACTTTGTTATTTGACATCGGATTTTTAAAATTGAAATGTTATTAGTTTAGTCTTTGGAAGCTCTATATTTCTTTCTAATGTCCTTTTGACCTATGAAGTCATTTTCACATAGTTAAGTCACCTAACCAAGTTTTTCATCCAAAATATTATTTTTGTTTCACAAGAAAAAAATCGCCAAAAATAAACTATTTATCGGATCTCTCTGATATTACGCTTAAAGTCTTTGCAATAAAATGGGCAAATTTTTAAAAGAATAAAACTTTCCTGATTTTTACAATTTTTTATAAAAAACTTAATTTGAAAATCATAATTTTTTTCAAAAATCGCAAAAAAATCCACAAAATTTTAATTTTGACCAGCTATTGCTCAGCGAGTTTTTAGTAAACCACTACAAGTTACATGTCGTTTGAAGCGTATTTTAATTGCCTTTCGAACGCTTGTGTTTATCGCATTTGGAACTCCAGCGAAAATAATTTTTGAATGAAGTGATAACAAAAAAACACAAAATTACCGTTATCTCAAAAACCTAACTATATAAAAAATTAAAAAAAATAGTTCCAAGCTCAGCAGGTCAATTCCTATCCTTCCCCATTCCTGGTTTTCTTGTTTTTGTTTTGCTGTAAATTAGCGTTAGTGGTGGGCGTGGATTACAACATATCGACTGCTTTCTGACTCAACCACGTAATGACAAAATGGTAAGTTTTCAGGAGAATAAAAAAACTGATTTGCGATAAAGAGGTCAATATAATTGAATTTTGAAGTATAAGGAAACGCAAAATGGAGTTTTCTTAAAGTTATAAAAAAACAAATACACAGTTTTTTAAAGAATTTAGTACTTTAATTCATTTATAAGTACTTACGTGTTTGTTGTTCTTTCAAAAAATATATATATTTGCATATACGAGGTTGACGTTTGTATATATTATATAATGTATGTACACTCTAGTGTAGATACAAACTTACGTATGTATATCGCTTCTTATATTGAAAATAAGATTTTTACATCAAAATTATAACTTAAAACAAATAGTATATGTATAGTTAAACGAAAATTTTTAATTTATAGGATTACTAGCTGGCCCGGCAGAAGTTGTTCTGCCGAAAATTTATTCCTATAAAGTTATAAAACTGTCAATTCTCTGAACAAAAGAGATGTACATATATTCGCCGCGACAAACCTAATTTCCCCTATCCCTATATCTATCTCTATCTCTGTCTCTATCTCTATCTCTATCTCTATCTCTATCTCTATCTCTATCTCTATCTCTGTCTCTATCTCTTTCTCTATCTCTATCTCTATCCCTATCCCCATTCCTATCCCTATCTCAAAATGTATGGGAAAATATTTTTTTTTCCATTTTTCGGGAATTTTATTGGATATTCTCCTATTCTGGCCAGAGAAAAATCTGAATTTGTCTCAATCATCCAAATCGGTGCTTCTTGAGTTATACGCGTTTGTACTAACGCCACTTCCTTTTATATAACTCAATAGAAAGACCTCTTGTTTTGGCTGTGACAATCAGAAAACTGAACTTAATTTTCCAACCTAACCTACCATCTGCCCTAATTCCCTACTGCGGCGTTGCGGCGGTTTGTAGTGATCGGTGAATGCGCTGCCAGCGATAGCTGCGGTTGTCTGTTGGTATGAGTGCACTGCCAGCTGTGTTGCCGAAAGCTTCCCAAAGACACGTACGTGGTGTCAGGTGTCCGTCTTGGCATGTTGCCAACGTCCAAGAACGGCAAAGTGAGCGTGGGAGTTATTCTAATGAATTGTCGATCTGCTTCGCACTCTACAGCTGTGAAACATGCAAGCGTGGGAGTAATTCAAAGGAATCGTCAAACTGATATTGTGGCGTTGCATCTGTGCAATATGCTAACTACATATTTACAAATATCCAATATGCAAGCGTGGGAGTTATTCAAAGGAATCGTCAAACTGATATTGTGGCGTTGCATCTGTGCAATATGCTAACTACATATTTACAAATATCCAATATGCAAGCGTGGGAGTTATTCAAAGGAATCGTCAAACTGATATTGTGGCGTTGCATCTGTGCAATATGCTAACTACATATTTACAAATATCCAATATGCAAGCGTGGGAGTTATTCAAAGGAATCGTCAAACTGATATTGTGGCGTTGCATCTGTGCAATACGCTAACTTCTCCCCCTCTTAAGACAAGTCGCCCTCGACTTGTTTTAAAATCTCCTCCACGGCCCTTTGTGTTTTTTCTTTACTGTTTGCCAATTTTTTTCTGCGGTAGATTAAAAAGATTGCCAATGCTATGATTATTATTGAAGGAAAAGAAAAAAATGTCCACAAGAAATTGCTGTGAATAGATAAGCTCTCTTTTAGCTCCTGAATTTGGGAGACATTATCGATGTAAACTTTATGTAAATATGGTAAAGACAAGCTTGTATGGTGTTCTAAGTATTCAATTGACACCGTCTTTGGGGGGTGGGGTTGAATATAAACTGGTTCTTTTTCTACCACGTAGGTTGTGTCGTTTATCGTAATGTTATCTCGAAACAGAAGCAGGTATGTTCCCTTAATTTCCAATTTTCGTTGATCAACTATTGTTGTTGTTGGTACGTTATTGAGAATAATAATGCCTTCGTCTATTTTTTGGATTTGGGGTATATGATAAGCGGACTCCGATGAGCAAGTCGCTGTGTTGTTGTTTAGCACCTGGTTTACGCAATTTGAATTAGCCGGTTTACATACTTTAGCCGCCAAAGTATCATTGCAATTGCCGAGTGGGTGAAATCCATCACTACATTTTGCCGCCAGCGTGGTATCTAACTTAATAATACTATTATTATGGACTACAGGATAAATTTTGAGAAATTCACAAAAGTTAGTTATCTTAGGAATCTTAAGGATATAGTAAATAACATCTGAGTTTTGCAAAATTTTAACCTTAGATACTAAAAGTAGATTACTTAAACTAAAAGGTAATTGTTCGAAATTTAAAGCATGATCCATCTCTTCGTCATCCAAAACGAGTGGATTTATAATATTACTTTTGGCTAACACAATGGATAGTGCTAGTCTGTTAAGTTGGCTTATTATGTGGTTATTTCTTCTTATCAAGTTTTCACATAGTAGTGTTTCTTCACCTTTCAACATCCAACCTGTCCAATTTGTACGAATTGTGTTGATTTGGTTAGTTATTTCATTAATTCTATTTTGTAACTGAGAGTTAATTTTTATCTGCCTATTGTTGTTTTCTATCAATATATTTTCCCTTGTTAAGAGTTCAAAGTCCTCGTGATCAGGGGTACCAGCTACTCATTTCAAAGCGGACCCCAAGAAATCGATTGATCTTGCCATTCTTCTAGGTATTTCCAGAGTACGGATGATATGTAAGATTTCTTCGCCCTGTTGTTTTAAAATATTTTCGTTTACCATCTGATTACTTGATTTGGATATGAACGCTTGGCTTTCGTAAGCTATCCGGCGGTAGTCTGTCAAGTTAGTGACATGTACGAGGTAAATGAATTCACTGTAAATAGCCGCATTTCCCTGAGGAATGGCAACAACTTGTGAGGAGGTGTAGTCAATCAAATTGGCTCCGGTGCCGGAGATAAGGGCAAGCACCAACCTGAAATTGATTTTACCGTAAATTACTTTTATGAATTTTTCTTCCTTCTATCTGTACTGTAGTACCCAAATCTCGTTCTACTATTTTTTCTACAAAAACCTTTTCAAATTTATTTCCTAATCGTTTGTTACTGCGAAGGAATACCTTTTCACCAGGCTGATATGTTTTAGTTACCCTTTTCTCTTGACTTCCCCAAATTTTTCCACTGAGCAATTCTGTAAAATTTCAATTGGTTTGGAGTTTGTCACCGAATGAATTGTTCTATTATATTTGTATGTAGCAAGCAAAATTAAATCTTTAATTTCACTTATTTGCTGCTGCGCCTTCACGCACCTGGCTATCTCCAACAGAGTTGAATCAAACCTTTCGACTTGACCGTTGCTTTCGCTATGTAATGTAGGTACGAAAAATTGGTCTATGCCGAAATGATCGCGCACCATGGATTTAATTAAATTTGATGTAAACGCTCGTTCGTTATCTGTGACAATAGTTTTAGTGTTCTGAAACATACCCAATACCTCCAATAATGCTTCCTTTATGTCAATGGTACATCTCGAAACAATAGGTTTAACTATTGCAAATTTCGAAAACTTGTCAACAGCAGTTAGAAACAGCTGTTTGCCCGTAATTAAAATGTCAAGGTGGAGAATTTCTCCTGGACGTTCCGGAATTGGGGTTTTCCCAATTTCGGGGTTTGGAGGTTTTCTTTGGTATTTATTTTCCATACAGATTTTACAATTGGATATTGTCGGCTTGAGCATTTTTCTCATGTCCGGAAAGTAGTATTCTGATATAATTTGCTTAAAGTTTTCTGATAGAGACCGATGAGCACGAGCATGCTCCGTCGCTATTACTTCCTGTTGGTCGTTTGGATTTATTAAGTCGATTACAAATTTTTCCGTATGAACAAACTTAACACCCGGAAATGCTTCAATAAGAGGTCCCTGAATTTCAGATAATGTCGGAAGATCGCAACAAATAGCATTTGTTACACTAGAATTTATAATCTTCTTTAGATTTTCCAATAAATTTGTTGTTGTGTCGTAAGTTAGAGTATATCGAATTTTTTTCTGAAAAATTATTTTTGTACTTAAGTTGTAATGAGCCCCCCTCGTTAAAATGAATTGCCTTTTAAATTGATTTACGGGATATTGAATAGTTCTTATTGTGTTTGATAATGATATCTCGCTATGAGCAGTAGCATGAATCGAGTGCCGCATAAAGTGGGCGCAGCTACGCCCATTTTCAAAATTTTTATCAATCATTTAACTAAGCATATAAATATTATTGTTAGTGCAAATTTGCAACCCTTTATGACTTCTAATTAAAAACAAACTCCCAAAGGGGTTTCCAGAAACGTCTTTGTTAAAAAGTAGGCGTGGTCATAAACCGATTTCGCTAAATTTTTGAGCATGTATTACCACAAGTTATTAAAGTGTACAAACTGATTTTCATCATAACATCTCAATTATTTGAAGAGTTATGGGTTCCGAAATCTCGTAGATTCCTTTGTCTGAAAAGAGGCGGTGCCACGCCCATTTTCCAAAATTTTTCTACTTTTTGTTTTATGTCTATAGTTGGACTCATGACACAAAATTTCAATGATATATCTTTATATTTGACAAAGATATCGCTTAAAATGTTTTTATTTGGCCCATTAATAGTTTTCTTTTATTTAAATTTGGGCGTGGTCGTCAACCGATTTTGGCAATTTTTCGTCCAAACATTTTCCTAAGTAAGTAAATTTCATCGATATATCTGCTACGGTTTCTGAATTATGGCTTATAAACCTTTCAATGTTTGCCCATTAATAAGTGGGCGTGGCACCGCCTATTTTCCAAAAGTTCATCAAATTTCTTCATGAGAGCCTGGTCCCAATACGTGGGTAAAATTTTATAGCTCTAGCTATATTAGTGGCTGAGATACTACATTTCCGATTTTTTCTATATACGAAAAGTGGGCGTGGTCATGGTCTGATTTCGCCCATTTTCAATACCAACCGTCCCAGTCTCGATACCAACTTGCATTCCAAATTTGATCAAAATATCTTAATTTTTTGCGCGAGTTAGTGTTTACAGGCGGACGGACGGACATGGCTCAATCGATTTCTCTTTTCACCCTGATCATTTTGATATATATAAGTCTATATCTGTCTTGATTATTTCATTCTATTACAATCCACCGTTATGTGCTTAAAACTATAATAATGTGTGTACTAGTACAGCTGACTATAACAAACCTCAGCTAATATCCACAGCATACTTTTAGGGAAATGTCTCCACACTGCTTGTTTATAAACATAATCAGTAGTTGTTGACAAATGTTGGCAATGTACATCCACGAATATTCATAAATTTTACATGTATTTACACAAATATTTTTGCATGTACCATCTTTTATAAAATTATTTTTTTATGGTGTTGTCAAATTTTGGGGGGGGGGGGGTTTAACACCAAAACCCACCGCTTGTGTGCGCCAATGACTAGAATCACGGTTTTTTTTTCAAACAGAAGTGTGATTATTTCACGACCCTGCATAAGACACTGTTTTCCGAGCTAGAAATGATTTTGCATGTAATGTATTTAACCTCATCTGCTGGTTCGAACGAGTGATATATTCGCGTTTTTGGAATCGAAAGAGCATTCGCAAATTTAGATTTCAACCGATCAGCCTCAATTTCGCGTACAAAAGTCGAAGTTTATATTTTTTAAAAAATGCTGGGCCCATTCGAATAAATCGATCTTCGTGGTTATTTGTGAATGCACCGGTCGTTGCAAGCTTGCTCGGTATTCCGTCGCCTGCCATGTGATATCGCGAAGAAAATCCATTGAATGCGTATACCGGTATCTCTCTGCACACATACCATGTTTATAAAATTTGACTTGTTCTTGTATTGAGCTGCTGACCCATTCCAGGAAAAAGGCTTTTTTATATGCTCCTTGCCGTGTATGTTTGCCAAATACCGAATCATTTTTTCATTAAAAATGCTAACAGCTACAGAATCGTGCTTATTGCATTTTCTTACTCGGAAATCAGTGCCTTATGCAGGATCGAGAAATAATCCGAGAAAAAACCGTGATTCTAGCTTGTAATTGTCGCTATTATACACACTACATAGTTCATAAGCTTTTTATAAAATACCCCACACATTCAACTTAAAATTACCTCAAATACCAAAAAACACATTCCTAGATGTTGAGTTGACTATTTTAAGTGGCTCACTACTCTAAAACTTGTTCGATAAATGAATTAAAAAATTATATTTTTTTTGAATTTAGAGGAGGTGGTGTTCAAATTAAATATCTGGTATTCATAGGGCCGGGCCATTTTTTTTCTCAAAAGAATATCTTAGAGAACATATTTTTACATATGTTGCTTTTTTTGTGTGCAAAAGGATGCATTGCCTCATTTCTTTTGCACGGTTTTTGCAAAAAGTTAAAAAATATATACAATCAAAATTAAAATTTTTTTAAATTAAAAATGCTGTCTTGTAGAGTTTTTAAAGACGAGGAAATTGGTCTTTCAATTATCAAAATCGGTTCAGTATATCCCGAGATATTCCATTTTGAAACAAAAAGGACATAAAATTTCAATTGGCGATAAAACAGGATAAACGCTTAAGAAAAAAAAAGTAAGGATAGGCATGTCTTTGTATTGCCAGTAGCTACTCGATAATACCACTATTAATTAAAATTGAATTTTTATAATTTTAAGTGATCCGTTTCAGAAATTCTTACCCAGCTGTCTGTGGCTCTCCTCTGCTATTTTTTTGACTCAAGAAACGATTTGCCAGCCGAAACTTGGCTAACTATTCATAAGTAGCTAATAAGAAACGAACCTTTATATTTGGTATCGTCGAGTAAAAGGACAATAAATTTTGGGCACTAGCTATAAGCAAAGTTGATGGAATTTGTTGGCCTTTAGTAAAGACCCTTTACTTATATGGTAATATGAATTGTGGCACCCGTGTGACACCCTTTAACTGTCTCCGATTGGGACCAAAATTTATATTTAATATCTTTGAGTTTAGGACGATTGATTTCGGATATTAGAAGATATAAAAAAATTTATTTTTGTTTTTGAATATTCATAGAGTTTTCGGAACTTTGGCCCCTATGCGACACCCCTTAACTGTCTCCGATTGGGACCAAAATTTATATGTGATATGTTTAACTGTGCTGTTACGGATGTAGAAAGTGAGACCTAAGAAAACCGCTAATTTGATTTTTTTAAGAACCAGCCTAATATATATATATATGCACATATGTATGTACATACAAAAATGTAAATATGAAAATGCATATTGAACTTTACTCACCATTGAACTTAACCCCACGGCAAAAACTTTAGACCAAAGCAAATTATGTGGAAAGTTAGTGTTGTTCTTTTTGATGGCACAACACAACAACAGCAAAAATTTAGAAACAACAAAATAATGTTTCATATTGGAGTTGAAGTTTGAAAAATTAATTTCCATCATGATAACATTAATATACAAAGCTGGTGTAAAATGAGACAGCGAAGAACAAACCAAAACAACAAAGTGCGCCTGATGCAAAATGCAAGTGGAAGGTTACAAGCAAAGTAAACATACCCAATAAACATTTTTGTTTATTCTCAATTTGAGATGCATTTGTGAATAAACACTTTTCTCAAAACTCAAACGTTTATTTCAAATGCATCTCAAGTTTTCCTTGATAGCGTTCTCACTCTGAAAGGTATATTTTTAATATGGGATCTTGGGCTGATGCTCAATTTGAGAAATTCCATTTTCTCAAACCCAATCAAAGATAAATTTTTTCTCAAATGCTTCTCAAATTGTTCTCAAATTGATAAACAATGTTGGATAAGCACTGGGAAGCATGCTCATTTTATACACATACATATATGCTGATTCTCAAATTGAGAAACGATGTTATCTCTCAAACGTTTGAGAATTGCTTCTTCAGTGTTTAATGGGTATACGTACAGTTTGGATTTGTGTGTCATTGTGTTGCATTTTATGTTAGTTATATGTATGTATATGTATTTTTAAAAGAACACAAAAGCAATAATGCACATTTACCGTCGACTAACTTTGAATGAACGCTCAGCAACAAATGACTTTTTTTCTTGCTTCCATGGCGCGCTGCCGTTCACGTTAAGGCAACAAGTGTGTGCGGAGTGCGAAAACTACCACCTATACATATATGTAAGTACCTACCTAGTGACTAGTTTGGTGAGAATGTTTTTAAAAGTCACGCTAAATATTATCGCAGGAAATTGGGTTTATGGTACCTAAGTACACAGTGTGCTTTTTTTTTTTGAATAGGTCAAAATGTAGTTAAAACAATTTAGAGATTGACTTAGAAACAAAATTTTGCGCAGTAGAGACACGCATTTCTTAAAATCTAGAAATTTTTGAGATGCCGCCACCACCAAAGAAATTGTATAGGAAAAAAATCCCAAGACCACATCGAAAAAACTAACTTCCGTTTTTACTGGCTCTTTTTATTTTTAAGACTGAAGTAATCAAAAATGAAGTAATTATTTATGTAAAAATATTTTTTCTCAAAAATAATTTTTCTACTGTTTTCTTGTAATAAAAGTCTGACACAGACTACATCCATCAATACATCAACAGAATGACCCATTTTTTTTCTTTCGCTGACTTCCTGCAGCTCTTATTACAGCTTTAAAATTTGGTTGTGACATTAATCATTTATTCACCACAATAAAGCCACTGTAATAGGAAATCGCTTGAGTGTGAAATTTGTTTACACTACTTCCTTTTCATTTCTTTTTCTGCTTTTTTATTGTTATGTTTATGTGATTTTTGCTGTTGCTGTAAAATGTACATAAAAATGTAAAGTATGCATGCATGCATTTATGTAAAATAAAAAAACAAGCATGTAAATTACTGAAAGCACTAGCAAAATTTTCCATTCTCATCCGGATTGTCAGCAAGTTTTATTTATGACATCAATTTTGGTATTAAAAATGACGGTTCTCTCCATCTGCTATTATGGTATAAACTTTGTTTTCAAAACCATAAAGCCAGACGTTTTCGTATAAACATACATGTATAAATACATATACATATGTATATGTACGTATTACATAAATTGCTAGACATGTCAATGAACTCGCTGGTGAGTTTATACGTGGAGTTGCAATAATTATTTATTTCCCCATTAAAGTGATGTTTGAGGTTGGGGTTACAGCAGTTAGCGCGTGTTGCTCTAATTCGCTTATTCGTAAGGAACATTCGGTAACACCTCTTAAGTTTAACTTTTATTTGCCCGTCTACTTTCTGGAACATAATATTAATCCCAACTGACATGCATGATTATACACAGCCAGCCGTATATGATTTTTAGCTGATGCAGATGGTCATCGGACCGCAATTGTATTCGGAAATTGTTTAAGCTTCTGACGATCTTGGATAGATACGCAAAAAGGGTATCTATACTACGTCCACCACTGTTACATTCCATTGCTATCGGTTGGCATTCGTTTATATCGCTCGCTTATTCAGAAAAAGTCATTCATACACAGCATTGCACGTTGATTGAAATCTGAAAATAAAAGGTAATTAAAATTCAGTAGAATTATTATTTTTATCATTATCATTATTATTCTTATTGCTATTATATTCATTTTTATTTTTAGCTATTCATTATTTCTGCTTTTCGGAGCAACATCAAAAAAAAAAACATACAAAAAACGAGTTTACAATCTGCCCATTCCCAATCTCATTAAATATATCGAATTTATAATAAGCTCGTTGTACATTACAAAAAAAAAATAAAACTTTGCGCTGTCCTCTTCCGCGCATGAATTCTCCTCCTTTTCGCATTACTGAAAATATTTCAAACAAACCAAAAGCACATTTACACTCACCGCCAAAAACATACCAAAAAGTAGAAATGTATGGACTTAAATGGAAAATTAATATTTGCTTACAATTTCATTTGCTTTGTTTGTGTAATGTAATTTCCGCTGGACTACAACTGCCAAATGGAGGATTAAGTTTCAATGGAAATTTTTTACCAACCCAAGAGTATTAGATACTTTTAAACCATACCAAAGCAAACTGATATTATAAGTAATAATACCATTACAATTTGGCCTCCAAATTTAAAGCTGCATTAATATTCTTTAAAGGTTTTAGCGAATTCCATGAAATAAAGGTAACTAACTTTGAAAAAGTTTTAATGCCCAGCTTATATCCCATTTAAATCTAGTTTATTTGCTTATGAACAGGCAGCGATATATGGCAGCGAAAATCTAATAAATAAAATATAATCTGTTAATTGAAAGTTGAAACCGAAACGCCTCCAGCTACAGCAGGATTTAGTAGGAAAATCTCTTGTAAAGTCTGACCTAAACATTTTCAAAAGTTTCACGCATCCCAAATTGGTAGCAAGCGCGCTAATTCAAATGCCAATTTTATGGCAAGCAGCTGCCACTCGCAATTTAAAAACAATTTGCATTCCAAAGCATAGAATTCATTTTCTCGCAATTAAATTTCCAGCAACTCGTTTGTCATATTTTTTGGCCTGTTAATAAACAATTAAGGAAATAAACAAGATTGAGAGCGAAATTCAATTAAGCATTTTCATGGAATTTGATTTGCTTGTACCTTAAGCAGTACTTCTGTTTACTTTTAAATTAATTTTGTTATATGAGTAGTTATACAACAGACCGCAAATAAAATTAATATGTAAGCTCAAGTTGACGTTCTATGTTGTTATTATCAATATATATTAATAGGCTAACATTTTTCCCATACAAACAATTGCCAGGCTGTTTTGCACATTTAACATATCCACATAAAATTGATATGGATGTGTTCGTATGAGTCAGGAGCAGTGCATAGGCATATAATTTTTTCTATAAATTATTTAATTGCTTTATAATTAATAAATAAAGTTTTTAGTTTTGTACCATTTTTGATTTACTTCGTTTTGGCTTCGTTGGCAAATGTGCCCACTATCTATATATTAATAGGCTAACATTTTTTCCATACAAACAATTGCCAGGCTGTTTTGCACATTTAACATACTCATATCCACATAAAATTGATATGGATGTGTTCGTATGAGTCAGGAGCAGTGCATAGGCATATAATTTTTTCTATAAATTATTTAATTGCTTTATAATTAATAAATAAAATTTTTAGTTAAGATAAATAGATATCGTAAACGTTGAAGAGTCGCTTTAATTTAAAAGCGCTCACCACCGGGCCTACCTTCCTAGATCTGCCTTGATTTTGACCATGATTTCGCGTCGGACCGTGATCAAAAGGGCAAATCAATGTTGCGGTACAACTGGAATTTGGAAAGTGTTGCTTATCTCCGCGAAAAGGAATAATTTTTGTACCAATACAAAGTTGAAAAAATAAATTGCATGGTCGAATTTCGACCACCGGCGATACTAGTTTAAATTAGTTTCTAAACAAATTTCATACGATTCTGCAACAAACAAGTCTAATCAATTTGAAAATATTTATAAGTGTTTCATAATATTTGTATCTAGCAGGGATTGCAAATAATCTAATCACCGTAACGCAGACTACCTCTAGGTGCATAACTTTTATTTTTTTCGATTTTTATAAAAAAATTGATTTTTAATCATTATTTTCTGAGTTTTATTTTTCCCTCAGAAAATAAAAGTTATTTTTTGAGTTTTATTTTTTCCTCAGAAAATAAGTTATTTTTTGAGTTTTATTTTTCCCTCAGAAAATAAAAGTTATTTTTTTGAGTTTTGTTTTTCCCTCAGAAAGTTAAAGTTTTTTTTGAATTTTATATTTTTGCTCAGAGAATAAAAGTTTCTTAAGTCTAATTTTAGCTGCTGCAGTCGATTTTGCCATATTAATACGTAGGTAAAATTTATAAATAAAAAAAAATTAAAAATTTATTTATATAATTTACCTATTTATATGGCGAAATATACAATTGCAACCAAAATTAAACTGAAAAACTATTATTTTCTGATCGAAAAATAAAACTCAAAAAATAACTTTTATTTTCCGAGAGAAATATATAATTCAAAAAATAACTGTTATTTTCTGAGGGAAAAATAAAACTCAAAGAATAACTTTTATTTTCTGATCGAAAAATAAAACTCAAAAAATAACTTATTTTCTGAGCAGAAAATAAAACCCAGAAAATAATGATTAAATATCAACTTTTTGAATATAAATCATAACCGTTACAGTCCCTGGTATCTAGTAGAATAAATAAAAGAGCTCTTCGCTATTCCATATAACACTTGTTGCCTGCATATCTGTGCATCATCGACCCCTGAGCGCTCATAAAATAAAAGTTTTCCTCTACCTCTAGCCATTAATTGCTTTTACTTTTTCCATACTCATTATAACTTTATCAATTGTGTAATGTGAATTTATGCCAACGGCAAACAGTTAGAAACACTTTTCATAATCAATTCAATTTTCTACAGACATACTTTTCTTAATGATTCGGATTAAAACTACATCCACTTTGCTAGCGTTGGCCGATTGCGTGTGTGCAGTGGTGACAGTTCGTTACTGTACTGTTTGCTTTTCTCCACCAAGCGAAGATTTTATTAAACAAATAGAATAAATTCAATTGCAAACAAACATAAATTTTCCATTGCTGTACGTTGAAAGTGAAAATAAATGTGCTTTTGGTCTGTTGGAAATGCTCTCAAGGGTAAAAAGGGTGGCAAAAATAGTGGAAGTTATAAAAAAAGTCGGTTGTAAAAATCTATTTTTTTTTCCAATCCTTAAAGAAGTTTAATTCTGTTATACTCTGTTTTATTTTAAAGTAATTCTGTTCAAAAAAAACACCTTTTTCTACACCTTCCACCACCTGCAAGACGTTTGAACTCTGCTCAAATTAAAAATTCATTATTTCGTAATCCAATTTCTAATTACTTAATAACTACGTAAACTATGCTGGATTTCATAAATGTTGAATGTGTACAAATACGTTTTTGGGGAAATTTGAAAGTAATTGCTTTACATAGAATTAGAGCGCTTATATATAATTAAATTACACCATTATCTACATTTTCACTTCAGACAGTCACGGCGTATACGTAACATTTTAGTATTCATTCGAGTCAATGGAACGCTTATCATTTATCTATCACGCAAAATGCTTGAGTATGCAAACACAAATTGTCAAGTTGCGTTTAAGTATTTGTCATTTCCTGTTATAAAGACCTTTAAGAAATTCTAGCAAATGCCAGTTAATTTTTTATTGAAATACTTGAGCAATTTTCTATGTTACAAATATTGCTAGTCAATTGTATGTAAGTACGTACTGCCTTAACTATTTTATACTCAGCTGTACTAGTACATAGATTATTATAGTTTTAATGACATAACCGCAGTACGTAACGCCATGAAATACTAGAGATGGATATAGACTTATATTTATAAAAATGATCAGGATAAAAAAGAAATCGATTGAGCCATGTACGTCCGACCGTCCGTCTGTAAATACTCTAACTCGCGCAAAAATTGAAATATTTGGATGCAATTTTGAATGCAAGTTGGTATCGAGACTGGGTATTGAAAATGGGTCAAATCGGACCATAACCATGTCCACCTTTCCTACAAAGTATATATCGCAAATTTGGTATCTCAGTCACTAATTTAGCTGGAGTAATAATATTTCATCCATGTATTGAGCGCCAGGCCCTTATGAAGAAATTCGATGAAATTTGTTACGCGTGATGTACTTACTTAGACAAATTTTTGGACGAAAAATTGCCAAAATCGGTTGACGACAACCACGCCAAATTTTATATATGGGAACTGTAAAAGGCCCTAATAAAAACATTTTAAGCGATATCTTTGTCAATTATAAAAATAATTAATTTAAATTGTATTTATTTTTGAAAATGAGCGTGGCACCGCCTCCTTTTAGAAGCAGGAATTTACGAGATTTCGGAGCCCACAACTCGACAAATAATTGAGATATTATGACTAAACTTGGTGTATAAACTTTTATTACTTGTAGTAATACATGTTCAAAATTTTAGCGAAATCGGTTGACGGTCACGCCCCCTTTTTAACAATGATATTTCTAGAATGCCCTTCAGAAATTTGTAACGTGACATCTCTGTAACTGAAAGTCATAAGGGTATGCACTTTTGCACCAACAAGAGTATTTACATATATGCTTAGCCGAATTATTAATAAAAATTTTGAAAATGGGCGTGACTACGCCCACTTTATGCGGCACCCGCTTTATATAAAATACACCGTGTATCCATCAAACGCAAACAAACAATGAAAGCATACAGCTGAGTGTCTAATGTTCGATTCCACACGAACTTAGGCTTCCTTACTTGTTATTATTAAATTTACAAAAGGGATATAACCACTTAAATTGTTACGGGCAAAGATATGACGTGAATGGTAATTTGCCTTACAATCGAAAGCAAAGCCCAATTAAATCTACGATCAACATTAGGGTGAAGCGAGTTGGGGCTTTTTTTGCAATCAATATGGGCATACCTGCAGAAAGTTGCCTTTCTAGCACAGAAGTAAAACTACAAAATGTTATTGGCCTAGTCCTTTATTTAGAGGTGCCCCAATTCCATTAAAAAATGGACAAAATGCTCCAGATACATAAAATTCATTAGCTATATCACCTTTTTCTTGTTTTATTTTTGTTAAGTTTTTCTTAATTTCTTCCTGTTTTCTCTATTTCATCTATTTTCATCATATCGCTAGCTTAGAGTGCAAATTGTCCTTTTTTAAAACTTTGTAGGAGAGACAAAAAACGAAAAAAAAAAATTAAAAAAATTCGAAATGAAAAAAATTTTTCTGTTCATATAAATATTTTGGACATAATTTTCTTCGCTTTTTGGATTTACACAATTTACGTATCACTGAATAACAACGAGTAGAAATATGATAAGTATCACAGACTTGTTTAGCGTAGTGCGTATTTGATTTTTCTTGCGTTCTACATAAAAATACAGTTTTTCATAAAAGTGGACTTACACAGTTTGCACTCTAAGCTAGCGATATTACTCTTTTAACAACTTATTTTTTTGCTATTGCTAAAATAAAAAAAATTAACAAATTGCCTTAAAATTCAAAACAAAAAACAATTAAAATGTAATTACGTAAATGTGAGAGAATAACAAACGAATATTAAAGCGCACTTCAAACTTAGTTCAACTGAATCAAAAAGATGTCTCTAATCAACTTGAAAATCAAATGCAGCTTAATACTCTCATATCAATACAAATGTCAACCAACAAGCTGAGATCGCGTCAATTGCAGCGCAACTTGAGCACAAAAGTTTATCCAAATTTCAAGTTTGTGAAGTTTTTGCCGAATTGAATTCTGATTAGATTGAGAAATGTGGTATGGAGCTCAGAAGCGTGATGGTATTACTACATGGATATGTATGTATATTAAGTTTGCATGACCTCAAAGAGTTTCAAGCAACATTGTGATGTGTGAAATTTCGGTGGACATACATACATAGTATGTGATAAAAACACAACAATGGTATTAAATATTCCACGACAATCACTTTCTCCTACTTTACCCCTACCCAAATAAGGAACGCAATGACAAAACTGGCCAGGCAACTGTGAAAGCTACTATTCAGGCCAAATCATAGGAAGCAGAAGCTCGAGTATTTACATAGATAGAGAAAATTATTGCGAGAGAACTAAGCGGCCACTAAGAAGAACATGTTGACGATTGCCAATTAAGAAGTTAGATATTTAAATTATGTTTTAATTTATTTCGCAAACCATATTTTGAGTGGTTGGTTACATTTATATATGCAGTAGCGAATAGCTTCTAGTTTACTAAAGAGGATCAAGTGCTTGAAATTGAATTTATTATAAACATTTCATCAACTAACTTGGCCATTTAATTTAGTGATACTTTTGTGAATGAAGAAATAGTGTGTGAGATTTCCTGCAACAAAATGTATTACGTTCCAAAAGTCCATTTAAGTCCTAAGAAGGTAAGCAACACGCTTAGCAACGAAATTCGTAATCTGCACTAAACCGAGTTGTGCTACGGTAAAGTTTCTGCTATTTACATATTTTTTCTTCTCCATCACATTTTCCTTCTTTATTTTTTCTTGCCAATATAAAAAATATATAAACTTGAAATTAATAATTCTATTGATTAATTTCAAAATATTTATTTTGTACGAGTATTTGTATGACTAATATGTACTCAATGAATATGATGATACTGAAAATGAATTTAATTTACTTAAAACATGCGCTAAAATAATAAACAAACTAATATTCATTAAATAAAGAAAAAAATTATTACAAAATATTTTTGTTTGTATTGTCGTACATTTCCATTGCATATCCACATATGTAAATATGTGCATACATATGTAAATATGTACATGCAAGAGCATATTTATTGCACGTAAGCATTTATTTTATTGACCCAAAATGACAAACAAAATGACAGGCACATTGCTACCAAATTAATTAAGCAAATTAATATTGAATCGGCAAAATTCAGTTTTTGTTCATTGCGTACAAAATAAACATACATGTATGGATGTACTTGTGCAAACAAATTTGCAAAACGCAAATATAAACGACAACTTAACGCAACACGTGTAACAACAAAAAGTTCGGCAATTACCAAATGAACAAACGGATAATTTAAATGACACACATATGTACATACATATGTGGTCAAATGAATAGATGGACTTGTTTATGCATTCGCATAGTAAATCATATGACACAGAGTTTCCAGTAATTTATGGCACAGATGAATGCTAGCGAAAGAGGCATTGAACCCCAGACATCAAGGGAGTTAGGCAAATCCAAAATATGAAATATGATATAAGAAATATTAAATATGAAATATGAAATATGAAATATGATATAAAAAATATGAAATATGAAATATAAAATATGAAAAATGAAGTACGAAATATGAAATATGAAATATGAAATATGAAATATGAAATATGAAATATGAAATATGAAATATGAAATATGAAATATGAAATGTGAAATGTGAAATGTGAAATATGAAATATGAAATATGAAATATGAAATATGAAATATGATATATGATATTTGAAATCAGAAATATGAAATATGAAATTCGAAATATGAAATATGAAACATGAAATATGAAATATGAAACATGAAATATAAAATATGAAATATGAAATATGAAAAACGAAATATGAAATATGAAATATGAAATATGAAATATGAAATATGAAATCTAAAATCTAAAATATAACGTATAAAATATGTTTATTTTGCATTTAATAATCCTTTGAATTTAATACACCCTGTACATTTAGTATAATATGCTCATTTGCCATATAAAACAAACAAAACAAATTACATACACACGCCAGCAACAGTTGACATGCCGAAGCGTATGTCGACTCATTCTGCTCTTGGCAATGGTAATGTGTATAACCATGACAATATTATTGTATCGTTAACCAAATTCATACTGCTTTACTGCCTACTGGCAATTTAGCAGCCGCAAGTGACAAGTGGTGGCTCAATATTTGTTTACTTCTTGCATAAATTTTAACTTGCATATATGTACCTACATTTATATGATATTGTAGATACAAGTGGATTTTTTACATATATATATATACATATGCTTATAAGCAACTCAATTGCTCGTCGCTCTGGGCAATGAAATGCCGCAAAATTGTGAATTTTTTTCTTTTATATCAAACATGCTGGCCTGAGGCCAAAGATGTTCGAGTCTGGATTGCAAGCAACTATTTTTTATACATATACATATGTAAATACGTATACAGTATGTCAGTTTCGTATTTCGCAATCTATATTTTGGTCGCCTATGCTGCCGCCTTTGTGGATTAAGCTTATTTCATTGCAGAAATTCAGCAATCCAGCGCGTGTTTCTGCCGCTTCCCCTTGGGCGACTTTGTCCAGACTTTTCTGTTTATTTTAGACTATTTTGCATGAATAAACATATGCATACGGGTACCGCTATTCTCTGCAGTATTAAAATCATGTAGCGGAAATTGATCTCAATTCCTTTTTCAAATTATATACATATGTACATACGTATACCGAAATTACTATTTGAATGTACGCTGGCTGAGAATCGTAAAATTTTCGGTTGTTACATTTAAATGCTTTTTGGGTTATAACTGACAGAAAATTTACATAAATTTGGAGAAAAAAAATTTACAACAAATTGGCGAAAGTTTTAGTTTTTGCAGCTAACCTGCGACTAAGTAATTTAAACACGTTGATATCACAATATCATCTCATCATAATGTCAAAATATTACAATATTACAATATTACAATATCACAACATTATAATATCACAATATCTTAATATCTTGATAACTAGGGAAGCTAAAAATATGCAAATGCACATCGACGGCTGAGAATAAGATCGCCCTATTTCAAAAATTGTTTCAAAAACGCCCTATTTGAAAACTTGTTTGAATAACTTCCTATTTCAGATTTTGCTTCAAAAACGCCCTATTTCAGAATTTGTTTCAAGAACGTCCTATTTCAGACAATTATTCAAAAACGCCCTATTTCAGAGAAATATATATGGAATTTTCTCTGCAATAGGGCATTTTTGAAGCAAAATCTGAAATAGGAGGTTATTGAAACAATTTTTCAAATAGGGCGTTCTTGAAGCAAAATCTGAAATAGGAGGTTATTGAAACAATTTTTCAAATAGGGCGTTTTTGAAACAATTTTTGAAATAGGGCGATCTTATTCTCAGCCGTCGATATGCAAATGCATATTTAGACCTAAAATGCATATTTACGGTCAAAATGCATTTCGTGCTTATTTTGGTATATTTTGGCACATAATCGAGCAATATCGAAAAATATTAAGCTGGCAACATCTTAATATAATAATAATATAATACAATGGCGCTTTTATAACTCTGACGAGTTTTATGGCCGAGCTTCTCTCCCGATTTGAGGTGTGCTCCTTTTGTTTTTCCTACTAATTGGGTGGACCTACAGTTTTATGCCGGCTCCGAACGGCGAATGCATTTTTTGTGAGAAGCTTTTTCATGGCAGAAATGCACTCGGAGGGTATGCCGCCCAATGCCGAGAGGTGACCGCTGCTCTTAAAAAACCCAATAATCGGATTTTTACTAAGTAGAAATATTTTTTTGGTGTTTTGCTCGGACCGTGGTTTGAACCCGAGACCTCTGGCATAGTGGGCGAGCACTCTATCCACTGCACCACAGCTGCCACTCTCATCTCGCTGGCAACATCTTATCTGTGGTTAATTTAGATAGTTGCGTATACATACAAACAAGTCTATTTAACTATTGATCTGGGCCCCGGAGCCGAGCATTTTCCCTTATAAAAATTCACCACGACAAACACTAGGTTCTTGTATGCATACAAACAAGGCTACTTGACTGTTGACCAGAGCCGCGAAGCAAACCCAGAGTAAAAAAAAACTTTGCTCCGATGCCCTGTTATTGATAGAAAACAGCTGTAGTGTGAACATTTGAAGGGAACAATAATATGCAATATGTATCGACATACATAGGCATACGCTACAGTGTATTCGCGATTCATACACGTTCAATATGAATATTGCGATATTTTTCTCCCTCTGAGGTTTAAAATATTTTACTTTCAATAATACAAAAAAATATTACACTTTCACTTTCAATTCTTTTATTGTCAAGATTGCGATCCGGATCGTGGATTTAAAAATTTCTAAATGTTTTGCGATCCAGAATCGCGATCCATCAATACTCGATGCTACACGGTCAATATTAATCGTTTTCCGCATACAAGAGCTTTTTCTCGGAAAACCGCCAAAAATTCACACTGGAAAATATAGTTAAACATACGATAATTCAATGCAACCCTGCGTAATATTAATGGAATGGTTTCGTTTGCTTTGTGAAAAGATCTCATGTATTTACAAAGATCTCATGTATTAAAATTAATTTAAAGTATTTTATAGTATTTAAAAACAAATTGGGTTGAACCAAACAAAGTTTTTAAATGGGGGAAGTGTGAAATGTACGTTTCAGTTCTTATGTTATTATCATTTTGCAAAATTTGTTAAATAAAAATGTAAGCTTGAAATGAAATACGTAAATTTTTTTAGCATATTTCGGGTATTTTTTAGGCATATATGCATATAATGAGATTTTTTCGTGCATATTTACGAGCATATTTCAGTTATTTTTCGGGCATACTAGCATGCATATTTTGAAATTTTTCGTGCATATTTTTAGCTTCCCTAGTGATAACATAAAATCGTAGTATCATAGCATCACAAAATCGTAATATATTATCATGATATCATGTATCATAATATCGTGATATCGTAATATCACTCAAATAGTCCAAATACATATATTCCGTGTCATTAACTGATTGCAGTATCATCAGCATGCCTTCCAACATTCCATCACACCATCCAATACATTTTATTTATTTATTTTGTATTGATCATCATACAACCCTTTCCATTTCTGAACTATAAAGATTCACTTGAATTCAATTTGTGTCCCCATTTTTTGCGAGCGATGAAAAAAGTTAGTTTTTTTTACATACAAAATCGCTACGAATTTCAACAATTGATAGCTTTCTAACTATGACTAAAAAAATGAAAGCATGTAATTGAAGTTGACATTTGACAAATAGTGCGATAGTTAAGTGTAATCTCGCAATGACAAGGGACTCATTCACACAAATACCTTTTGTTCAGTCAACTAGCCGAGTGATTGACATTTCACTTATATGCATTGTTGGCTCCAGTGGAATATGTCATGCTAATTTTTTTTATGTTTTTTTTTTGGGAGTTTTTATTTTTTTCTGCACATTTCTTCAGGTGAAATCACTGTTCGGATGCTTTTACCTTTTTTCTTTTCCTAAAAGTGAAGGTGAAGGTTTTATTTAGGTATCTACTTACCAGAATTTGATAGTAAGAGCAATTTTGCAAAATTACTGGTATTGAATATTTGAGAAGATCTTTATATGACGAATTCTATAATATTATACTTGGTCATCACTTATACGCCATGGCGTCCAGCCACTGAACATGTATGCTACCACTATGCACCAGTGGCGGACCTAGCATAAATTTCCTGGGTAAGCCTATGTGTGAAGCATAACCATTAGCCATTTATGTAATTTCCTTTGCTGTATTATTTAAAAGTCTGATTGCGTTCCGTCATTGACTTTGATTTAGAGTTCTCGATTTCTTTTTAACATTTTCGAGTGGCCCGAATAAATGTTTTTCAATGCTCGAACGCTCGTTTGTTTGCTTATTACGCGTATGTTTGTACGGGCATTTGAACAATTCTGGTATTTGAAGATCGTTTTTTCTCGTTTATTTTTTTTTGTTTTTTTTTTAAATTATATTTTTTTTATTTTTGTTTTCCTGATACACATTTTTTTGTTTGTATACTCAGAGAAAAGGAATCAAAAATAAAATTTTTATTTTTATAATGCACGTTTTAAACCGTCATTTTTATTTTATAAATGAAAATTTTTAAATTAAAAATTAAATTTTTTAAATTAAAAATTAAATTTTTTAAATTAAAAATTAAATTTTTTAAATTAAAAATTAAATTTTTTAAATTAAAATGTATTTAGGATTTAAATTAAAATTGATTTTCTTGATTTTGCAATTTTACACTGAACATTTTTAAAATAAAAAATTTCGTATTTACATAATTCTTAAATATATAAACGTGCGCTAGAGAAATCTTACACGAATGCGCAGAGGTATTTTTAGTTTCCTTATACCGACGGAAATTTCAGCAGTAGCAAGTGTATTTACTTATTGCCTAAAAAATGGGTGCTTTAGTGTTAGACAAACTGAGGTCCAATTTGATTTCCACCGCTTTTTAAAATTATCTTGATATTGTGCCAATAGTCGCCAAAAATCACAATCAACCCATTTATAATCTGGTATTTGATATTTATGTTTGCATGCACATGCAGATGTAAGAAATTATGTGCATAAGTATGTACCTACATGCAAACGAAAATCAAATCAAATATGCATATGGCTGTGAATACTGAACTTTTGAATGCCGAAGCCAGCTTCATATTCACATACAAATTTGATGTGAAAAATAAAAAAAGTGCTTTGTTAGTTTTTTTTTTTCAATTTAAGTCTGAAAATAAGCAATTGGTTTCTCCTTAGCGAAAGCGAGAAAACAAGCTATGTTATTCTGTTTGAAAAGCCAGGTAAAAGCTAATGTGTGAAAACGTTGAAGCATGCTCAATGTGCTGTGATTGGCTGTACAAACAAAATACACATTGTGAGGTGGATTGGTGGTGTATTTGCGCTATTTTCTTAGCAGGCTTTTAGGGGCATGTTACAGTGGGGGCTATATTATTGAGAACTTAAATAGTAAACACATTTAAAACGTAAAATAACCAGATTTTAAAGAATTTCGTATGAAATGAACGAAAATGTGTACGCAAGCCGGGCTTCTCAGCTTGTATGAAGCGACCGCCTCTGCTATGCACTATCTGTAACACTGAGCTAACTAATTACAATTAAACATTTTCATTATAAAATAATCATAAAATTGTATGACTTGCGAAAATGAGCAGCACAGCAGCAATATTTTCTGCCACCAGCAATGCGCCAACCATAAATAATAACAACAACAACAATAACAATAACAACAGCATCAATATCAGCACATGAGCTGATGACAAGCAAAGTCAAATAGATATTCGATGTTTATTCTTCTTTACACTTTGCTATATCGGTGGCTGATGTTTTTTTGAAATTTACGATTATTGATTACGACCTTCATGTCGATGCATTTTTCTCTCGCTCTGCATGTCATCTGCATTGAGCATTAGCAGTTTCAGATATTCATGTCATATACGCATACGTACATGTGTATATATGTGTGCGTATACATAAGCATTTATGTACGCACGTTTTTGCATTGCTATGGCAGATTTTTGCATTTTTATTTTTACTTTTTTAGCGCTATGCAAATATGCATGTGTCGAACGAATGACTAATGAATTTGTTAAAGTGTTTATGCGTGCATTCGTATGTACTTACGTTTGCATATCGTGTGCATAAAATAAAAACATTAAAGTTTGAAGATTTTTCCATGACACAAAACTTGATTTAAAATATACTCGTAATTTGTGTTATTTGTCATAAACTTAATACAGTTTTCATCACGCAACGATAATGGTTTATGGATCTTTTACTTAGAAATAAATATTTGTAATGTTTCGCAGACTTCTTAACTAAAAAATTTGACATTAAATATTTTATCAAAGCACACAAAAAATTGCTCATACGCAAGCGGCAATTTGTTTATTTTGCAGGTAAAATTTAACTGCCTTTGTAAATGTTTGCTTGTAGACGTCAAAGCATGATGAATACGTAAGCACGTTTGTGTATAGATGTGTATGTATGTGTTTATAAATACTTTCAAATAACATTTCATATTATGGACATTTGTGTAATAAATTTTATTTGATACTTTCGTGTGCATGCATTTTATAGCAAATAAAGTCATAAATATATATACCCTGCAGGGAACTGAGCTAGTGAGCGAAATTTCTAGTTCAACTAGCGAAAAGCTGCCAAAGAGGAACTAGATCAATTGTAGTTAGACCCTCACCAGTTCAGAAGGAGAGAATTGAGTGACCATTATAAGACACACTTTGATTTGTATGCAATATCGAATTGACAAAAATTCTATGAAAATTTTTCGTTCGTTCAATTGCCGCCGTATTTGTATATTTCTATAATTCTCAGATGCCTAGTGAAGCATTTTATATAAAGAGTTTTCTATTTGCATCTTGTATGAAATGAAATGTTCCCCTAATTATGCTTTTCCGATCCCTCAGGCTCATTTTTAATTTTTTTTTTTATTTTACTACTTTTTAAATATTATTGTAAATTTTTATTAAATAAATAAATAGAAAAAATATTAGTTAAAAAAAAATTTTTTTAAATTATCATCCACCTTGACACCGACAGGATTCGAACCCGCGCCACTCAGATTGAAAGGCACATGCATTAGCCAGTCGGCCATCGCGCCACTTGCATGAAGTGTGTCAAAGGCTACACTTAAGCGGCAGATGCAAAACTGTAGAATTTGTAGATACTTGTAGCTAGTTCAGAACTATCGAATTGTGCCAACAAATGAACTAGTGTAAACTGGAGAATTTAGTACTAGTTCGGAACTATCGAAAATGTAGTGCAGAGGCAGACAATTGACATCGCCTAGGACATCGCCTGTTAAATTCGCCAGTAGTGGCGAAAAATGCACTAGAAGCGACCTAGTTCGGAACTAGAGATTTTCCCTACAGGGTATATACACACATATCAAAGAGCAGCAGCAATAAAAATTGGTCACGATTTAGTGCGTCGATTTGACACCGAATGGGTTACAAAAGCAAAATTGTTTTTCTAGATGACGTTCATGGATTTAATCGTTTCACCTTAAATTTGCGAAATTGACAGTGTTTCGTGATTGCGCATGCGAAATGGATTTTGCGCGAAGACTTAGATGATCACTGAAGCTATCAACATACATACAAATATACTTCGACACTGAGTGTTGCTGAAGAACAGCTTGATTTTTCTATATTAAAGTGTTCGATTTTCTCAACGACTATAATCTATCTATATATATATAAAAATCAAGCCCATTTCTTTGTCGCCGGCTTTCGCCCAAACGCGTGGAGGGATTTTGATCAAATTTACACACCAGCTTAGTACCTTGCCCTAGATGGTTTATATGCATATTTTTTTCAAATCCGGAAGTCGGTTCCCGAGATATAGGTCAAAAAGTCAAAACGTGGATCCGGCTTTCCCCTGAATATTTTTGGACGATATTGGTATCAAATGAAAGGTTTTCAGCAGAGAATTTGCATAGAATAGTACTCATTGCGATTCCTAGGTCGAGTCTCCAGATATGGGTCACAACGTGGACTCGGATGACCCTGGAATGTTTCTGAGCGATATTAGTATCAAATGAAAGGTATGGAGCAGAGAATTTACATAGAATAGTACTCATTGCGATTCCTAGGTCGAGTCTTCAGATATGGGTCACAACGTGGACTCGGATGACCCTGGAATGTTTCTGAACGATATTGGTATCAAATGAAAGGTATGGAGCAGAGAATTTACATAGAATAGTACTCATTGCGATTCCTAGGTCGGGTCTCCAGATATGGGTCAAAACGTGGACCCGCATGATCCTCGAATGTTCCTGAGCGATATTGGTATCAAATGAAAGGTATTGAGCAGAGAATTTACATAGAATAGTACTCGTTGCGATTCCTAGGTCGAGTCTCCAGATATGGGTCACAACGTGGACTCGGATGACCCTGAAATATTTCTGAGCGATATTAGTATCAAATGAAAGGTATTGAGCAGAGAATTCACATAGAATAATACTCATTGCGATTCCTAGGTCGGGTCTCCAGATATGGGTCAAAACGTGGACACGGATGACCCCGGAAAATTTCTCAGCGATATTGGTATCAAATGAAGGGTGCTGAGCAGGGATTTTAGATAGAAATGAACTAATTACGATTCCTAGTTCGGGTCCCAAGGTGTGGGTCAGCACCCGGACCCGGATAACACCGGGATATTTCTCAGGGATATTGGTACCAAATGAACGTGGACCAGGATTGCCCCGGAAAATTTCTCAACGATATTTGTGTAAACTGGAAGGGTGGGCTTTTACATAGAGATGAACTCATCATGATTCCTAGGTCAGGTCCCCAGATGAGGGTCAAAATGTGGATCCGGATGGCCCCGAATAATTTCTCAGCGATATGACGCGCATGACGATTCCTAGGTGGGATCCAAAGATATGGGTCAATATGTGGACCCGGATAACACCGTGATATATCTTAAGGATATTGGTACCAAATGAAAGGTGTTGAGCGGACTCTCATGTAGAGCCGTACCCATTACGTTTTCTTGGTCAAGTCTACAGATACCGTAGCCATTATTGTTCCTAGGTCAAGTTCCCAGATGTGGGTCAATAAGTGGACCCGGATGAGCCCAGGATGCTTCTGAATAATACTGATATAAAATGAAAGGTGTTGACCGGGTCTGCTATATAGATATTTTCATAGTGATTCTTAGTCCCAATAATCAATTATGGGTAAAAGAGACGATTCGGACGCCACGGAATGTTTTTAAGCAATGATGGTATGAAATGAGAAGTGGAATGCAGGGTATGTTATGCTAAACCCAGTTCCCTAGGGAAAGGGGAAGAGTACTGAGACTGGGAAAGGCAAAGGGACGAAAAAGGAGAGGGAGAATATAATAAAAATGGAATGAAGAGGATGGGGAGAGAAGACAGGGAAGTAGAGAAGGAATAAGAGGGGAAATAAAAAGGAGAAAGACAGAAAAGGAGAGGTAAGAGAGGGAGAGCGATAGAGAAAGGGAAGCAGAAATGTGACGGGAAAAGAAAAAGGAAACGGAAATGAAAGGAAAGATAAATGGTAAGGGAAAGAGAAAGAGAAAGAGAAAGAGAAAAAGAAAGAGAAAGAGAAAGAGAAAGAGAAAGAGAAAGAGAAAGAGAAAGAGAAAGAGAAAGAGAAAGAGAAAGAGAAAGAGAAAGAGAAAGAGAAAAGTAGAGGGAAAGGGAGTTGGAAACTAATACGAAGAAAAATGGGATAAGACTATGAAGAGGGCAAACTTTTGAAAATATCAATTTTTTCCTTCACTTTTTTTAAACTTATCTGAATTATGCTGAGCTCTGCAGCCCGAGGTAATTTCGGCTTCCAGATACTTCCAACATATTTTAAAGTGTGCAGTTTTTCGCTTCAGGTACCTATAATAGGAAGTGGGCCAAAGCAAAGCTTGGCTGGGTACAGCTAGTAATAAAATAATAAAATGGCGCGGATATAATTCTGACAATTTTTAAGGCCGAGCTTGTGTTTCCAATTCGATGCGTGCTTCTTAATTTTTGTTCTTTCTACTTTTTGTTTTCCGGGTGGATCTATAGTTTTATGCCGGCTCCGTACGGCGAATGCATGCTATACATAATAGGATAGATGGAAGCAACTTTCAAATTTGAACTATTTTTATAACTGAAATTTCAGTATGGAACTCTTGAAAACTTGAAGAAACTCCTTGAAGGTGTGAGAGTGAATAAAATCCTTCTTTTGATTTTTAAGAATCACACTAATGTACATATAAACACTTATAAGGCTGTGTGTGCGTGGTAAAAAAACAAAAACATATTTATTTTCAATCTGCTGGAAAGTTATTAAATTGCAGTCAAAAAGTCAAATGTAATAACAGCTGTAAATGACAAAAAGCCAGTTTTATAAGGAATTTTCATAGAAGCTTCTTTATATGTATATTTATATGTATCTTATCTTTGTATGTCATCATAAAGATGATATATAATAAAAAGATATTCTACCCCTATCTATGTAAGAGAAGCACTAAATTTTCAACAACAACATTTAATCCATTGAAGCAAAAAAAAATACTTAAAATTGTTCAGCGAATGATTGAAAATGTACTGACAGCTCAGCAACACATTTAATTGACTAACAGCAAACGACGAAGCAAAGTGAAGTACTAAGTGCAAAGTAAAAATTTTGAGTGGCAAAGGCACAGAAAATCTATTAGCAGAAATTAGAAGAAGTAATTTTGTTTTTTATTTATTTCTTTCTTACTTTTCCTACTCTCTTTCTCCCTACGCTAAAATTATTGAAAAGCAATCAATTACTTTTATTTTATTAATCTCCAAGCACGATTAACGTCACTACAATATTTTTTTTTTTTTTTTTTGAAATTTTCTTAGCGTTACATGCCATTGGCGTGTTGTTCATACTACTTTTTAGTTTCTATTCCTTATTTTCGTTTTTTTTTTTTCTTTTCTTGCTGTTTATTTAGATACTAATCCTCATCACTCATACCCCTTACGTACTGTTGTGTTTTATGTACTTTTGCGTTTTATGTACTTTTGCGTTTGTTTTTACAGGATAAAAGCGAAATATTAAATTCAACACTTGCCTAAGCTGACAAATTTTCTTTCTTAGCACTCAGAAGAATTAAATTTTGGCTCACTTTTCTCTACTTTTCTTATTTGATTTTAAAATATTTTCACATGATTGTTTTCGCTGTGGTTGTTGTTGTTTAGAGAACTTGTTTAACAATTTTCGTTGTTGTTTTTTTTTTTTCAAACATTTTTTCCTCTTCCAAAGTAATTCATTGAAATTTGTTGAATTTCTTTGTCGCTGTACATCTCTTTCTTATACTTCACACTCAATTAATTTTCTGAGACGTTTTTTTCTTCTCTTAATTCTCACTCGGATGATTCCGAATTTTCTACGCACTTATTTTTTCACTTTTATTATCTGTTTATTTTTTTTTTTTTCTCATTCTCTTAATTATTAAGGAAGAAGTTAATGTTCATATTACAATAACCAAGTTTGTAGCGACCATCGAGTACCTAACACTCTCAGCGCAATTTTGAAATTTTCTGGTTTCTTTATTTTATTTGTTCGCAATGTGACAGTGTACTTTTTTTACTGCGAAGCTCTGTATCTATACTTCTATACTAATCTATACTTACTTACTTACTAATTATATAAAATTGATTATATGGAAAATGTATGTAACGCGATAACTCAAAAAGTACTGGACCGATTTTAATAATTCTTTTTTTAAAATGTCACAAATGGTAAATTCTCGAGAACCATGTACTTTTTTTTGCGCATTTCTGAGACTTTAATACCTTTTTCACGGGTTTAAATTTCGAAAAACTTAAAAAAGTGCAAGCATAGACAAATTCGTTTGGTCATTTGCCGTGTTCAGTGGAGGCGTCGCAGTCGTGCCAGGCAGCGCAGCGCAGACGACTCATATGTTTGTTTTTGCACGGTTGGTTGTTAGTCTCGGTGGCAATCAAAAACCTGTTTATGCATGCATACTATGCTATAACTCAAGAACGCCTCCACCTACACGTGCGATATTGGTATCAAATGAAAGGTCTTGATCTGGACTTCAATATAGAGCTCTTTTAATAGTGATGCCTAGGCCGGGTCTCCAGATAAGGCTCAACAGGTGGACCGGATGACCCTCGAATATTTCTGAGCTACTTTGCTACCAAATGAAAATCTTGATGAGGACTTCGGCGTAGAACTATGTTATTTGTGGTGCCTGGGCCGGGTCCCCAAATATGGGTCAAAATGTGACTCCGGATTAACCCGGAATGTTTCGGAGCAATATTGGTATCAGGGTTGGGCATGATTCAACTAATTTTGAGTGCACTCAGCCTGCAACTACCACTCAAACCTGAGTGGTAGTTAAATATCTGATTTTAACTACCACTCAATTTGAGTGGTAGTTAAATTCAAGATTTAACTACCAACTAAATTGAGTGGTAGTTAAATTCGAGATTTAACTACCACTCAAATTGAGTGGTAGTTGAAAAATGCCCATCCTTGATTGGTATGAAATGAAAGGTTTTGAACAAGGCTTTTACATGGAGTTCTATTCATAATGATTCCTAGGCCGCGTCTCCAGATATGGGTCAAAACGAGGACCCGGAATGTTTCTGATCAATATTGGTATCGAATGAAAGGCCTTGATCAGGACTTCAACACAGAACTCTTTTAATTGTGATTCCTAGGCCGGGTCCCCAGATATGGGTCAAAATGCGGATCCGGTTTTAGCGGTTTTTGAGCGATATTGGTATCAAATGAAATGTGTTGGGAACGGCTTCAACATAGAGCTGTAGTGATGGCTAGACAAGGTCATCAAGTGGACCCAGATAACGCCGGAATAACTTAACTTAACTTGGATTGACTTGGCTTGACTTGACTTGACTTGACTTGACTTGACTTGAGTTGGCTTGATTTGACTTGACTTGACTTGAGTTGGCTTCATTTGACTTGACTTGACTTGACTTGACTTGACTTGACTTGACTTGATTTGACTCGACTTGACTTGACTTGGTTTGAATTGACTTGAATTGACTTGACTTGACTTTAATTGACTTTAATTGACTTAAATTGACTTGACTTGAATTGATTTGAATTGACTTGAATTGACTTGACTTGACTTGGTTTGAATTAACTTGAATTGACTTGACTTGACTTGAATTGACTTGAATTGCTTTGACTTGACTTGAATTGGTTTGAGTTGACTTGACTTGACTTGAGTTGAATTGACTTGAATTGACTTGATTTGACTTGACTTGAATTGACTTGAATTGACTTGAGTTGACTTCACTTGACTTGAGTTGAATTGACTTGAGTTGACTTGACTTTGGTTAACTATTATTCCTCATTGCGAAGCAACGGGTATTTGCTAGTATAACATATGTATATCACTACAGTCGTATGAAAATTAAATACATGCATCTGTCACACCGATTTACACCATTCTCGTTACATACCAAGGTTTGAAAAACTGCCAGCAAAACAGCAACAGTCTCAAAAAATAAGCTGCTGCTGTTCTGCGAAATTTGTCATTATTTTTTTAGAACTTTTGAATTTTGATTTCCTTTGAAAATATCTACATTCGAAGCAGAGAGCATTCGAATCATTTTTTTTGTTTCTCTGTGATGTTGCTTTGCTGTGTAATTTGAAACAGTTCAGTTAACAGCAAAGCACAGATAAAGAAAAATTTCAATTTTCAGTACGGCTTTTTGAAATTTGTTTTTTTTTTTTTACCTTATAATTTCGATTGTGTTCACATAAATAAAAAAAAAAACAAAAGTCCTGTAAAAAAAAATTATGTTTGCATTTTGTTGTTGTTTTACTGTGCTGTAAAAATTTCCACAGTACAGCAACAGTCGACAGTAATTTTTGGAAATTGAAGGCTGCATAGTTACAGTACAGTAGAATTTTTTATTTTTTTTTACTTTAGTTGCGCTGTTCATTTTTTAATTTTGAAATGAAAATGAAATTCAAAGTAAATGAAAAAGAAAGTTGAAAGTAATTTCAAACCCTGTTATATACCGACCAAATACCTTATGTTGTGTACTAGACATATACTCCGACAGTGATTCCGGCGGCGGCGGCGCTATTCCAAAAACATTTCGGCGGCGGCGGCGACGCCGGCGTGCTTTTTCGCGCCGGCGCGCCTGCCCCAAATCTACAAATCACAATCCTTATTCAAATATTAATTTTATTTAGTTACCTTAATATCGCTGGCTGAACGGAATAAATAAAATAATTTCCACCTTAAATTGTTGAAACTTTTTTATTAACAGCAAAAAACAATTGTTACATAAACTAAAATATAAAATAAAGAAAATAAATATTAAAGAATATACACAAATCCATATGTAAGGGTAAATTTAAATTCTTTTGCTTATTTTGTATGATAATAAACATGCATACATATATTTACATATGTACATATTTTATATATATATAAGGCACTTTAAAATAAATATATGTATATACAGTGTTGGAAAAAATAATAGGGACAAAATTTTGCAATTCTCCATTTATTTCATTTTAAGACCAAATAATAATTACCATTTACAAAATCTGTTCGTGTTAGTGACCTAATTGTTCCTAGGTATAATTATCTGTGCTCTGCAAGGCTATTTTTTGTCAATGCTATCCGCATATGGAATTCTATTCCCTAGTAACATCCGCAGTAGGATGAATAATAGCAACTTAAAAAACGTTATATATTCGTTTTTTCGTGAAAATATAAACAAATAATAAATGGCATGTTAGGCGCTGAGTTTTGCTTATTATCTTTATTCAAAAAGTTACTACTTAGCTGTATTGTATTGTCTTTGTTTATTTTTAAATGTAGTTTTAATTTTAGTTTTAATATAACTTAAGATATGTATTATTTGGTTAATTTTTATTTTTGTTACTCGTTTGTATATCATCTGTTGTACTATAAAAGATCGTTTAAGACCTTATTGTACTAATTTAAATAAATATCGAAATGAAATGAAAAATATTGATGCTTACACGGAGAGGACATGCTTCATTGACTCTGGGGTGGTTTTTGTATAATAATTTAATTTCTATGAATAAAAATAATGAAATGTATAATTTAAGTTGGAAATAATAATAGGGACAAACTTTAAATTCGATTGTTTTTTCCAAATAAACTACAATATTACTGCTGAAGCTAGATTTAAACTAATGTTTAGTTGAAGCTCCTTTATTTTTTATAACTTCCTTACTTCTTCGTGGCATAGGGTTGACCAAATCAGCGCAATTTGCAACTGGTATTAAGTACCAAGCTTCTTTAATTTTTTTTTTCCATAACTCTTGCTTATTTTTCCATTTTTGATCCACCATCGTGTTCTTTAATATTCCCTATAGGGCTGAGGTTCGACAACTGTGAGGGCTACTCAAAAACAGCAACTTCCTTACGTTCAATCTATGAGTTTTCGATTCTGGAGGCATGTTTGGGATCATTTTCGGCATCTAATGATATCAAGGAGGGTTGAAGTGGTGCAGTTTTGAGTAGAACAATTAGCAACAGACCTCGAGAAGTAGGACTAAATGGAAGAGATCCCAGAAAAGTTCCGTATCTGAGAAAAAATTATGTAAGCCAACGAACTGAAATTTTCCAGTAGTTTAAATTCTTTAGGACTGAGGCTAGTAAAGTAGGGAACAGCCAAAGTTTTTGTTAATAACTTTTAACCGTCAAAAAATAAAACATTTCCTCATTCAACTTCGTGTTCCTGAGGTCAAAACACGTCGATTGGTTCCTTTTTTTTAATTTTGAAGAACTTTAGCAGTTAGCAAAACTAGGAAAATATGTACACATCTCGCTCCATACGGGTATGGCGCGCCAGCGCACGCCGCCGCGCCGATACGCCGATTTCACGGATTATGGCGGTGGCGGCCGATTATGAAGGTAATCGGCGCGGCGGTGGCGGCGTCAATCGGCGGCGTATATGTCTATTGTGTACTATGTATTTTTCAAATATCGTTTTCACTTCCAGGAACAGCATCCTTTCAAATACCATCCCAACACGGCAACACATAAAGTCGACTTTTATTCATAGCTGGGGAACTTCGATTAGAATTAGAAATCATTACGATTAGAAAAATTAAGTAATCTAATCATTAGATTTTTTTTTATTCTTTATATTTTGATTACTAATTGATTAGATGTGGTCCGCTGTGGTGCAGTGGGTAGAGTGCTCGCCTGCTATGCCAGAGGTCTCGGGTTCAAACCACGGTCCGAGCCAAACACCAAAAAATTTTTCTAATTAGTAAAAATCCGATTATTGGATTTTTTAAGAGCAGCGGTCACCTCTCGGCAGTGGGCGGCATACCCTCCGAGAGTATTTCTGCCATGAAAAAGCTTCTCACAAAAAATGCATTCGCCGTTCGGAGCCGGCATAAAACTGTAGGTCCGCCCAATTAGTAGGAAAAACAAAAAGGAGCACAACTCGAATTGGGAGAGAAGCTCGGCCATAAAACTCGTCAGAGTTATAATAGCGCCATTGTATTATTATTATTAATTGATTAGATTAGAGCTAATCAAAAATCTAATGGCGATTAGCGACGATTAGCATATCTAATCAAAACTAATCAAAACTAATAAAAATAAAAATCAATTGGATTTCTCGATTAGTTTTGATTAAATTTGATTAGATCAACTGTTTTGAAATATTTTTTTTTTTTGTCATTTAATTCATAAAGTATAATATATAATACAATGACGCTATTATAACTCTGACGAGTTTTATGGCCGAGCTTCTCTCCCAATTCGAGGTGTGCTCCTTTAGTGTTTTCCTACTAATTGGGTGGATCTACAGTGTTATGCCGGCTCGGAACGGCGAATGAATTTTTTTTGAGAAGCTTTTTCATGGCAGAAATACACTCGGAGGGTATGCCGCCCACTGCCGAGAGGTGACCGCTGCTCTTAAAAAGCCCTCAGGAGCCAATGTAAAATATGGCTTAAACCGTTCTCTCAATTGATGTTCTAATTGTACTGCTGTTGAGCTAACATTGCTCAAAACTTCGGGTTTTCTGGATAATTTTAGCAGTTTATTACTCAAATAAAATGACGCAGGATTAATACAACCATATTTCACATTGGCTTCACCTTGGAGAAAGTCCAAAGTTTGGGCAATAGGCTCCATTAGCAGCTTGTACGACTCCAAATATCGAAAATCACTTGATGTAAAAGGAGACAGATTCAACTCATCGGAAAGCTTATTCAATTTCTCTTTGTACTGTAGTAACTTCACGGTTGCAGATATTTCAAAATAATTGATCTAATCAAATCTAATCAAAACTATTCGAGAAATCTAATCGATTTTATTTTTGATTAGTTTTGATTAGATATGCCAATCGTCACTAATCGTGATTAGATTTTTGACTAGTTCTAATCTAATCAAAAAGTAGTCGATTAGAATAGCCATCTAATCCTAATTAATCAATTAGGATTAAAAAAAAAGTTTCTAATCCGATTAGTAATCATTAGGATTACTAATCATTATTCCCCAGCTATGCTTTTATTACGTTGCATGGCCATACAAGCTTTAGTATCAACACGCAGTGGCTTTGACGCATTTTATTTGTTATTAAGTAAGATTGCAATACAAATACTAGCACTAGTATCAGGAGCCAGAAAAACAAGACCATCAAGTCTAACAACTATAAAAATGTTGACTTTAAGTGCCACAACTGCACTTTAGTTTACATACAAACGGGCCTTTCGTTATACATACATATGACAGAGGAATTATGCATACTGTTAAGCATGTTATAGCAAATCTATATATTAATAGGCTAACATTTTTTCCATACAAACATTTGCCAGGCTGTTTTGTACATTTAACATACTCATATCCACATAAAATTGATATGGATGTGTTCGTATGAGTCAGGAGCAGTGCATAGGCATATATTTTTTTCTATAAATTATTTAATTTCTTTATAATTAATAAATAAAGTTTTTAGTTTTGTACCATTTTTGATTTACTTCGTTTTTGCTTCGTTGGCAAATGTGCCCACTATCTATATATTAATAGGCTAACATTTTTCCCATACAAACAATTGCCAGGCTGTTTAGCACATTTAACATACTCATATCCACATAAAATTGATATGGATGTGTTCGTATGAGTCAGGAGCAGTGCATAGGCATATAATTTTTTCTATAAATTATTTAATTTCTTTATAATTAATAAATAAAATTTTTAGTTAAGAGAAAGAGATATCGTAAAATTTTTTACAAATATCGTAAACACAGTTGAAGAGTTGCTTTAATTTGAAAGCACTCTCTCTCTCTCTCTTCCTTTTTGTTTATTTATGAACATTGAGATCGCATTCGAAAAATCTACTCAAATCTCTGCTCTATGAGTGAAATCTTTGTCTATGAGTGATTTGTAGATTTTCTATTATGGTTTTTATAAATGCCAGGGCGATCGAGCGCAAGAAAACTCAAAAGTTCCAAGAAGTAGGCCGTGCGATAGAGAAAAGGGAGCAACCAATTACAAATACATTGAAATTAAAACCTCTATCAAATACTTTGCCGAAGCCATTTTTGGCGCTCAAATATATTTTATTATATGGATGCCACACTTATTTACTTTAGATTATTTACTTTAGATTGGGCCAATACATACATATGTGCACTTTTCAATTATTTTCATTTAATTTTTGTTTTCATTTCACTTTATTCAATGTTAGGTCTTTTTTATTTTCATTTATTTCTTATTATATTTCCTTTTTCTTTTTATTTCTATTTTACTTAATTCGTCTTTATTATACTTTATTACTTTATTTATATTTGTACTATTTTTGATTTACTTCGTTTTTGCTTCGTTGGCAAATGTGCCCACTATCTATATATTAATAGGCTAACATTTTTTCCATACAAACATTTGCCAGGCTGTTTTGTACATTTAACATACTCATATCCACATAAAATTGATATGGATGTGTTCGTATGAGTCAGGAGCAGTGCATAGGCATATAGTTTTTTCTATAAATTATTTAATTTCTTTATAATTAATAAATAAAGTTTTTAGTTTTGTACCATTTTTGATTTACTTCGTTTTTGCTTCGTTGGCAAATGTGCCCACTATCTATATATTAATAGGCTAACATTTTTCCCATACAAACAATTGCCAGGCTGTTTAGCACATTTAACATACTCATATCCACATAAAATTGATATGGATGTGTTCGTATGAGTCAGGAGCAGTGCACAGGCATATAATTTTTTCTATAAATTATTTAATTTCTTTATAATTAATAAATAAAATTTTTAGTTAAGATAAATAGATATCGTAAACGTGTTTACAAATATCGTAAACACAGTTGAAGAGTCGCTTTAATTTAAAAGCGCTCACCACCGGGCCTACCTTCCTAGATCTGCCTTGATTTTGACCATGATTTCGCGTCGGACCGTCATCAAAAGGGCAAATCAGTGTTGCGGTACAACTGGAATTTGGAAAGTGTTGCTTATCTCCGCGAAAAGGAATAATTTTTGTACCAATACAAAGTTGAAAAAATAAATTGCTTGGTCGAATTTCGACCACCGGCGATACTAGTATAAATAAATATATACATATAAGAATTAAATCATGATCAAATAATAAGTAATTTGTTAATGCAGTGTAAGCCTACAAATGAAATTTTCACATGACGGCTGTTATGTCAGCGAACCAGAACAAGCAAAGTTAATAAGTATTAAAACTTTGCTATTTTTAAATAAAATACATTCAACCAATTTTAATTATGTATGAGTTATTGTATTAACTGAGTGCTTATACACTATGTAGCAACTATTCAATCATCCAACCTTGACTCTTTTTCCTTTATCTGAAAATACATTCAGTAAAAACGGAAATGAAGAACTTGTATAACAAATCTTATTAAAGTGATTAATGACCACAAAAACGTCCACCTTTCAATATCAATAATCGCTGCTGGAGCCAAATCAAATTATGTTTATTCAATGCGGAGCAAGTAGTTTTATGTAAGCGAATGCGGAACATGAAAAATAAGATAGAATTTTCAATTGTTCTTAATAAAAACTGGCCAATAGCTCATATAAAATTCATATAAACAGCAATTATTAGAATTGAAACGACCATGTAAAAACAAAGATGGAATTGATTTTAATGTATGTATAAAAAATTACGATCTAATATCTCTATTTAATTCATTCCACTAGTTGTAAATATCTATACACTCAGAAAAATAATCACAGTAGTATCAACATTTCTCTCCTGTTAATCCCAAAATTCGTTAAATTAACAAAAATATGTTTATGTAGACAAATTTAGAGTTATATAAACAAAAACATATTTTACTTTAACAAATATATCCATTAAAACCTATTTGTTAGTTCAACAGGACTGATAGTCAACGGAAATTTTCGTTGATATAACTGAGTCACACTTAGCCCTAATATCTGTTGTTGTAACCCTTATATTTATTTATTGATTCAACAAATCATTACTGTTGACTATCAAAAGAAAAAGTGTTTTTTTTGCCAGCTTTCTCCGTTGTTACTTGTTGCTTTGCTTACGAGAGTGAGTTTTAATTCACGGATGCTTTTTCAAACAAAAGTAAGTATAAAAGCCACTAAAGTTCAATATTCAATATAATGTTGAATCTCGCACTATACATATGATGCCGTTGAATTGAATTTTCAGGTTGATGTCATGGTTAGAAATCGGAGGTGAATATAAAACAGAGAACACAATATAGCAAGCAGTGATGGCGAAGAAGATGCCGCAATGGAAAACAAGCCGAGATGAAGTTACATATTTGTACTTGGAAACCGAACGGAGGGAGGATGAAGAGAAAAATACAAACAAAAGATTTAAATAGCTCTACAAATACACATTATAAAGTAATTGTTAGAAATAAACGGCCATATAAAAACACAAAGGAATTTATTTTTAAGTGACAAAATTTCAACTAAGGAAAGTTGTTGATTTAACAGCAAAAGTGTTTGGATTCACAGCGATTTTTTTGTTTTCAGAGTAGTTCAACAATAATACATACTATTAAAACAAAACAAGGTCTATCAATTTAACAGATATATGCTTTGGATGTGATTTGACTGCGGAATCTGTTGTTTTAACCCGTATTTTTTCTCTCGGTGTACCTTTGTATCCGCAACAAAATCTCTTCTATAGAAAATTTTTGCATGATTTCAGATGGGCTGTTTTTGTTTCTCTCTCTTCTGTTTCTTCATACGCCACGCAAAATGCTGTATCATCTCCTCATAGTTATATTTTCATTTATCATTTTTTGTTTTCGCTTGACATTTGACATTCAATATAACTTCAGCTGCTGATAAATTCCCTACAAAATATCACGCTTTTGTTATCTTCTCTTAGCTGTCAACATTGTAGATTAATTTTGAAACTTTTCTGAGTTTTCGTTTTTGTTGAAGGAATTTATTTCTTTTGCAATAAAGTAAGTTTTTGTTACCTAGAAATCCACAAACTGTTAAAAACTGCTGCAAGCAGTAACAAAAAGCACACGATCTATCATGAAATAGGTAGAACTTTTGTTCTGTTTGTGGATTTCTAGTTAACAAAAAGTTGCATTATTGCAAAACTATATAGCAAGGAAAGTAATATACCGCCTAAAATTCATTTCTAGCATTAACATATTGATAATTTCCCTACAAGCTTAAGTACTGAAAGTGATGAACAGGGTAAGAGATTTCATTAGGACTTAATAGTTTTTGAATGGCGATATCAAGGGTCTTAGTGCGAGGATATGAGGGGAGACTATTTTTTGGACAATCATACGTGTAACAAATGCAGAAAATCACAAAAGAGTAGTCAAAAGTACTTACTCACATCCCTCATTATTTATCCTCTCCTTAAAATCGCGAAAAACAGATTATTTAATTTTTTTCCTATTAATCGCTGTTCTGAGAGACATTGTGCACTTCAAAACACATAATAAATGGAATGAAATAATCTTGAGTATTACTCCTTAATAAAGTTTTATGAATAAACCCAATTATGTTGTTCAAATTTTACTCTTCCGGAAAATTTTTGGTTAAGGACTTTCAATAAAAATAGATAAATATAAATAACGGTACATCCGATTATTACACAATTAGTCTTAAAATGTTCACAATTAAATTCTCTATAGGATAGGGTGGCTAACTTTTTGTCCCCCATACAATTTTTCTGATTTTAGGACAGTCGAATCTGAAATTTTCTTTAAAAAAATACGATTTTTTCAAATTTTTTTTCATTATTTTTGCCATTGTAACCAAACTACTTGGCCTATTTTGGACTGTGAAGGCAAAAACTGTTTGTTGGAGCTCCCTATGCCAGCACTTCCTAGATGTCAAATCGCCAAGATGTCTAATAAAACTTTTTGATGCACTTATGTGATGCAATGTCTTGCATATATGGCCTTTTCCACATTTTTACCAATATCTCAAAAACTGGGTCTGCCACAAAAAAATGGAGATGATATTCGGAATCAGCGTAAAATTTTGCTTTAGAAAAGTATTATTTCATTTTTGGTGGTTAAAGTTGATCAAAATTTGTCGAGTAGTGTTATCTAACTAGGGTTAATGATAAAATGAATTTTTTAAGTCATATACATTTTTTGTTACCTTCTGGATAAGTAATAGACTTATATTGTAATTTTCAGCTAATACCAATACAGGAGTAAATTGCTACGATTCGCTGAAATTCCGGCCCAAAATCTGTGCTCAATTTGCACGTGCCGCTCAACATACTTAGGAGTACCTGCGGTATATCTAACAAAAGCAAGTATCCTGGCACGAAAAAAATCGCATCAGCTCAGAAATGGGTCTAGTAGGAGTAGTGTTAGTATTAGAAGTGGTAGTTATTATTATTTTCGCTAATTTATATAACTCTGACGAGTTTTATGGCCGAGCTTCTCTCCCAATTTGGTGTGTGCTCCTCAACTTTGGTTCTTACAAATGGTATTTAACAGTAACAATATTTTATCATACATATCTGTGGTCACAAGCAATAATCGCTTAAGTCGACTTAGGAAGATTTCGAGTTATATATACCACGTTATTCTCCTTTTAAAACACTATATTTCTGTAAAACCCCTATGGCTATAACTTAGTTCAATCAAAAGATATAAATAAAAAAATTTAGGCTTAACTTACAATAGAGGTATATTAAACTTGCTATAACAGCCAGAGTAGATGTACATACTTAATCAAATTTCTTCATGACATTTTGTTTTATTTGCAAAATTTGATCGTAACATTGTGGATGGCTCACTGATTTTGCGTCCATAGTTTTTAATCGACTTTTGTGATTTGTTAAGAAACGCTTTCGAATATAAATATCAATTTATCTCGAAATCATTTTTTAAGACTTAAGCGATTATTGCAAATTGCCACAGATATTTCTTCATAACAGTATTTAACATACATATATAACATATAATTATCATACATAAACTAACACTAAAGTAACATATAATAGTAATAATAATACAATGGCGTTATTATAACTTTGACGAGTTTTATATAACATATAAAATATAAAATATAAAATAATAATACTCGAACAAAAAAATGGATTCAGCGAATCTTAGGATGTTTATAGGCTCCATCTTATCCAAGTCACCGAAGTCAAAAAATTTCAGTGATTCCAGAAATTTCAGCCTGTTAAACCATAACTAGCTCTTTGGCCATATGAGTATTGAATGATTGCAGGTACCAAGGAGTTTCCATTCTTAAACACTTCCAAGATGACTCTTGCAAGTTCGTCTGCCATCTCATTGCCCGGTACATTGCAGTGTCCAGGCTCACATACCAGTGTTAAAGAAGCTTGCATAGCCATCTCGTCAATAGGGTTCCGGCGACCCTCAACTGTCCTGGATTTGCAGATGCCAGACCCAAGCGCCTTCAGCGCCGCCTGACTGTCAGAATATATAAAGATTTTGTCGTGCATGATTACCCGCTTGCGCAGATATTTCAGACTTTCACCTTTTCATTAAAAACAAAAAAAAAAAACATAATTGGCAGTAAATTAAGCGTTAAACAATATGTCACTCAAGCTTTTGCCCAAAAGTGTCGAAGTGTAAAATCGATAAATGTCAAAAAGGTTCATTGAGTGACAAGGGTACAAAGCGACCAAAGCGTTTGAATGGCAATGATTTATGATTAACACCAATGTGACATATTTAATTTTTAAAAGCCTACCTACTTTCGTTATTCTATTGCCTTTTTTAATAGATAAATATTGCAGCTCAATAATTTTCTTTTACGAAACAGCAAAGGCCATATACACATACATACCCACGTAGTTTAAAAACAAACTGTCTGGTGCTTCTCGTTGTAATTTTTGGATATTTTTTGTTTTTAATTTTTTTTTTTCTTTTTTGGCAATTAGTTGATAAAATAATGACCCCTAATAATCTCAACAATAGCAACTAATTTAACTTTAATAGCCACGCTAATAACCCATTATTTTTTACACATTTGGACATGCATAGTCCATTAAAAGGGACAAATGCCAAGCAAAATACAATTAAATATGCCACGCAGACATACATACATATGTATTTTAGGTTACATAAAAAAGTATGTACATCATTTGTAGATATGTTTATTATTTATATAGCCTTAATTATTGCAATTAGTGTAAACCCTTTTCAAAAGAGTTAAAAACTGTTGGTACTTATGGTTGAGTTAAAGGCCCTGACTGCCATCATTTTTTTTTCTAAAAATATTCTCACACAAAAGTAAAGTCTAAGGGAGTTAATTTACTTTCCGGTTTGGTCGCAGTACGCAGCTGCGACAATAATGACTTTTTTTAGGCTAACATTTATTTATTTTTTATTAAAAGTACGAACTTCTTCTATACAAAATTATAAATAGGTAGGTACATACATATTTTATGCAAGTGTCAGAATATTGTATGAAATTCATAGCATACGGAAAGTTCGAAATTCAATAAGTATTGAGATCATTTCGGACATTAACTTTATGTTTTCTTTCTTCTACTTCCTCCTTTTCTTTTTCTTCTTCGTTTAATTTTTTTCTTCTTCTCCTTAATTGTCGCTTAATGGTATTACGTTTCTGCCGTCAGAATTGGATAGCGCGTGTCTGTTATATCATAAAATATTATCGTTTATAATTGTAATCAATCATTAAATTTATACGACGAAAACCTTAATTACTAACTAAATTTAATATTAATTTTGTTGCCATAAAAAGGCTATTGATATATACATTCGTATTTATTACATTGGTAAGTACATATGTATATTCTTAAATAATAACAACATTAACCCATTTTTAAACTTAATGCTATACAAAAGTACAAACGAGCCAAAAGGAGGCGGCAGGGTTTATGTGATCATTAAACGTTTGTTTCTTTTTTATTTAAGAAGGTGAGGCAGATGACCTGAATTGAACTTCCTTAGTTGTTATTGTTTATTTGGGTTGCTATTGTGCGTAATATTTTAACAAACAATATCAATTAAATTAATTTAGCCGTTCGGAGTCGTCATAAAACTGTATTTAGGTCCGAACAATTAATCGGAAAAACAAATAAAAGCTTGTAAAAGTTAAGGAGAACGCCTCGAATTCGGAGGGCAGCTCGGTCTTAAACTCGTTAGAGTTATAAAGGCGGCAGTGTATTATATTAAAATCATTAATTTTGTTACACTCAGAGAAAAGTTGCGGGCTAAGAACAAGCTGTGTCGTACTTGAATTAAGAATTATGGAAATTAAGGAAAAATAAATTCAATTTCAATTTCCCCATTCTTGAATCAAGAACGGTATTCTTGAAGCAAGATAAAAAACTGAAAAAAGCTTGTTTTAAGAATGAAATTATTAATGTAAGAATACTATGACCAAATGTTCGTGTGACAAAGAAAATTTTTTCAATCAAAAGAAAAAACAATTTAGCAGGATGGAAAAAATCGATATATTAAGTATTTATTAACAAACAGACAAACAGCTGTAATATTTATCGCGAGCACAAGATTTTCCCGTAATTGAAATTGTTGCTCTTTCCCTAATTGAAAAACCATTGAGGTTAGTTAAGTTTTTATTTTATTCAATAATTTTGTAAATATATACATATATGTATAATATAAGGATTAAATATGTGTGCATCTGAAATGCCTCTTTTTTCACATCAGGGAATAAAAAAAAAACAAGACGGAGATGGTAGTGGAGATGATGTGAACCAAATACCAAACTTTATACGAAACCGCAACCGAATTTGATGAAGATCGAATAGTAAACGAAATATCAGCTATGAATGCATATATGACGCCAAAACCGAATTCCTCTTCCAACAAAGATTGGTTAACTCAACTTTTTTTTTAATTTGTAACTTTACGATGTATTGCGGAACGATTCTTGTAAAGTTTGGTTTGGAGACAAACCGGTTTCTGCTGATATGTGCCATTTTCAGTGTCTTTTTTCGTTTTCCAAAACATTATAAGGTATGACGGAAAATCGTTCCACAATACATGATATTCCTACCCTGTGTGAAAAGCAAGCAACCAAAAGGTAATTGTAACTTTACTTTTACAAGTGTATTATATTAAATATTTGTAATACGAACTACATAGTTCTAACATTATCTTAAGAACCCTATTGCATATACAATTACTTTTAGCTTTATAATCTACATATGCATATGTATGTATGTATGTATGTAAAAACAGAATTATATCTATATATATAAAAATGGTGTAAAAAATGTTACTAACCTCATCAGATGAGAACGGCTGGACCGATTTCTGTAATATTTTTTGTCAGTTGTTCGTATTCTCGAGGAGATGGTTCGTACGGAAGAAGATTTTGGAAAATCCCTCCGAAAAAGTCCGAAAATTGGAAAAATCGGTGTGTATGTATGTATATGTGCATCTGTGGATGTGTGTCCTTTATAAACTCCTAAAGTAACCAACCATTATTTATGAAATTTTGACAATAGATTCATGTGGTGTTAGTGTACATAGTAGGGTATATAGAATTTCGAAAAAGTGGAAGCTTCCCGGAATACAGGCCTAAATAAGGACCCAGATCGATCCAGCAAGTCTTCGAGCAATATTGGTATCAAATGAAAGGTGTTGAACAGGCCTTCAACATAAAGTTATTTTCATTGCGATACCTAGCCCGGGTTCCCAGATATGGGTTAAAACGTGGGACCGAGTGACCCTGGAAAGTTTCTGAGCGATATTGGTATCAAATGAAAGCTGTTGAGGAGGACTTCAACAAAGATAAAGATTGAGATTAAGATTGAGATTGAGACTGAAATAGAGATAGGGATTGAGATAGAGATAGGGATCGGGGGAAGTAGGTTTGTCGCGGCGATATAACTATAACTTTTATTCAGAGAATAGACAATTTTTTATTATTCGCAGTCATTAAGATGGACTCTAAGATAATGGTTAGCAATACGGTAATCAAAGACTTTTCTTTAGGCTTCATAGGAATAAATTTTAGCAGAACAACGTCTGCCGGGTCAGCTAGTATATTATAGTAATAATAAGAATTATGTACATTACCAAACCTTTTATTTTTTATTTTTGTTAGGTGGGTTAAATGATTTCGAATTTTGAATTTCGAAAAAAGGGGAAATCAAGTATAAGTATTCTTAAACCAAAGTTGAACATTCTTAAAATAAGAATGTAGATTCTTAAATCAATCATGGGAAGTGCTTAAATTAACTTTATATAAGCTTATTTCAAAATGGAATATTCTTAATATAAGCTTTTTATTTTCAAAAAAATCGTTCTAAAAATAAGAATATATTCTTGATTTTAGCATTTTCAAGCTTAACAGACTTTCATGACGTTTTCGGCTTGATTCAAGCCCGCTAGACTTAAATTGAGCTTGCTTTTTATCTGAGTGTATAACGCCATCTAAATATCCTAATATATCCTCTCTATACAATATTAAGAAGCAGAGAATTACGCGCATACATAATTTCCACCACTAAGTGCACGTATTATCAACACTGATTACATCTCATTATGCTAACTAAACTATGTAATTTGATTAAAATCTCATAATCCTATTTACTGCGTTATGTTCCTTTTATTTACATAGCTTCTAGCCCTTTCATACACATGCCAAGTCATTTATGTACATACATACTCGTATATATATGCATGTATATATGCCCACTCATTATTCACTTAATGCCCAAATTATACACAGAATAGTATGTGCAATAAGTAGAAGAAGAAGCAATAGTTTATATTTGTTCAGATTAATCTAACCCCATGGCTACTTGTGGTCATTGGCATTAGTCACTTCTAGGTTTTCCGAATTGATTTCTCATGTAAACATAATTTGGCAAACAAAAAATAACCAGAACACATTAATTGCTTAGCAACTGAAATTCTTAATCCAAACTAAGTGAACGTAATTAGCAAGAATATTCTCCGTTCCTTCTCACTCTCCATTCATTTTTAAATCACCAAAGACTTAAGCGCAGCATGTCTAACTACCTTACAATTAAAATTTATGATTTTATTAAACGTATTACACATAAACTGTAGAACGTTGTCTTCCCCCACGATGTGCTCAGATTTGTAAAAAATTGTTCGAAATTTTGCATAATAAGTTCAAACCTGCGGAGATTATTGCAATCAGCATAATTGAAGCAGATCTTTCCCAAGCTCACTTGGTAAAAAAAAAATAAAGTAAACTAATTATGTCCCCCGCGGTTAAATATACTGAAAATATGTGCCTTTTATTCCTTTTGCGCCTTCCTTTTTTTGTCCAGTTTTTTTGTCGGAATTTGTTATTGTTTCATTTTTTCAAATTAACTTTTCTTCTTTTTTTCGATAACACGTTGTTGTTATTCCGTTGTTTTCCTCTACTTTCCTTTTTGCTACCTCGGGATTTTATAACTTCATTTTTAGTTACTTTCCAAACGTAAACATTAATTTCTTTTATTATTTAACACTTACTGCCCGCTAGAGTCTTTTCACACAAAAATGATAATCTTAAAGTTTACGTAGCTTTACAGCTTTACAGGTAGTCAAGCGTTAGTTGCCTACTTTTGGGCGCACTTTTAACGCTCTCTTGCACTTGTGCGCGTGCCTCTCAAATGGCTTTTGTAATTACCAGTAGCGTATCGTGTTTGCTTTTGTTGTTTGTCCATACTCTGTGCTTTCATAATTTCTATATACTCTATTATTTTGTTGGAAAAGAAAGTGGTTCTTAAGTGTTAAATGCCTAAAGGTATGCCCAATTAACATACCTTCTTTTTGTTGCTCTATTTTTAGCACTCCTTTGTGTCAGCTAGTATTTTTTATTTTTGCATGTTATATGCCATATAAATTTACATGTCAAATTGGCAGGTTCAAGTTTTGATAAAACTCATAATAAATTGCAAAAAGCTGCGTGTGCGCCTAAAATTTTGCTACCTTTAGGTTTTCATTCTCATGGCATGGATCGGTATGGGGGCGAAGGATAAATAATTTGAGAGTGTTTTTTACTTTTACTTATGTTACATTAGAATGTGTCTAAGAAGGTGTGCGAAACAAACCGTCAAATTAATTTTTTACTTCCTGTTCTACTTCTCCTTTGAGCTACTCAAATATAGTCAACCATTCAAATTCCCTAATCCCATTTACATTTCTGGTTGAAGGTCGTTCATTTACATTTCTGGTTGAAGGTCGTTCATTGCATTGCGCACCAGCAAATATGTAAATCAGCGTTCCTCTCCAGTCAAATGCGACGCCAAATCAGATTAAATCGAAAGAAGTTGACTTCAACGAAATATATTCTCAAACTACTCACCTGCAAACCTATTTATGTAACTATTTCTGCAACATTCGCTTCTTCTCCGCTCGCCGTGGCTTGCCTTACATTCCACTTAAAAAAAAAAAAGGGTCGTCAGAGTGATGGTATATCATGGCTTCGCAGATTATCCGTATTAGTTTCTTCGATTCAGTGGATTTCATTGTGGTATTTTTATGTGTGTTTTCTTTTTCGGTTTTCGGTCACACGCTCATTGGACTTTCATGCCAACCGAGAATGGTGGTGAGTTGCATTTAATTTAATTTCAACTTCAGGTCGAAGAACTTAGCTTAGCTGTTAGTAAACTTTATACAGCTTAACACAATTTGTGGTCTAAGTTTAAGGACTATAATAATACAATGGCGCTATTATAACTCTGACGTGTTTTATGACCGAGCTTCTCTCCCAATTCGAGGTGTGCTCCTTTTTGTTTTTTCTACTAATTGGGTGCACTTACAGTTTTATGCCGGCTCCGAACGGCGAATGCATTTTTTTAGAAGCTTTTTCATGGCAGAAATACTCTCGGAGGGTATGCCGCCCACTACCGAGAGGTGACCGCTGCTCTTAAAAAACCCAATAATTGAATGTTTACTAATTAGAAAAATTGTTTTGGTATTTTTTTCGGACCGTGATTTGAACCCGAGTCCTCTGGCACAGCAGGCGAGCACTCTACCCACTGCACCACAGCGGCCACTGTTTAAGGACTATTCGTTGCTAAAAGAACGTTATTCATCATTGATGAACTCTATGCGAGTCCTTCACCATGAAAATACAAGCTAACCAAAGCTGGGATACCAAAAGAATACAATTCATTCCAATATCATTACAATAACTCGCTTTGCTTTAACTACAACAATAAGACCTACATAAATTTACATGTAATGCATACATATATTTAATTTCTCCCAATTTCACGCGAATATAAATATTTATCTATTTATTTACTTTCTGTGGTGGGCATTAAAAGCTCATCGCTTCAAAGCAATCAATTCAATTTCGCCAATGTACTATACACTTTTTTGAACAAAAAAAGAAAAAAAAGAAAAAAAATTAAAAACAAACAAATGATAAAACATCAGCAAATAATATAAACGCAGAACAGGCCAAATCATGAGTTAACATCAAAATTGTTGTTCACAGCACACACCCTGTGCCCAAGAGACTCACTAGAGTGCAAAGGTGGCGGTGAGAGCGGGGCGGTCTTAATGCATGCGTTCTTGTAAACAAAAATTTTGTTTTCTCTCGTGCTTCACATTACGTTTTGTGTAAATAAAAATCTATATACAACCAAATATTAAAAAATAATAACAAAAGTTGTAGTTCGCTTGTTTAACTTAAAGCACACATATGAAAGGCCTCATTAGCTTCATTTATTGTTATTCTTCGATGATGTGCGGTTTTGTATTTTATGGTTAATCTTTTTTTCCCTTTCTCCATAAACATTCGAAATTGTTGTATGTGTTTACATATTTGGCTTATTGTTTTCAATTTTCTATCAATTATGTATGTATGTGTATGAGTTTAATCGTGTATGACTTAAACAAAATTACGTATCATGGTCAGCAGCTAATGAAGCAGGCAAATGGAATGTTTATACTACGGAAGGCAATAAGTCTAAGGTCAGTGGAAAACGAAATACATGAGTACATATGTACACAGTAGGTACATATATGCTGCTTTGAGTATATGTATGTATGTACATAAAACTGGGTTGATAGTTTTTACATCTCTATGTATGAGAGGATGTTAGGAATTAGGGAACTCTTTGTTGTTGGGCTTCTTCATACTAAAAATTAATACTGTTCTCTTCGGTTTCGGTTCAGCTAGCAGCTTCAACGACTTGACCTTTCCGAAGATTATATTACTAAATCATTTCTCTCTTCATTTCTATGTCATAAAGATATGTATATACACATATTTTAACCCTTTTTCAGAATAATTTCAAAATTTTCTACTTCAGTGATTTTCTTCAATGACTGCTCCACCTTTTTATGGCACATCAACTTGTAATTGCAATTTTTATAGCTTTTTGGCGAACCTTCTACTTCAAAATTTCAATTCATTGGCATATTATTTTACCAAATAGTTTGTTGTATTTTTGATTTTACTCCCAATAAACACAACGGATTCGCCTCGAATTCGCGTCGGATTCGCTTTCTCTGATTATATTATCGCGGCAATAGTTCGCGGCGATGGATCGGCGAATCCGAATTCGTAGGCAAGTCACCTGTCATTAGCGATTCGAGAATTTTTAATTTCTCTGATCGTTGGCGATTCGAAAATTTGTTCATTAGCGATTCGAGATTTTTTTATAAATGGCGTTTCGAAAAATTAAAAGTTCAGAATTTGGTTTACTGGCAATGGGTTAAATCCGTATAAAATAATACAAAGCATTTAAAACAGAGTTTGATTTTCCTAAGCACGCGTGCGGAAGCTTTTTATAGCTTTCACACCGACAGCCTCACACCGACGAGTCAAAGCACTTCGTTCACGCACAGAAATTTTGCAAATTTCTATTCAGTCAGCATTGAGCTGTTGAGCTAGCAGGTTGTGTTGCTCGAGCAGTCTCTGAATGCTTGTAAATGATTGTGTGTTGGGGGTGGTTTTTTTATTTGGATTTTTTTACGCAATATTTTTATTAGGAATCTTGATTTTGCATTTCGTCTCATATTTTTTTATTTTATTTTTTTTTGTTTGTGGTTTTTTGTGAAGTTAATAATACAAATACTAACCATTTATAATATAATATAATAATACTGTTACGTATTTGTCGATAGCTCGATTATTTCTATAGGGTTCGTATCGCTGAATTGTTAAATAAAAGTCTTTATTTACTTCTTAATTCACACTGCTTTATTTCACGACTAAAAAGTCTACACTTGTTTTACTTGACTTGATGTTAACACTTCTACGGTTAAGTTACGACTGACTCTGGAGCGCCTGCTCGCCGCCTTATATAGTCTGTCAAACGCAATCTGGAAAATTCTGGCAACACTGGAAATTATCTGGTATCTTCTTCTAGTTCTGGCACTTTCCCTAGAGATGTGTTCAATCATTTTAGTGATGTAAGTGGAGAACCGATTATATTCGCCACACTGCCCTCCACCTAAGTCTGATCGTCCCGATCTGACACATTACTTGTCCCAAATGCTGCTAGCCTTTCCAGATGAACCACTTTCATTTTATTCCTTGGTCTTCCAATCGTTTGTATGCGATACACAACATCGTTGAGCCGTTTAATCACTTTGTAGGGCCCTTCCCAAGTACACTGCAATTTCGGGGACAAACCTTTCTTTCGCTGCGGGTTGTATAGCAAAACTAGATCTCCCTCAACAAAACCTTCTGAGTTCATTGCCTTGTCGTATCTGGCCTTCATCTTGTCACTCATGATCTTTGTTCGCTGTCTTACAAGTTCATGTATTTCTCTCATTTCCTCTTCCAGAACGTTGTTAGATTGTCTGGCATTTATTCCCGCATCAGCACTTATCCCAAATTTCAAGTCAGCTGGCAGTCGAAGATCACTACCAAAGATTACTTTTGCAGGAGTCTGACCTGTTGTATCGTGTACGGCCGATCGATATGCCATCAGGAACAGAGGAATATGAGTGTCCCAATCTCTCTGGAACTTGTCCACCACTTTTCGTAAATGTTCCTCTAATGTTCTGTTAAATCTTTCTACCATGCCCTCTGATTGTGGATGCAACGCAGTTGTTCGGGTTTTCCTAATACCCAGTGTTTTGCACAGCTCCTGAAACACAACTGATTCGAAGTTCCTTCCTTGGTCAGAATGTAGCTCTATAGGTGCACCATATCTCGCCACCCAATTGTTGGTGAATACTTCGGCTATAGTTTCTGCTTCTTGATTTGGAATCGGGTACACCTCCGGCCATTTGCTGAAGTAATCCATGACTACCAGTACATATTTGTTTCCAAGTTTGCTAGTAGGAAATGGCCCAGCTACATCCATGGCAATTCTCTCAAATGGTGCTCCTGAGTTGTATTGTTTCATCAGCCCATGACTCCTGGATTTGGGACCCTTAGCCTTTATGCACACATCGCAGTTCGCAATCCACTCAACAACTGTCTGACGGCAGCCGACCCAATAAAACCTCTTCTTGATTTTCTCTACCGTCTTTGTTACTCCAAGATGACCTCCACTTGGACCATTGTGTAGTTCATTTAACACATCCGGTATTCTTTTCCTTGGAACAACTATCAATGTTTTAGAACTTTGACCATCTTCACTCTCCCAAACACGATGTAGGCAACCATTTACCAATTGCAAACTATTCCACTGTGCCCAATATGATTTGGCAACAGGACTTTCTGCTGACATCTCTTCTTTTGATGGTCGTTCGTTTTGCTCCAAACCAATCATTACACGTGCCAGATCTGGATCTTCTATCTGACACTTCCTTAGTTGTTCCACATCCCATTCGTCTGTGGATGTTATTGTCATTCGCCGAACATTTACGATGACTTCCTTTCGCTCAGCTCTGGAGGAATTCTTTTGTTCGCGGTTACATGGTTTTCGCAATATTGCATCAGTATTTCCTTGTATGGTTCCTTTTTTGCGATCTATTGATCTGGACATCTGCTCATGCCCGTCAGCCTTGCGCTTTCGCTCGTCCACAGTGCTGAAATTACTGGAGCCCTTGCTACAATGACGTGCTATATGTCCTGTTTTCCTGCACCTGAAGCATCTCACAGCTCTATTACTCTTTTTCTGCAATTCATTCAACACCTCCAATATCTTAGTTAGCAAGTCTGACGCATCCACTTCCACCCGATCAGCCTTGTAAGTGGGCTTGCTCAACAGAGATGCTGTTTCCTGCATCAAGGCATATGAGACCGTTTCAGCGAAAGTTCCTTTTGGGTTTGCATAGGTAGCCCGCTTCGTTTCAATATCTCGTATTCCATTGATGAAGCTTTGAATTTTCATTCTTTCGATGAATTCTTGAGGTGCTCCTGCGTTTGCCAAATGAGCTAGCCTCTCAATCTCAGAAGAAAATTCTTGTAACGTCTCATTTGGTTTCTGGAAGCGATTCTGCAACTCCATTTGATATATCTGCTTCCTGTGCTCGCTACCATAACGTCTTTCAATGGCACCCATAATTGCGTCATAGCTGTTCCTTTCGCCCTCGCTAACAGTCTGTAATATTTCTGCTGCAGGTCCTTTCAATGCTACGAACAGGGCAGCGACTTTGTCCTCCGCACTCCAATTATTTACAACTGCCGTTTTCTCAAATTGTAGCTTGAATACTTGAAATGGACCACTTCCATCAAACGACGGAGGTTTTATCTTCTGTGTAGCAGTTGAAGCGACTGGACGACTTAGTTGAATATCCTGGAGACGGGCTTTCAATGCTTTTACATCGTCCTCTAATTTTTCTTGTCTTTCTTCAAGGACCTCCTTAACTTGTATAATTTTTGCATCCTGTGCCTTGAATTGTAAGGACATGCGTTCTTCTTGTGCCTCCAACTGAGCCGCAATGCCGGACACCTGTGATGAAAGTACTGACTGTTGCAATTCCATTTTTGACGTTATCTGTGCCTGTTGTTCTTCGATTTTTGTCGACATCTGTGCCTGTTGATCTTCCATTTTTGCCGATATCTGTGTCAGCACAGCCAATATCGAGTTCATGTCTACGTTTGCTACTGACTGTGGAGCCTCTTCCTTCTGGGTTTCTTCCTTTTGCACCTCTTCCACATCATCGTTGAAATCAAACTCATCTACATTAATGTTATATGCTTCCATAGCTACTCTTAACCTTGCCTGTAGTTCAATTTTATTGCCGGTGGTACTCAGGTTTCTCTTTTCTAACTCCCTTTTAAGTTCTTGGATTTTCAGATCATTTAACTTTGCCATTATTCTTATTTCGTTATCCTTGTCTCGTTATCCTTGTTTCCTTATCCTTGATTCGTTATACTTGATTCGTTATCCTTGGTCCTGGAATTTATTTAACAATTCCAATTCTGACACCAATTGTTACGTATTTGTCGATAGCTCGATTATTTCTATAGGGTTCGTATCGCTGAATTGTTAAATAAAAGTCTTTATTTACTTCTTAATTCACACTGCTTTATTTCACGACTAAAAAGTCTACACTTGTTTTACTTGACTTGATGTTAACACTTCTACGGTTAAGTTACGACTGACTCTGGAGCGCCTGCTCGCCGCCTTATATAGTCTGTCAAACGCAATCTGGAAAATTCTGGCAACACTGGAAATTATCTGGTATCTTCTTCTAGTTCTGGCACTTTCCCTAGAGATGTGTTCAATCATTTTAGTGATGTAAGTGGAGAACCGATTATATTCGCCACAATACAATGGCGCTATTATAACTCTGACGAGTTTTATGGCCGAGCTTCTCTCCCAATTCTAGGTGCGCTACTTTTTGTTTTTCCTACTAATTGGGTGGACCTACAGTTTTATGCCGGCTCCGAACGGCGAATGCATTTTTTGTGAGAAGCTTTTTTTCATGGCAGATATACTCTCGGAGGGTATGCCGCCCACTGCCGAGAGGTGACCGCTGCTCTTAAAAAACCCAATAATTGGATTTTTACTAATTAGAAAAATTTTTTTGGTGTTTGCTCGGACTGGGGTTTGAACCCGAGACCTCTGGCATAGTAGGCGAGCACTCTACCCCCTGCACCACAGCGGCCACTTTGTACCATTTGTAATTTAAAAATTTTAGTTTTCGACAATGATTGAGTTTCTTTTGGATGTAGCCAAGAGCTTTTGTGCTTTTAACACGTGCACAATGTTTGAAAGTATTAGTATGATAATCCCTGATTTAAAATATTTTTATAAAGAAAGTTTAACTTTCATGAAATAACAAAAGCTTTTCAAATAAATTTAAGCAGTAAATAAAGTCCCCTTATTTAAACAAGTTTTAATTGGTTTTTCAACATACTCGCATCTATTTGATTATATACCAATTTGATCTACTTTCGCGAACTCGCCTGGAATTCGCCACGATAGCATCTGCGGAACTGTGATATTCGAGTTTAGGTATAAATGTAAAATTTCGGAACTATAATGATTTTTTAGTGCAAAACAACTTAAAAAAAATAGAAAAAAATGATATCGCGAAAATTGATTTACTCGAACTTGCCGCGAACTCGAGGCGAGTACGAGAAATTAAATTCGCGAAAATCTGCTTTCGCGAAATCGCCTCGAATTCGACGCGATATAATCCTCGCGTCTGTGTTTATTGGGACTATTTTAATGACCCACTTGGCGCATTTAATAGGCATTTTTAGAAATTGACTCGCAAACCAAACCACATAAAAATATCACGTCTTTTATCCCAAACGTTTAACTGAAAATAAATAAACTGAGCCCAAAGTTTAATCAAAAGGAAAGTCAATAAATTAAACTGAAAAAGAAATTCATTAAAAGAACAATTTGAGTCGGATATACATACATATATATATATGAAATTTTATGGTTGAGTGAAAGATTGGCTTTGGGTCAGACCGTAAAATTTAAATTGAAAATAAAAACACGCATACATACATACAAAGCAATATAAAACTAGTGTATAAAATAGTATGTCTTCTAGACCCATATTGCCGTTTAGAGTACTACCGCGGATGGTCTGAATATTTTTTAGAGCTAAAAGTAACTTTAAAATAAAAAATTTGAAAAAAAAAATCAGCTTTTTATGAAATTTTCGCATTGCCTGTGTAAATTTTGCTTAATTCTCAGAAAGGCGCTGCATTTTCCCATTTCCATTATCGATTTACTAAATTAATGCCAACTGAATTTTGTTTCTGCCAACAAGCTCAATGCATACTCATATGCGCCCATAAAATTCGTAACGATTACGTGCAGCATGCGATTGTGGCATGAAAACTAATACGCACACAGCAAAAACCAACAACATGCCTATGCACCCATGAAGTAAAACACATAAAACTATAAAAAAAAAAACCGTGTATATGGATAAAACTGCAAACAAGCACTAAACACAAATATTGCGCTTTACATTTGCAGACATTGCCATTAAATTTGCCACATACCAGAACAACAAGTAATTCCACTGCAACATGTTAACGGCAAGAAAGTAAGTAAAGTTTGTATGTACAAAGTAAATGTGTAAGAGGCATAAGGCAACGGAAACCGCTCACACGATTTTTTTATTCACTTTGTGACAGACCAACTCGCATACGGATACTTGAACGTTACGTGCGGCGGAAGTACTTGGGGCATGGTTGCATGTATGTATGTATGTATGTGGTTCTCTTGTAGCCACATACATGCAACATGTCACACAATTTCTCAAATTGCTTGCCATTCAACAACATTTCCGCCAATGCAACGCCATCAATTATATACATAAGAACGAGTATGTATGTATGTATGTACGTATATATGCATGTAGCAAGCCAGCTTAACCAATTTTACGCGTTGCAATGCGATGCAAAAAGTGAGTGGCTTTTATTGTGCTAATTCAGCTTTATTACAAACATATTTTAATACATTTTATTTTATTTTCTTTTTGTTATTTTATTCTATTTTATTTTGGTTTGTTTTATTTTATTTTATTTTATTTGATTTTACTTTGATTTATTTTATTTTATTTTATTTTATCTTATTTTATTTTGTTTGCATTTTATTTTATTATATTTATTATTATATATTATTTTATTTAAATTTGTTTATTTTATTTTATTTAAATTTTTTTTATTTCATTTAATTTTTTTTTATTTTATTTTAATTTTTTATATTTTATTATAATTTTTAATTTTTATATTTGTTTTATTTTATTTAAGTTTGCATTTTATTTTATTATATTTTTTATTATGTTATTTTATTTTTAATTTTGCTTTTAAATTTAATTTTATTTTATTTTCTTATTTTATGTTATTTTAGTTTTTATTTTTCTTTATTTAATTTTATTTTACTTTACTTTATTTTAATTTAATTTATTTTATTTTATTTTATTTTATTTTATTTAAATTTTATTTCATTATATTTTTTATTATATGTTATTGTATTTTTTTTCTTTCGCTGACCAGCGAAGAAAAATTATTGACGTATATATGTCGCCAAAAACAACTATATTTATTTAATTTTATTTTATTCTTTTTATTTTATTTAAATTTGTTTATTTGATTATATTTTTTTATTTTGTTTTCTTTTATTTTTATGAAGTTTTTGGCCGTTTAATCGAATATATATATTTTCCTTATTGAGCTCCAGGCCACAAATTAAATTAAAAACAATTTTTAATTTTAATTTTTATTTGTCAATATTTCGATCTCAGCCTGAGATCATCATCAGGACTGGAAAAACAAACACAATGATTACATTTATATACATATATGTATTGATACATATGCTTAAATATAAACATAAACAGAGAAGCGAAACTTACACAAATTCCTTGTTTTAATCGACTGACTAGAAAATCAACAAAAAATATGGAACAGGTAACATTGGAAAAAATGAACAATGTAAACAAAATTTGGAGACATAAATACATATATAAGAAACATGAAAATGTAAACAATTGAAAATATACCGTAATGGTAAACAAAAATATACAGGAACAACAATACCTTGGAATAAGACGAACAGTAAGACATAAATATATACGTATACATATCGCTGCAGCTCTCCTTTGTTGTTGTTGCTTAAGCTTGGTTGAGAAACCAGTTTAGATGGGGATGCGCTCGAACAAACAAACATGCATTGTTATAATTGTTGTTGTCGAATGACCAAATTTCTATATACATGAGCGCAATTGTCAGTGTCGGACTTAAAGTTCATTCTCTTTGTACTAGGGGTGTTCAAAATGTGTAGCATTTCAAGGGTGTATCGCTTATGATAGTGTTTTTCATTGTCTAAAATTGCTACATTGTCAAAATCTGGATAATGTCCCGTACTGCCGCAATGGTATGACAAGGCTGTCTTGTTGTCCGAAGAATTATTCCTTAGTTTTATATTGGACTTATGAGCGGAAATCCTTGTCTTTAATTTGGATTTTGTTGTCCCCACATATACCTTTTCGCATACGTGGGACCCGTCACCACTGCATGGAATTTCATACACAACGTTGGATTTCTCATATTTCGGGATTTTGTCCTTAGTATTACTGTATAAGAGTTTTAAGGAATTGTTGTATGTAAATGCGATATTATAATTTTCTTTGTCATATATACTGGACCTTTTTATTCTTTCCGATATCCCCGGGACATATGTCATTGCTTTATATATCTTTGGTTCTTTATTTAATCTCTCTAATTTATTTCCAACGTAGAAGAGGTTTATCATTTTATTTGTCAAGTAGGAAGGAAAATCGTTGTTTGTCAGAATTTTCTTAATTAAAGGGATATTTTTCTTGTGGTATATTTTGTCACTTATGGAGAGTACTCTAGTTATAAAATTTTTGGCAGTATTTATAATAATCTTCTTTTCATGCTTCGAATGATAATTTATTAGCCTCCCTGATGCAGTGGGCTTTTCGTGCCAGTCAAAGGTTATTTTGTTGTTTCTTCTAATTATTAGTGTGTCCAAATAAGGTAGTTTACCGTTGTTTTCTTTTTCTATTGTGAATTTTATTGATCTATTATAATTGTTAAGCATGTGTAGTATATTATCTGCATCTTCTGCTTTGATGATGGCAAATAGATCATCGACGTACTTTGTAAGTAGTCTCGGTTTCTGCGCAGATTGTCTTTCAAATTTGCTAAGTAGGTCTTCCATAAATATGTCAGCTATTATAGGGGACGCCGGCGAACCCATTGGCATTCCTGATCTCTGTTCATATATTTTGTTGTTGAATTTGAAATACGAGTTTTCTTTGATGCAGAATTTTAGAATTGTCAGGAATAATTCCTTTGTCATGGATGTATGTTTTTGGATTTCTTCCCATCTTGAGGATATAATCTCAATGGACAAATCAACTGGGACACTAGGGAACAACGAGACAACATCTAACGACACTAAAATTTCATCATCATATATATACGAGCCTCCAATCTTATTTTTGAAATCCAATGCATCTCTGACGTTATATTTGGAGGACTTGGTCAAATTTTTGAGTATATTTGTCAAGTATTTACATATATTATAGGACGGCGAATTGACGGACGAACATATAGGCCTAAGAGGGGTGGCTTCCTTGTGGATTTTTGGTAAACCATAAATTCTGGGTGGGTTGGCTGTTTTACATGTAAGACAGTTTTTTTCATTTAGATCAATCAATTTGCTTTTGAACATTCTTTCTACTAAATCGTTGTTTTTATCCTGTAGCTTATTGGTAGGGTCACGTTTTAACACTCTATATGTAGTTATATCGTTTACTAATCTTTCCATTTTTGCATCATACTCAGATTTGTCCATTAATACCGTTACATTCCCTTTGTCAGCATTTAAAACCAATAGCTGTTTATTATTCTTTAAGAATTTTTGTGTAGAATGAAGTGTCTGGATTATAAATTTATCTCTAGCGGAAGCCGTTGTTCTATTCAAGTGATCACGCATTATTGTAGTCAAGTTGTTTCTTTCTATTTCTTGTCTTTCTTTATCCTTAATTGTTTGTATACAATTTTCACCGTCCGCTATAAATTTAAATAGTGGAAAGTTTTTGTTCTCAGTTGGTAAAGCATGTTTTGGTCCAAGAGATAAGAGCCACTGAATGTCTGTTGGTATGTCAATATTTGTTTTGTTACAAAACCATTTTGGTACCACCCTAATGTTTAATAGCTGTTGGTGTTTGGCTCTCAGATTTTCGTACTTCCTCTTTTGTGTATTTTTAACTTTTGTCGCTAATTTGTTTGTTAATATTTTCTCACTCTCGAACAATGCATTTGAGTCATGTATGTCAATTTGTTGTTTTATCAATTTTTCCAGCATATTTACCTCTTTTTGTTTTTGTCTGTATATTTCATGCTTCATTTCGAGGATTAAATTTACCAATTTTGTTTGCAAGTTGTTGACGAATGTAGAAACCGGGGTTGAGAACTTTGCTGGTATTTTGTTGTTGCAGGTGTTGTTATTTATTGTCCGTATGATGTTTTTGGTGGCATTGCTAACGAAATTGGGAATTAAGCCACTTCTTTTGCATCTCTCCATATACCTTGTCGATTCAGCTAGTCTAGTAATTTGTTGCAAATTTCGTTGGTATTCCTTAATGTGTTTGGTTGTCCGTATATCATATTTGTTTTTGATGTTTGTGTAAATTCCAGAAACGTTGCTTTCTTCACGATGTGCTCTTCGTTTGTACATTTTTATGAAGTTTTTGGCCGTTTAATCGAATATATATATTTTCCTTATTGAGCTCCAGGCCACAAATTAAATTAAAAACAATTTTTAATTTTAATTTTTATTTGTCAATATTTCGATCTCAGCCTGAGATCATCATCAGGACTGGAAAAACAAACACAATGATTACATTTATATACATATATGTATTGATACATATGCTTAAATATAAACATAAACAGAGAAGCGAAACTTACACAAATTCCTTGTTTTAATCGACTGACTAGAAAATCAACAAAAAATATGGAACAGGTAACATTGGAAAAAATGAACAATGTAAACAAAATTTGGAGACATAAATACATATATAAGAAACATGAAAATGTAAACAATTGAAAATATACCGTAATGGTAAACAAAAATATACAGGAACAACAATACCTTGGAATAAGACGAACAGTAAGACATAAATATATACGTATACATATCGCTGCAGCTCTCCAATGCATGTTTGTTTGTTCGAGCGCATCCCCATCTAAACTGGTTTCTCAACCAAGCTTAAGCAACAACAACAAAGGAGAGCTGCAGCGATATGTATACGTATATATTTATGTCTTACTGTTCGTCTTATTCCAAGGTATTGTTGTTCCTGTATATTTTTGTTTACCATTACGGTATATTTTCAATTGTTTACATTTTCATGTTTCTTATATATGTATTTATGTCTCCAAATTTTGTTTACATTGTTCATTTTTTCCAATGTTACCTGTTCCATATTTTTTGTTGATTTTCTAGTCAGTCGATTAAAACAAGGAATTTGTGTAAGTTTCGCTTCTCTGTTTATGTTTATATTTAAGCATATGTATCAATACATATATGTATATAAATGTAATCATTGTGTTTGTTTTTCCAGTCCTGATGATGATCTCAGGCTGAGATCGAAATATTGACAAATAAAAATTAAAATTAAAAATTGTTTTTAATTTAATTTGTGGCCTGGAGCTCAATAAGGAAAATATATATATTCGATTAAACGGCCAAAAACTTCATAAAAATGTACAAACGAAGAGCACATCGTGAAGAAAGCAACGTTTCTGGAATTTACACAAACATCAAAAACAAATATGATATACGGACAACCAAACACATTAAGGAATACCAACGAAATTTGCAACAAATTACTAGACTAGCTGAATCGACAAGGTATATGGAGAGATGCAAAAGAAGTGGCTTAATTCCCAATTTCGTTAGCAATGCCACCAAAAACATCATACGGACAATAAATAACAACACCTGCAACAACAAAATACCAGCAAAGTTCTCAACCCCGGTTTCTACATTCGTCAACAACTTGCAAACAAAATTGGTAAATTTAATCCTCGAAATGAAGCATGAAATATACAGACAAAAACAAAAAGAGGTAAATATGCTGGAAAAATTGATAAAACAACAAATTGACATACATGACTCAAATGCATTGTTCGAGAGTGAGAAAATATTAACAAACAAATTAGCGACAAAAGTTAAAAATACACAAAAGAGGAAGTACGAAAATCTGAGAGCCAAACACCAACAGCTATTAAACATTAGGGTGGTACCAAAATGGTTTTGTAACAAAACAAATATTGACATACCAACAGACATTCAGTGGCTCTTATCTCTTGGACCAAAACATGCTTTACCAACTGAGAACAAAAACTTTCCACTATTTAAATTTATAGCGGACGGTGAAAATTGTATACAAACAATTAAGGATAAAGAAAGACAAGAAATAGAAAGAAACAACTTGACTACAATAATGCGTGATCACTTGAATAGAACAACGGCTTCCGCTAGAGATAAATTTATAATCCAGACACTTCATTCTACACAAAAATTCTTAAAGAATAATAAACAGCTATTGGTTTTAAATGCTGACAAAGGGAATGTAACGGTATTAATGGACAAATCTGAGTATGATGCAAAAATGGAAAGATTAGTAAACGATATAACTACATATAGAGTGTTAAAACGTGACCCTACCAATAAGCTACAGGATAAAAACAACGATTTAGTAGAAAGAATGTTCAAAAGCAAATTGATTGATCTAAATGAAAAAAACTGTCTTACATGTAAAACAGCCAACCCACCCAGAATTTATGGTTTACCAAAAATCCACAAGGAAGCCACCCCTCTTAGGCCTATATGTTCGTCCGTCAATTCGCCGTCCTATAATATATGTAAATACTTGACAAATATACTCAAAAATTTGACCAAGTCCTCCAAATATAACGTCAGAGATGCATTGGATTTCAAAAATAAGATTGGAGGCTCGTATATATATGATGATGAAATTTTAGTGTCGTTAGATGTTGTCTCGTTGTTCCCTAGTGTCCCAGTTGATTTGTCCATTGAGATTATATCCTCAAGATGGGAAGAAATCCAAAAACATACATCCATGACAAAGGAATTATTCCTGACAATTCTAAAATTCTGCATCAAAGAAAACTCGTATTTCAAATTCAACAACAAAATATATGAACAGAGATCAGGAATGCCAATGGGTTCGCCGGCGTCCCCTATAATAGCTGACATATTTATGGAAGACCTACTTAGCAAATTTGAAAGACAATCTGCGCAGAAACCGAGACTACTTACAAAGTACGTCGATGATCTATTTGCCATCATCAAAGCAGAAGATGCAGATAATATACTACACATGCTTAACAATTATAATAGATCAATAAAATTCACAATAGAAAAAGAAAACAACGGTAAACTACCTTATTTGGACACACTAATAATTAGAAGAAACAACAAAATAACCTTTGACTGGCACGAAAAGCCCACTGCATCAGGGAGGCTAATAAATTATCATTCGAAGCATGAAAAGAAGATTATTATAAATACTGCCAAAAATTTTATAACTAGAGTACTCTCCATAAGTGACAAAATATACCACAAGAAAAATATCCCTTTAATTAAGAAAATTCTGACAAACAACGATTTTCCTTCCTACTTGACAAATAAAATGATAAACCTCTTCTACGTTGGAAATAAATTAGAGAGATTAAATAAAGAACCAAAGATATATAAAGCAATGACATATGTCCCGGGGATATCGGAAAGAATAAAAAGGTCCAGTATATATGACAAAGAAAATTATAATATCGCATTTACATACAACAATTCCTTAAAACTCTTATACAGTAATACTAAGGACAAAATCCCGAAATATGAGAAATCCAACGTTGTGTATGAAATTCCATGCAGTGGTGACGGGTCCCACGTATGCGAAAAGGTATATGTGGGGACAACAAAATCCAAATTAAAGACAAGGATTTCCGCTCATAAGTCCAATATAAAACTAAGGAATAATTCTTCGGACAACAAGACAGCCTTGTCATACCATTGCGGCAGTACGGGACATTATCCAGATTTTGACAATGTAGCAATTTTAGACAATGAAAAACACTATCATAAGCGATACACCCTTGAAATGCTACACATTTTGAACACCCCTAGTACAAAGAGAATGAACTTTAAGTCCGACACTGACAATTGCGCTCATGTATATAGAAATTTGGTCATTCGACAACAACAATTATAACAATGCATGTTTGTTTGTTCGAGCGCATCCCCATCTAAACTGGTTTCTCAACCAAGCTTAAGCAACAACAACAAAGGAGAGCTGCAGCGATATGTATACGTATATATTTATGTCTTACTGTTCGTCTTATTCCAAGGTATTGTTGTTCCTGTATATTTTTGTTTACCATTACGGTATATTTTCAATTGTTTACATTTTCATGTTTCTTATATATGTATTTATGTCTCCAAATTTTGTTTACATTGTTCATTTTTTCCAATGTTACCTGTTCCATATTTTTTGTTGATTTTCTAGTCAGTCGATTAAAACAAGGAATTTGTGTAAGTTTCGCTTCTCTGTTTATGTTTATATTTAAGCATATGTATCAATACATATATGTATATAAATGTAATCATTGTGTTTGTTTTTCCAGTCCTGATGATGATCTCAGGCTGAGATCGAAATATTGACAAATAAAAATTAAAATTAAAAATTGTTTTTAATTTAATTTGTGGCCTGGAGCTCAATAAGGAAAATATATATATTGTTTTCTTTTATTTTTTTATTTTATTTTATTTTACTTTACTTTATTTTAATTTATTTTATTTTATTTTATTTTATTTTATTTTATTTTACTTTATTTTTTTATTTTATCATATCATATTATTTTATTTTATTTAAATTTTTTTATTTTATTTTATTTTTTATTTTGCTTTATTTAGTTTAGTTTTATTCTATTTTATTTTATTTAAATTTGTTTATTTCATTTTATTTTATTTTAATTTAGTTTTTATATTTTATTATAATTTTTTATTTTTATATTGTTTTATTTTATTCAATTTTATTTTATTTTCTTTTATTTAAATTTGTGTTTTTAATTTATTTTATTTTATCTTATTTTGTTTGCATTTTATTTTACTATATTTTTTTTATGTTATTTTAGTTTTTATTTTGCTTTATTTTATTTCATTTTATTTTATTTTACTTTATTTGATTTTATTTTATTTTATTTTATTATATTTTATTTTATTTTATTTTATTTTATTTTATTTTATTTAAATTTTATTTCATTGTATTTTTTATTATATGTTAATTAATTTTTGGTTTATTTAATTTATTTTTATTCCTTTTATTTTATTTAAATTTGTTTATTTGATTATATTTTTTTATTTTGTGGTTTTATTTTATTTTATTTTATTTTATTTTATTTTATTTTATCTGATTTATGTTACTTTATTTTATTTTATTTATTTTACTTTATTTTATTTATTTTATTTTACTTTATTATATTTTTTTTTATTTTTTTACTTTTTTTTATTCAATTCTATTTTATTTATTTTATTTTATTTTTTAATTTTATTTTATTTATTTAAGTCTTCAATCTTTACTACTTTAATGTATAGCGCTATTACTACAAATTTCCACTCCACTCCCATGCGTCTTTTACCAATGACATGGAGCAAAAACAAAACACTCTTCACTTTGCTTATTATGTTTAACCCAAATATGAGTTTAATATATAAACATAAAGGACGAAATTATTACTTTTCTTTCTCTTTTACATCTCAGATTTTTCGTGATCCGCCGTTACACACGTCCGTGCGGCAACGCTACGAAATCCCTACTAAATGGGAAATTACAGCAAATACAGAGCCAACAAAATTCATTTCTACACTTATAGCAGTCGCTCTGCCTTTTTGGAGAGAACATTTTCGGAGTAAAAATATGGAAAATTCTTGCAGTTCTTTTTTTTTTTCAATCTTCCTCGCAGCCTTCAAAGGCTAGGTGGCTAGCTGGCTGGCCTGGACAAATACAAAGGTATAAACGTATCAAATCAGCTGTCCATTTTTGTTAGAATCATGCAAGTGGTTTCCGAGTCTCATGCTCTCGCATGCCCAAGAGATCGTAAATTCTGCGAAATCCGTAGTGGAGCAGCGCCGCTTTGAGGTAGCAATTGTTTACATGTCAGTTGTTAGAATTTGTGTGAGGTGTGGGGGCATTCAGTAATAAGCTACGTGTTACTGGGACATTTACGAGATTAAGCGTAGTCTTATTATGCGTGTTTTCATGGACGTTAACGTATATACATACATATATAAGGCTACTGTAGGCATTTACTATGCGTATAGAAATTTGTTGGTAGTACACAGTGACGTAAAGCGCGTAATTTATTTCATGCATATTTTTATTTTTAAATGACGAACGGCAGTCAAAAGTATATATTTTGAAGAGCGATTGTAAAAACTTAAGCATTATTGTTTGTTCTTTTTTTTGTTTTAATTGACCTTTTATAGCCTTTTTTATCACCATAATAACCCCCTTTTATTACTTTGATTCCTTATTTAACTTTCACTTCTGTCATAAATACACACACAGACACACACCCAGACACGTTGATGTATGCAAATAACAAAAAAAAAGAATTAATACGGACAATTTGCACTAAAATCCGACAATAAGCTGAACTTCTCACACATTGTATGCTGATTAAGTCACACTTGTATGAAAATTAATCCATTAAGCTGAAAATGTTTTGAATTTGCTGTAACTGTATGTATGTATTTATTTCGAAGTCGTTTCCATAATGTGATTGCTTATGTTATAATTTCAAATTTTAACAAAACAAGTCGATTTATTACATTAAAAATGCAAATTAACATTCAAAGCATAATTTATTCATGCACTGCATGGAGTGATTGCCTATGTTGGTACCACATTGCGTATACGTAACTCAATTTCGTACATTTGGTCTGTGTTGACTTTAATGAAATGCAATGCCAATCAATCACTTTCATTTCTGGCCGTGAATTTGAAAATCACAAATACACACACACATAAACACATACGAAGACACATTGGTGTATGCAAATAATAAAAAAAATGCAATGTGTTGACCGAGAATTCATCACATGGCCAATTTGCAATAAAATCCGACAATAAGCTGAATTTCTCATACATTCAATGCTGATTAAGACATACTTGTATGAAAATTAATCCATTTACCTGAAAATCTTTGTCATTTGTTGTAGGAACATATTTAACTTGTCTGTAAATTCATTCACGACTCTTTGAATGTATAGAGAGCGAACAGCACTGGAATTCAGGTGAATTTATATGCAGATGTGGAAATTATTTTATCTTGCTGGAAAATGTAATTTGTAAAGTTAAATCGTATTACATTCTATTACTCCAAGGAAAAATTAACTCAGTGAATAATATTTCGAGAACGAGGAAAAGTGTACCTGTAGTAGATCAGGTTTTTTTACGGTTTGATCACCGCAACACTTTTACGTCTTTTGAAAAATAATTACCAAACCAAAAGTTTTTATTAAACAATTTGTTAAGCAAACTTTTTATTTAAGGTAGCAAAACTAAACAAATCTTGATCGTATAATAAACTAATTAAAGTAGTTAAAGCCAAAAGTCTAACTCCCACTGATGTACGTGCCTAAAATTGATGTCTTGCCATTATTTAGTATGTTCCCTGCTGCCTGCCATTTCATCCATGTGCTGACATAATGGCGTAGTTAATGCACATTTTTATATTCACAGTAAATAAGCACACGCTTGTTCATTTACATAAACACATATGGGCTTGGGAATATACCCAGCCAACATTCTCGGAGCACTCATAACTTGGAGCACATTATGAGTCCAAAATATGTGTATAATATGAGTTTTAAACTTTTGAAATCATATATTACGCCGAAATATGTGTGAAACAGGAGCCTGATAATTTGGAGTACCATATGAATCCGAATATGTGTGAGATATGAGCTTAAGATTTTTTTTACGTTTTTTTTTGGTGTTTTTAAAATGATAATTGTAATTCATAGATGCCGTTTCGAAAAAGGGGAAGTATAAATATCACTGAAGTTCAATATAATGTTGAATGTCCCAGTATATGATGGCATTGGATTGAATTTCAGATTGATGTCAGGTTCGAATTAGGAGGAGAATACAAAATAGATAACACAGTAAGGCAAGCAGTGAAGGTGAAGAAGGCGTGGAAAAGAGGATAGCAAGCGTTTAAAGAGAACTGGGTAAGGAGAAGGAAAATGCATGGAAAATATTTTTTTGCTAATCATAGAAGAAGGAAAAAAGAGTCATAAATATGACCCCAATAGGAGTATTTTATGACCCTTATTCAGGCACATATGATGTATGGAATTAAGCTCATATCGGGCGACCAACTTAGGAACAGAAATACATACATTTCAGACTCCAAGATGAGCTCATAATGAGTGTGAACACTAAAGTTTAGGATTCCTTTCTGATTCTTTTATGACTCAGAATGTTTGCTGGGTAAATATACCCTTCTGTTCTATAGAAATAACTTCAATAGTGAGGCACTTAAGTGTTCCCACCCGTCAAAGCTTACATAAATAAGCGTGCATGCATACAAATACATAATTATATACATACGAAAATATAAATAAATAATATATTCACTTGTTTGGCTTAAGAGAGTAGTTGATTGCCGTAAGTTCCACGGCATACTACAATATATACACAATTAAGCTCACTAACATTGGTCGGCATAAAACAAACCGCAAGCAGGCAGTCGTAATAAATCGAGGAGCAAAGTTGCTTCATTAATTTTTGATCGCACATGTAACACATACATACATACATTATAAATTACTAAATACATATGTACCTATATACTCCTGCAGGCACCACGAAAATTTTAGTTCAAGACATCTTAATATACAGAAATTACTGAAACGCATTTTAGATCAAGGCAGACTTAAAACGCCATGTTTTATTCTATTCTATTGATGCAAGGAATGTCACAACTCAATGTTGACTTTTTGAAATAATTTACATTCAAATATACATACATGTATGCAAGCATATTGTCATACAACAGAAGTCACATACATATACGCGAAAAATTTTCCATTCAGTTCATTGACAATGCCATAACACACTTAAGCTGTCTGCTTGACTTGTTGAACACAAATCTTGTAAAGAATGGTGTTCCATATTTTTTCAAAGAAATCTCTAAGTGCATATGGACATATGTATGTGCGCGTACACAGTCAAGGACCAAGGTAAAACTACTTAATGTATATAGGTATGTATAAAGTCAAAGCAGTCGAAAACATCTACCTTCGCAATTCTTAACAAAAACTTAAAGAAGCTCGTCGGCATGCATGCATTTTTAAAATTCTCGATAACTCAGAATGTATGTAAATGAATGAATATTCGGATTTTCCAATAAGAAGTAAATTGCCAAATCCCGCAGAATCAAGACTTTTCACTTGTTTATAATATTCAAGCTTTTAGTCCGATCTCTGAGTGTAATTTTTTCATATGCTTGTAAGTTTTCCGCATGTTTTACATTCTATTACCGCAACGTACATATGTAAGTAGGTACATGCATAAGTTTCAGTGAACTTGTCTGACTTTTTCATTATCAACACATTGAAAGTTACTTTTACGAATGTTGCGGTAAAAATCACTTTTCACTACTTGAACTCAAGTGCATCGGCGAAAACTTTCAATACTCCCATGACTACCTGTCTTACACGCTTATGTAGAGTACATATCGTCGGTCTCCTGCCAGAAACACGAATGTGAAATTTTTTCTAAGTGCGATGTCTGCTCTTTATCGGGTATATATTGATATAATAACAATTAATATTTGTATATATGCTTATATGCATACAAGTATATATTATGTATGTTTGTTTACACAAGAATTTATACCAATATTAATTGTTATTACATCAATATATACTTACCCGATAAAAAGCAGACATCGTACTTAGAAAAAATTTCACATTCGCGTTTCTGGCAGAAGACCGACGATATGTGCATGAACTTTAGTGGTGTTTATGGTAAAAGTGCTAGCATGTATTTGCTACTTGGTGTCAGATACCATGTCGTTTCTTTTACTTTGCCAAAGGTACTTATATTTTAAGTGTTGCTACATACAGATAAGCATATGTATGTAAATATGTATACATGTAAGTTAAGGAGGAGTGAAAACATATGGAGATTTTTTTTTGTTCTTTTTTTGAGCGTACCATTTATAAAAAGTTGCCCTTATACGAGTTCATGAACTCCACAAAATTTTATAGCGATAGGACGACGTTTTGAACTGCCCCCTGCCCCGCAAAGTTGAAAGCAATAAGCACGATCTGGAACAAATATGAAATTTTCAAAATTATACAATCAAAAACGAAGTATGGGGATTGATAAAGATGGCTAAGCTGAGTATTAAAGTGAATTTATTTTTTTTGAAACAACAACAACAAAAGTTATTAAAGGTCAAAGTTTATATTATGCATTTTTTAAATGGCAATTACTTAAAAACTACTGAACCGATTTCAAATGTTTTTATACCGTTCGATAGGTATTTTGATTCCCTTTAATTTAGTATACATTTTATATATTAAAAGTAAGAGGGGAAAAAGGGGGGTTAACCCCCGCAGGGGGCGCGTTATGGAACCCAAATAAAATGTATATCAAATTAAAGGGAATAAAAATATCTATCGAATGGTATAACAATATTCGAAATCGGTTTAGTAGTTTTAAAGTAATTTCAATTTAAAGAATGCATAATATAAACTTTGACCTTTAATAACTTTTGTTGTTCTTGTTTCCAAAACAAAAAAATTCACTTTAATACTCAGCTTAGCCATCTTTATCAATCCTCATACTTCGTTTTTTGATTCTATAATTTTGAAAATTTCATATTTGTACCAGATCGTGCTTATTGCTTTCAACTTTGCGGGGCTGTGGGCACCTCCAAACATGCGAGTAGGTCAATAAAATTTTACAGGCTTATTTCTGGGCTATAAAGGTGCCGTTCTGGCTTTGGAACAAATTGAATTTCCAAAAAAAAAGTTTCTTTCCACCTTAATGTAAGTATATATGAAATGAATAAAGTAGTCCCAGGTGTTCTTATGTGCTTTCTTTTGCTTTGATCTCTACGATTTATGGTTTGCGATTATTGGAACTTTTGTCTAGTTTCTGAAGGGTCTTTTTCCACATGTTGTCTTGTTGACAAGTGAATTTTTCACGATGACCTGATTTCGGCTATACTTTTTTAAAATGGAAATTTGCAAAATTGAATACTCAGCTCAAAACTTCCAACACTTTCCATGATAATCATCTTAAACCAAACCGCAATTGCCATACGGAATTTAAATATACCCATATTCCCAGCAAACATTCGGAGTCATAAAAGAATCAGAAAGGAATCCTAAACTGGAGTATTCACACTCATTATGAGCTCATTTTGGAGTCCGAAATGTATGTATTTCTGTTCCTAAGTTTGTCGCCCGATATGAGCCTCATTCCATACATCATATGAGCCTAAATAAGAGTCATAAAAGACTCCTAATATGGTCATATTTATGACTCTTTTTTTCCTTCTTCTATGATTAGCAAAACCAGAAAATATTTTCCATGCATTTTCCTTCTCCTTACCCAGTTCTCTTTAAACTAGAGCTGATGATACCCGTGTACCCGGGTATTGTCCGGGTACCCGGCCCATTTACTACCCGGGCAGCCGGGTAATGCCCGGGTACCCGGGTACCCGGGCATTCTTGTTGATGCCGGCTAATGCGACAAACGCTGCTTACCACAATAGGCCGCTCGTTTATGGATGAACGAGAAATGTACATATGTAGCGATGTTTGGATGTTCAGACGTTTGCTTTTGTTCCTCAAAAACGAGAATTTATCGATAACTGAGTTATCGGTCAAAATCTGATTGCACAAAAACCTTAACATTACCTTACAATATGGGTATCAAACGAAAGGGGATGGCCCCAGGTTTCATTTGAACTTCGATATATTTCGATAAATTTATCGATAACTGAGTTATCGGTCAAAATGCGATTGCACAAAAACCTTAATATTACCTTACAATATGGGTATCAAACGAAAGGGGATGGCCCCAGGTTTCATTTGAACTTCGATATATTTCGATAAATTTATCGATAACTGAGTTATCGGTCAAAATGCGATTGCACAAAAACCTTAATATTACCCTACAATATGGGTATCTAACGAAAGTCGATGGCCCCAGGTTTCATTTGAACTTCGATATATTTCGATAAATTTATCGATAACTGAGTTATCGGTCAAAATCTGATTGCACAAAAACCTTAACATTACCCTACAATATGGGTATCAAACGAAAGGGGATGGCCCCAGGTTTCATTTGAACTTCGATATATTTCGATAAATTTATCGATAACTGAGTTATCGGTCAAAATTTGATTGCACAAAAACCTTAACATTACCCTACAATATGGGAATCAAACGAAAGGGGATGGCCCCAGGTTTCATTTTAACTTGGATATATTTCGATAAATTTATCGATAACTGAGTTATCGGTCAAAATGTGATTGCACAAAAACCTTAATATTACCTTACAATATGGGTATCAAACGAAAGGGGATGGCCCCAGGTTTCATTTGAACTTCGATATATTTCGATAAATTTATCGATAACTGAGTTATCGGTCAAAATCTTATTGCACAAAAACCAAAAAAAATCAAACGAAAGGGGATGACCCCAGGTTTCATTTTAACCTCGATATATTTCGATAAATTTATCGATAACTGAGTTATCGGTCAAAATGTGATTGCACAAAAACCTTAATATTACCTTACAATATGGGTATCAAACGAAAGGGGATGGCGATCTCATTTAGCGATGGCAATTTCTAGAATCCGGGTATTGGTTAACCACGGAATATTTCTGAGCAATATTGGTATCAAACCAGGAACCAGGAGCAATTTTTGGGAAATTACTTATTTGTATTAGAAAAAAATGAAAAAGTAAATGTGGTAGCACTAATATCAAGTTTTATTCAAAGAGAAAAAATATTAGAAATAAGGTTATTCCAAATGAACTAAAAATGATGTAATGTAATTTTTTACATTGTATGTACGGGACAAATGGTATAAATATTTACAATTTACCGACAAGCCAAAAGGTTATCAAACAAAGTTTCTGGTTCATCAATGTTGTGTGGCTAATTTCTAAACAAAAGGAGAAGCTTGCATTTTAAAAACTGGTATATGTGTGAGAAATCGAAATGTTTGTACGGGACAAATTTACCATTTCCCATGGGATGCTCCTGAAAGGTGTTGTGCAGGTCTTTCACGTAGGATGTACTGATTATTATTCCTAGGTCGGGCACCCAGATATGGGTCAAAGGTATGCTATTTTTTGCGATTTGTCTGAAACCATAAGCGTTTTATTTGTATAGGATATCTTACTTCATTTTGGATTAATTTAACATGGTTTAAAAAATTTAATAAAAGCAAAACAAAGTAACAAGCTTAGACGTCATTTTACTTCAGATTTTTTCGTTATAATTACTCTTCGACCAGCCACACATGACGGCAGAAAACGCGCAGAACTTGGGCAGAAAGCCATAGAAACGCGCGTCTTCATGTGTGCCCATTGGCAGAAGTACAAGGAAATCGAGGGTTTTTGTAAACCGGCGTTTTCTGCCTGCCCAAGTTCTGAGCGTTTTCTGCTGTCATTTGTGGCTGGTCTTAATGTAATAAGTTAACTTCCATCACGTGTACTGTGCTACATGCGGGTTTTTTTCTCAGAACATATTTACAAAGATTATGATATTTCTGGCTGTATTATATAGGAAAGAGTTCAAATTAATATAGTACTGCTTTTTTGGCATAAAATGTGCTTAGTTTCTACAACAAAAGTATATAAAGTGACACAAAAAATTTGGTCGATATATCGTACAAAATTAGGTCTTTGACCGATAACTCAGTTATCGATAAATTTATCGAAATATATCGAAGTTCAAATGAAACCTGGGGCCATCCCCTTTTGTTTGATACCCATATTGTAGGGTAATGTTAAGGTTTTTGTGCAATCAGATTTTGACCGATAACTCAGTTATCGATAAATTTATCGAAATATATCGAAGTTAAAATGAAACCTGGGGCCATCCCCTTTCGTTTGACACCCATATTGTAAGGTAATGTTAAGGTTTTTGTGCAATCAGATTTTGACCGATAACTCAGTTATCGATAAATTTATCGAAATATATCCAAGTTCAAATGAAACCTGGGGCCATCCCCTTTCGTTTGATACCCATATTGTAGGGTAATGTTAAGGTTTTTGTGCATTCAGATTTTGACCGATAACTCAGTTATCGATAAATTTATCGAAATATATCGAAGTTCAAATGAAACCTGGGGCCATCCCCTTTCGTTTGATACCCATATTGTAGGGTAATGTTAAGGTTTTTGTGCAATCAGATTTTGAACGATAACTCAGTTATCGATAAATTTATCGAAATATATCGAAGTTCAAATGAAACCTGGGGCCATCCCCTTTCGTTTGATACCCATATTGTGGGGTAATGTTAAGGTTTTTGTGCAATCAGATTTTGACCGATAACTCAGTTATCGATAAATTTATCGAAATATATCGAAGTTCAAATGAAACCTGGGGCCATCCCCTTTCGTTTGATACCCATATTGTAAGGTAATATTAAGGTTTTTGTGCAATCACATTTTGACCGATAACTCAGTTATCGATTAATTTATCGAAACATATCGAAGTCCAAATGAAACCAGAAGCCATCTCCTTTCGTTTGATACTCATATTGTACGATCTTTCTATACATACGGAGTCTTTAAAATTTCATTTCTAACAGTTTCGAGGCCGCCCGGGTACCCGGGTAATTTTTCGATGCCCGGCTACCCGGGCCGAACGGGCCTGCCCGGGTAATAAAAAACCCGGGTACCCGGGCATTTTAATAACCGGGTAGGGCTTCATTCACTACCCGGGTACCCGGGTATCTCATTACCCGGGTCAAATCATCAGCCCTACTTTAAACGCTTGTTATCCTCTTTTCTACGCCTTCTTCGCCTTCACTGTTTGCTTTACTGTGTTATCTATTTTGTATTCTCCTCCTAATTCGAACCTGACATCAATCTGAAATTCAATCCAATGCCATCATATACTGGGACATTCAACATTATATGGAACTTCAGTGATATTTATACTTCCCCTTTTTCGAAACGGCATCTATGAATTACAATTATCATTATAAAACCAGCAAAAAAAAAACGTTAAAAAAATCTTAAGCTCATATATCACACATATTCGGATTCATATGGGACTCCTAATTATGAGGCTCCTGTTTCACACATATTTCGGCGTAATATATGATTTCAAAAGTTTAAGACTCATATTATACACATATTTCGAACTCATAATGTGCTCCAAATTATGAGTGCTCCGAGAATGTTGGCTGGGATTGTATGTACACTAAGCCGTATCACGAAAATAAAGTTTGCGTGTGTCAGTTTTATTTGAACACTTACGTCGAAAAAATATTTTTGGTGTAAAATTTTTTTTTTAGGACCGCGTTAAAAAACAGCTAAATCGCTTTTTTTGTAATAACTTCCTTATTTGATGTCGGATCTCTATGATCTTAATGTCGCAGAAAAGGTCTCGCTCTGCACTATATTTGGCCCATATAAAGTTTCGACCTCAAAGGTTGTTCTGAGTTTTACCTTTAAAAATGTTGGAATTACTATCCCTAGATTTTTTTATTTTTATCACTGATGATAATGGCTGTAGTGAAGATTTGGTAAGTAAGCGCGCTGGTTGTTTAGAAAAACTGCTAGAGTTCGTTGTAAAATTATACGCGCCTAAAGAGACAATGGAAGTCTAAATATATTATCAATACTTGCGCTGGATGCGTTTTCTGCCCCTAGAAATGCAGTTAATTATTCAGCCTACAATTGAAAACAACGCATTTTACTTTAATCCCGAAAACATCTTCTTATCTATGATAACCGGGACCGAAAATGACGATGTCCTCCAAATTTTGAGATATTTATGAAAGAAGTTTCAGAGCTCTGAAAGTGAGTTCTTCGTCGCTTATATTACTTTGCTCACACTCAAAAAAAAATTACTCAGATTATGGAAAAATGGGGAATGATTCGCCGCTAAAGACATATTTTCATTGTTTTGAATACAATTTTCTTTAAAACATTCAGGTTTCGAACGTTTAAAACAAATTGGAATTTATGTGCAGGGTATTCTCTTTCCTCTAATATGCATTTTTATATACATATATGTATGTACGTATAGTTTTTCCCCTTTTCTTTATTTTTATTACCTCAACAATAGTTACTCATACGCCCCCCCCCCCCCATCGGATTGCTTTGTATGTGAAAACTGAAAATGATTTCTTAAATATCTCGAAAATGGGAGCTAATCCGGATTTTCTAAAAACGCCATCGTAATCTGGAGCCAAAAATTAAGCTGACGTTTTTCGCCGTTTCTCGGTGGTAATTTTTTATAAAAAAAATAAGTGTTTCATTTTACAACGTTATAACTTTTTTGTGTGTGAATAAAGGCAAGATTTTTTTTTGGGGGATTCTTCATGGTTTTTGAGAGCTTTGCATTAGTGATAAAAATAAAAAAATCTAGGGATAGTAACTCCAAAATTTTTAAAGGTAAAACTCAGGACAACCTTTGAGGACGAAACTTTATATGGGCCAAATATAGTGCTGAGCGAGACCTTTTCTGCGACATTAAGATCATAGAGATCCGACATCAAATAAGGAAGTTATTATAAAAAACGCGATTTAGCTGTTTTTAACGCGGGCCTAAAAAAAAATTTTTACACCAAAAATATTTTTTCGACATAAGTGTTCAAATTAAACTGACACACACTAAACTTTTTTTTTGTCCATATAACGTGATACGGCTTAATGTACACACGTATACATACATACATATGTGAGCAAAGAATGTCTAGTAGGGTGGAGTGAATTGGGGCTTTTTTTTGAAATCATTATTGCTCTACCTGCAGAAAATGATGCAGTGTTATTAAGGCATAGGCAATAAAGCCAGATGGCTTTATTTCTCAATGGAGTGTGAAATAAGGTCATACGGTTTTATTTCCATGTAAGAAGTGAAATAAAGCTATTATAGTGTTATTGCACATTTAAATAAATAGTCCTGCATCGGTAAGTTATATTGAACATAATTACTTTAAATTACCTTATATTTATCGAGGCCTAATCATTTTTTAACTAAAGCTCTTCTAACGAAGGATTTCCAAAATTTCAAAAAAATTTTCTCGAATTTTCAGAATTTTTGTATAAGCGTGGAGATACTGATTTAAAAACTTTTCATCGGAAAATTTCATATATTTTTAGGAGAAATTAGCAAATTAATTTTATCTAGCAAATGAATTTGATGCATCTGGAGCATTTTGTCCATACTTTAATGGAATTGGGGCACCTCCAAATAAAGGACTAGGCCAATAGTATTTTGCAGTCTTACTTCTGTACTAGAAAGGCAACTTTCTGCAGATATTGCAATAATGATTTCAAAAAAAGCCCCAATTCACTCCACCCTAATGTCTATCAAGTACCATTTCATGCAAACCAAAAGAATTTCAAATGCGCGACTCTACTAACAACTTAATGTGGAGGCAAAGGAACTTCACATAAAAAAATAAAGCAACAAATTGCGTCATTAATTGTCCATGTCTAATGAAATGTGCAGTAGTTGTTATTGTGTTGCTGTTGTGTGCTTACTCCTACTAAGTTTCTCTACTTAACGCATTTTCATTTACAGAAAGCTTCAAGCTGTCTCCTAGACAGAGTTGGGCAAAAATTTATTCGAATAACGAATAATATATGAATACATTTTTTGATCTTTATTTGAATAATAAATAATTTTGTTTATTCAGAAACCAAATTATTCGAATAATAGATAATTTTCATTTACATATGTAAAAACAAACAAACATAGAAACAAAAAAAAAATAAACAAAAATTACTCAGTTGTTTTTTTTTTTATTGTACCCTAAGTTTTTATTTATTATTTGAAATAACGAATAAACCTCAGAATAATTATTCGTAGGGAATTTATCTGAATAAAATTTGAAAAATAAATTTTTATTCAAATAATTATCTAAATAAAAATTTATTCGAGTAATGCCCAAGTCTGCTCCTAGAGATATATGTATGTTTTGTATCATTCGATTTGTTCTGCTCACTTTTGCTACGTGCTCAGCATATAAATAAATTCTATAGAAATAAACTAAAATTAAGCTTGAAGTAAAGGCACTTAGTGGTATTTAGTATGTGATTAGTTATAAAAGGCTGTTTTTCCGGTAATTACTACTGGTGATGTAAGTGATTGGACATAAGACGATCACATCGCGGTTGCTTACAACTATTCAAGAACACACGCACGTATTTCATGTAATGCCAGACATTCAGCATGTTTGCTTGGCTGAGCTGGGGGAGTTAACATTTACATTCAGACAAGCGTACCACCTTTAAGAAGTAATCTTTATTTATTGTCTTGTTAGAAGGATACGCCTACTATTCATCATTACCATCATTCGCAACTTTCTTCAAGTCAGCTACTTTCTTTTATTTGAGAAATTTAGTTGAGGAAAGTAAATTTACATATGTATAAGAACAAGTGTATCGTATTTTTGCAGTATTTTAGTAATAAGTAAGTAAAAAAGGTAAAACTGCATCCAATATAAAATAAAACAAATATTAAAGTATTGATGCTGTTAAAATTGAGTTTCCACCAAATTAAGCAAATTTTTCGTGGGAAACAAATCGAATTATTTATTTATTGATACGCTTAATCATCATTCACGTCCATTAATAAGTCATATGCCATGGCGTGCCATTTTACAGTCAGTACATGATACTTTGTATGAGCATACATAACCGCATGTACTTACATACATATATACATACGTATTATTTACGTGTATGGCAAGGCACAAAAGCTATATAATATATAGAGAACGAGAAGAGTAAATAATAAGGCAAAAAAATGGTGGCGCTTCGAAGAATGAACGATGAATACTTAATTATTTGCAAAATTTTTGCTGAAGCTCTGCTTATAATAAGTATAAATAATAAAAATGTTAGTTTAGTTGCTGTGGCGAGTTAAATTGGATTGTGAGCACTTTTTCTGCTTTTTAATTTGCTATTATTTAGATAAAGAGTGCTGCTTAGAATATTTAGACAGCTAAAAGCGAAGCACTGCAATATAGCATTTCTTTTTTTTCGTAGATAGTAAACTCTTATGAAAGAAAAAGACGGAAATGGACAAATTATGAGGAAAACTACGGTTTCGAAATTCAGTGAGAAACACTAAAGATATGAGACCAGTGGGACATTTCTCAGAAAATTTCAGAGTCATTTTAAAGACAAGTATATACATATACACAGCAAAAATTTTAGTTTAATTTTAATTCCATTTTGGTATTTATATATAACAATGCCAAAAAACATAAAATTAAAACCATTCTGGTTAAAAAGAAGAAGAGAATATTGAGAGACAGAAATTATTCTTGGTGTCAAATTAATACTTTCTTGGAATTAAATCAAAACCAAATTTTGATTATTTTTAAAATATTTCTGGTATTAAAAATAGTTTAAATGGTATAAGAGCTATCCGAAAATTGGAATAAATTGTATACTTTTTTGGATTTAAAAATAAACCCCCATAAAATTTCCAGTGGATATACCGCAAATAACCCTTTATCCCAAAGATTAATGAGAAATTGAATAACGTTATTTTATTTACATAAAAATCCAAATCACTAAAATACCTTATATATGAGCCCTAATCCCCATAAAAGTGTATCCAGCAAAAAGTAAATTTTACAGGACATAGTTTTTTTAATTTGTTTTGCATGCAGTTTGTATGCAGTCTTGAAAATTATTTAGTCTTTAATTTCGAAACTGCTAATTTCACAGCTATGAAATTTTGGGAGTTGATGCATGTGATAATAAATTGTTGATTCCCATAAGAAAGCTGAAATCAACAATTTTGTTGGATACACTTTTATGGCGGTTAGGGCTCGATATATATATGTACATATTTTCAACTTTTACACCAATATTTTGGAGATGTCCAGGGAAATTTCGGCACCGCCGTGGTTCTTGCAGTGATACTGAACTGCCTTAAGACTGAAAAAATAAAGCAAAATGTACCCTCATTATATTTAATTAATCTCCTGCATTACTTACTTGATACAATTATTCTTGATTTTCTTCTGGTAACTTTTTATACTCAGCTGTACTAGTACACAGAGTATTATAGTTTTAATCACATAACGGTGGATTGTACCACCATAAAATAATCGAGATAGATATTGACTTATATATATCAAATTGATCAGGGTGAAAAAAGAAATCGATTGAGCCATGTCCGTCCGTCTGTCCGTCCGTCTGTCTGTCTGTACGCACGATAACTCGCGCAAAAATTGAAATATTTTGATGAAATTTGGAATGCAAGTTGGTATCAAGACTGGAACGGATGGTATTGAAAATGGGCGAAATCGGACCATGACCACGCCCACTTCCCCTATATAGTAAAAATCGGAAATTTTGTATCTCAGTCACTAATAGAGCTAGAGTTATAAAATTTCACCCACGCCCTTATGAAGAAATTTGGTGAGGTTTTGAAAAATGGGCGGTGCCACGCCCACTTATTAAGGGCCAAACATTGAAAGTTTTATATGTCATAACTCAGAAACCGTTGAAGATATATCGATGAAATTTGGTAGGCGTGATATACTTACTTAGGCAAATGTTTGGACAAAAAATTGCCAAAATCGGTTAACGACCACGCCCACTTTTATATATGGGTATTATAAAGTGGCCTAATAAAAACATTTTAAGCGATATCTCTGTAAAATATAAAGGTATATCATTGAAATTTTATGGCAGGAGTCCAACTGCGGATATAAAACGAAAAGCATAAAAATTTTGGAAAATGGGCGTGGCACCGCCTCTTTTTAGAAGCAGGAATATACGAGATTTCTGAGCCCATAACTCGACAAATAATTTAAATATAATGACGAAACTTAGTGTGTACACTTTTATTAGTTGTGGTAATACATGTTCAAAATTTTAGCGAAATCGGTTGGCGACCACGCCCACTTTTATATATGGGAACCATAAAGGGGCCTAATAAAAACATTTTAAGCGATATCTTTGTCAAGTATAAAGATAATTCATTGAAATTTTGTGGCATGAGTTCCACAATAGACCGGAAGCAAAAAATAGAAAAAGTTTGGAAAATTGGCGTGGCACCGCCTCTTTTTAGACAAAGGAATCTACGAGATTTCGGAGCCCATAACTCGACAAATAATTGAGACATTAAGAAGAAACTTGGTTTATACACTTTTATAACTTGTATTAATAGACACGCAAAAATTTATTCAAATCGGTTTATGACCACGCCTACTTTTTAACAAAGGTATTTCTGGAACACCCTTTGGGAATTTGTAACGTGACATCTTTGCAATTAGAAGTCATAAAGGAATGAAATTTTGCACAAAGAATAATATTCATATGCTTAGTTGGATGACTGATAAAATGTTGAAAATGGGCGTGGCTACGCCTACTTTATGCAGCACTCGCTTTATATAAAATACACCGTGTTTTCATCAAACGCAAACAAACAATGAAACCATACAGCTGAGTATCTAATGTTCGATTCCACTCGAACTTAGGCTTCCTTACTTGTTCTTAATATTTTTTCAAACCAAAAATATTTTTCTTAATATTTTTTCAAACCAAAAATATTTTGATGGTAATATATGCAATTGAGAAAGAGAACGTTTTTTATACTTTTCAGGATTTGTTTTTAAACCATATATCGTCCCCTCAATATAACAATAGCGTATAATTTTTTTTTGGGTTTGAGAAAATCGAGTTTAAAGTTTTTGTCAAATCAGATATCTATTAAATTTTTGAACAAGATATATACACCATTTTTTCCAATGACATTTTGACCCACTTTGTGAAAGTATAATTTGACGAAATTTTGACCAGACATAGAATTAATGATGGAGATTCCAAAAATTCAATAAAAAAAATAATGGCGTATGAGCACATACGCTATTGTTATATTGAGGGGACGATATGATTAAACTTCTTTAGAGAGAATTTTAATACTTTTCAAGACTTTATTTTGAAACTATTTTGGAATAAATAAAATTGTAAAACTTCTCATAGTTTAAAAATAAGACTTTTTGGCATTAAAATTCAAATTTAATTCCAAGAATGATTAAATTAAGTACCAAATGATATTAGAAATAAACTATCATTTTTTACTATATATAGTAAAATATTCATTAAATAAACACTTTTAAAATAAATGTAAAAAATTAGTATTCTATGTACTAGGTATGGACACTTTTATTATATATGTATGTAGGTCCCTGATCTAGTCAAAATTTACTGCTGAGTCTCTAATACATATTACTTCGTATAACTTTACTTATTTGCATTTTATTCCATTACTAGCAAATAACCGTCCCGCTTCGCAGCGACAAACAAAAGCTTTTATGTTATAATGGGTCTCTCCCTTTACTTTTACCTTTACCTCTACCTTTACCTTTACCTTTACCTTTACCTTCATTTACCTTTACCTCTACCTTTACCTTTACCTTTACCTTTACCTTTACCTTTACCTTTACCTTTACCTTTACCTTTACCTTTACCTTTACCTTTACCTTTACCTTTACCTTTGCCTTTACCTTTACCTTTACCTTTACCTTTACCTTTACCTTTACCTTTACCTTTACCTTTATCTTTACCTTTACCTTTACCTTTACCTTTACCTTTACCTTTACCTTTACCTTTACCTTTACCTTTACCTTTACCTTTACCTTTACCTTTACCTTTACCTTTACCTTTACCTTTACCTTTACCTTTACCTTTACCTTTACCTTTACCTTTACCTTTACCTTTACCTTTACCTTTACCTTTACCTTTACCTTTACCTTTACCTTTACCTTTACCTTTACCTTTACCTTTACCTTTACCTTTACCTTTACCTTTACCTTTACCTTTACCTTTACCTTTACCTTTACCTTTACCTTTACCTTTACCTTTACCTTTACCTTTACCTTTACCTTACCTTTACCTTTACCTTTACCTTTACCTTTACCTTTACCTTTACCTTTACCTTTACCTTTACCTTTACCTTTACCTTTACCTTTACCTTTACCTTTACCTTTACCTTTACCTTTACCTTTACCTTTACCTGTACCTTTACCATTACCTTTACCTTTACCTTTACCTTTACCTTTACCCTTACCTTTACCTTTACCTTTACCTTTACCTTTACCTTTACCTTTACCTTTACCTTTACCTTTACCTTTACCTTTACCTTTACCTTTTCCTTTACCTTTACCTTTACCTTTACCTTTACCTTTACCTTTACCTTTACCTTTACCTTTACCTTTACCTTTACCTTTACCTATACCTTTACTTTACCTTTACCTTTGCCTTTACATTTACCTTTACCTTTACCTTTACCTTTACCTTTACCTTTACCTTTACCTTTACCTTTACCTTTACCTTTACCTTTACTTTTACCTTTACCTTTACCTTTACCTTTACCTTTACCTTTACCTTTACCTTTACCTTTATCTTTACCTTTACCTTTACCTTTACCTTTACCTTTACCTTTACCTTTACCTTTACCTTTACCTTTACCTTTACCTTTACCTTTACCTTTACCTTTACCTTTACCTTTACCTTTACCTTTACCTTTACCTTTACCTTTACCTTTACCTTTACCTTTACCTTTACCTTTACCTTTACCTTTACCTTTACCTTTACCTTTACCTTTACCTTTACCTTTACCTTTACCTTTACCTTTACCTTTACCTTTACCTTTACCTTTACCTTTACCTTTACCTTTACCTTTACCTTTACCTTTACCTTTACCTTACCTTACCTTTACCTTTACCTTTACCTTTACCTTTACCTTTACCTTTACCTTTACCTTTACCTTTACCTTTACCTTTACCTTTACCTTTACCTTTACCTTTACCTTTACCTTTACCTTTACCTTTACCTTACCTTTACCTTTACCTTTACCTTTACCTTTACCTTTACCTTACCTTTACCTTTACCTTTACCTTTACCTTTACCTTTACCTTTACCTTACCTTTACCTTTACCTTTACCTTTACCTTTACCTTTACCTTTACCTTTACCTTTACCTTTACCTTACCTTTACCTTTACCTTTACCTTTACCTTTACCTTTACCTTTACCTTTACCTTTACCTTACCTTTACCTTACCTTTACCTTTACCTTTACCTTTACCTTACCTTACCTTTACCTTTACCTTTACCTTTACCTTTACCTTACCTTTACCTTTACCTTTACCTTACCTTTACCTTTACCTTTACCTTTACCTTTACCTTTACCTTTACCTTTACCTTTACCTTTACCTTTACCTTTACCTTTACCTTTACCTTTACCTTTACCTTTACCTTACCTTTACCTTTACCTTTACCTTTACCTTTACCTTTACCTTACCTTTACCTTTACCTTTACCTTTACCTTTACCTTTACCTTTACCTTTACCTTTACCTTTACCTTTACCTTTACCTTTACCTTTACCTTTACCTTTACCTTTACCTTTACCTTTACCTTTACCTTTACCTTTACCTTTACCTTTACCTTTACCTTTACCTTTACCTTTACCTTTACCTTTACCTTTACCTTTACCTTTACCTTTACCTTTACCTTTACCTTTACCTTTACCTTTACCTTTACCTTTACCTTTACCTTTACCTTTACCTTTACCTTTACCTTTACCTTTACCTTTACCTTTACCTTTACCTTTACCTTTACCTTTACCTTTACCTTTACTTTTCCTTTACCTTTACCTTTACCTTTACCTTTACCTTTACCTTTACCTTTACCTTTACCTTTACCTTTACCTTTACCTTTACCTTTACCTTTACCTTTACCTTTACCTTTACCTTTACCTTTACCTTTACCTTTACCTTTACCTTTACCTTTACCTTTACCTTTACCTTTACCTTTACCTTTACTTTTACCTTTACCTTTACCTTTACCTTTACCTTTACCTTTACCTTTACCTTTACCTTTACCTTTACCTTTACCTTTACCTTTACCTTTACCTTTACCTTTACCTTTACCTTTACCTTTACCTTTACCTTTACCTTTACCTTTACCTTTACCTTTACCTTTACCTTTACCTTACCTTTACCTTTACCTTTACCTTTACCTTTACCTTTACCTTAACCTTTACCTTTACCTTTACCTTTACCTTTACCTTTACCTTTACCTTTACCTTTACCTTTATCTTTACCTTTACCTTTACCTTTACCTTTACCTTTACCTTTACCTTTACCTTTACCTTTACCTTTAACTTTACCTTTACCTTTACCTTTACCTTTAAAATAATAATGAAAATATCTGTATGTTGAAGCCCTGCTCGACACCTTTCATTTGATACCAATATCGCCTAGAAGCATTCGAGGGTCATCCGGGTCCACGTTTTGACCCATATTTGGGGACCCGGCCTAGGCATCGCAATGAAAATAACTCTATGTTGAAGGCCTGCTCAGCACCTTTCGTTTGATACCCATATTGCTCAAACACTTGCTGGGTCACTCTGGGTCCACATTTGGGCCTATATTACGGGAAGTTCCCACTTTTTCGAAATTATATATACCCTCTTATGTGCGCTAGTACCACGTGAATCTACTGTGACAATTTCAAAAAGATCGGTTGATTACTTTGGGAGTCCATAAAGGACACACACACACACACATTCATTTTTATATAATAGATAAGCATTTTGTAAGAAGTTAGCAACGGTTTACCCTTAATCAGCCAAACTTACTTACGGCAAAAGCTACCCTCTACAACAATGAGAGCAACACGAGCGGTGTGAAATTAAAATACAAACTACATGCCAGAAATTAACTACCATGTCTCCAACTTGCTGCTGTCGCCATTCGTCCAACGTCAACACAAAGCAAAGCAAAATACGTACATACATAACTATGCAGCGATAATTCCCATTTACATTGTTTTATTAAATGGTGGGTTGAATGCGCCATCATTTGTCTAACGAAGCAGCCAAGCCAGAAGGGGCGCAGAAGTCAAATTGCGAAATGTGTAAGTGATGGCCACAGGCATCAATGCGAAATTTCCGCGTCCAAATGAGGAAGGCACCGATGAGTAGGGAAAATGCAAAAACTAGATCATAGATGGCCAAAACTATCACATTCAAACATTTCTATTTTATGAAGCGATGAGAGAATGAGGAGAATAAGTCGCTCACGCGTCTCGTCAAAACAATGTTGCCAACATTTCCAATTTATGCGGAAAAGGGAATTTTAAGTAGAAGGGACTTTTTATAAGTGCGATAAGTAAATTTTTTCGACCGTAATAAGTATTGAAAAAGTTTATTCATCCTTTTCTTACCATTTATGGTTATGGTTTCCGTAATTATAAAAAACAAGTAAGGAAGCCTAAGTTCGAGTGGAATCGAACATTAGATACTCAGCTGTATGCTTTCATTGTTGTTTACGTTTGATGGAAACACGGTGTATTTTATATAAGCGAGTGCTGCATAAAGTCATCCAACTAAGCATATGAATATTCTTTGTGCAAAATTTAATTCCTTTATGACTTCTAGTTACAAAGATGTCACGTTACAAATTTCCAAAGGGTGTTCCAGAAATATCTTTGTTAAAAAGTAGGCGTGGTCATAAACCGATTTCAATAAATTTTTGCGTGTCTATTAACACAAGTTATAAAAGTGTATAAACCAAGTTTCGTCATAATATCTCAATTAGTTGTCGAGGTATGGGCTCCGAAATCTCGTAGATTCCGTTGTCTAAAAAGAGGCGGTGCCATGCCCATTTTCCAAAATTTTTATACTTTTTGTTTCCGGTCTACTGTAGAACTCATGCCACACAATTTCAATGAATTATCTTTATATTTGACAAAAATATCGCTTAAAATGTTTTCATTAGGCCCCTTTATAGTTCCCATATATAAAAGTGGGCGTGGTCGTCAACCGATTTCGCTAAAATTTTGAACATGTATTACTACAAGTAATAAAAGTGTACACACCAAGTTTCGTCATTATATATAAATTATTTGTCGAGTTATGGGCTAAGAAATCTCGTATATTCCTGTTTCTAAAAAGAGGCGGTGCCACGCCCATTTTCCAAAATTTTTGTGTTTTTTGTTTTATGTCCATAGTTGGACTCCTGCCATAAAATTTCAATGATATATCTTTATATTTGACAGAGATATGGCTTAAAATGTTTTTATTAGGCCACTTTATAATACCCATATATAAAAGTGGGCGTGGTCGTCAACCGATTTTGGCAATTTTTCGTCCAAACATTTGTCTAAGTAAGTATATCACGCCTACCAAATTTCATCGATATACCTTCAACGGTTTCTGAGTTATGACTCATAAAACTTTCAATGTTTGCCCCTTAATAAGTGGGCGTGGCACCGCCCATTTTCCAAAATTTCACCACATTTCTTCATAAGGGCCTGAGGTCAATACGTGGGTGAAATTTTATCACTCCAGCTCTATTAGTTACTGAGATACAAAATTTCCGATTTTTACTATATAGGGGAGGTGGGCGTGGTCATGGTCCGATTTCGCCCATTTTCAATACCGTCCGTTCCTGTCTTGATACCAACTTGCATTCCAAATTTCATCAAAATATCTCAATTTTTGCGCGAGTTATCGTGCGTACAGACGGACAGACGGACAGACGGACAGACGGACGGACGGACGGACGGACGGACATGGCTCAATCGATTTCTCTTTTCACCCTGATCATTTTGATATATATAAGTCTATATCTATCTCGATTATTTCATTCTGTTACAATCCACCGTTAAGAAATCAAAACTATAATACTCTGTGTACTAGTACAGCTGAGTATAAAAATAATAAAATCATCGCTAAGGATATACTCGAAAATACGGCTCGGTATGTACTATGTACACATATCTCATTAACTCAATATTCGGGAACTCAGATAACTAACTTAAGTAAGAATAAAAAATAATAATAATAAAATGGGTAAATATTTTGCTTAAAGCGATAATCGAAAAATTTGGTCACCCGAGTGATATCACTATGACACACCAAACATTTTGCCCCCCTTTCCCCATTGCTAATTACTAAGAAATCTGTTTCCCAATTTAAGTTAAACATTTTTCGCAGCAACCAGATTACTTGAAAGTAGCGCGTCGAATGAGCACGATCACAACAAAACCGTAGTGTCGGCATCACTGGTTCATACAAAATGCGTATATTTGTGCGTTAGCAGTGAAGCTTATCTTGTGTACGTGTGAAAGCAGAAGAGAAAAAATTGGCACGCGTGCCTATGGGATGGCCATCTATGAACTAGATACATACATACTTAAGTGCATGCTGTACGAGCCATGATGCTGACAGCGAAGTGATTTCAGTCTAGCGCCCTCATAAGAGATGCCTATGGATGGCGTGCTTTTTGTTTGGTTTTTACCAACAATTTTGACTTTTGTTTTCGCTGGGCAAGCTTTTGTCATCGCATCTAATGTTAGGGAATGTTTTCATTTCCCTGTTGCTACAAGCTATGCCATCGGCGCTTGTTCGCACAACAAAGCCAAGAAAACTTGGCATCAAAGGTAAAATGGACGTACAATTGCATATTAGGGTGTGCTAATTTTCCATGCAGCAATCACAAAAGTTACGCATATAATAATACACCAGTATACAGTATTAGGCAAGAAGCTCTGTAAGGTTTTAGCGTAATGGTATACAATTTTTCAGATGCATCTTTAAACATTTGTCTATAACATTGACTATAGCGTTAAACAAGGAGATCTGAAGAATCCCATTATACGCGTACATGTGATAATTAAATCAAATATTTCAAGGCACATAATTTACTCTTTAATATTTATTTTGTTATTCTTATCTCAACTCAAATATTACTTTTCAAAAGTCCAAGTACCATAACTTCTTTTTATACACAGGTACATACATATATATTTACTTAATCATATCGACCCCTTTGCGCGAATTTATCGTAATGGTCATTTTCTCGAAATTTACTTTTTGATGCAAATTTGTTCTACATCCCTCAGTGCATCACCTGGTAAAATATTACAGCTGATATGCTTATAGTTGTGCCAAAAATTGGCTTTCTTTTTTATCGTAACGGACAATATATACTTTTTTCTTGAGGTCGAATTTATCGTATCGCCCATATAAAAAATATTTTGAATACAGCTAGTAGGAAATCGAAGGTGGAAACTCACTTACTCACTATATTACAATGACTCCATCATTAAAAATGCAAAAGTATGGAATAAAACACTTGCATTTGTCATATACAACCTTTTTTAAATATTATCGTAAGGCACATTTATTTAAATACGCTCATAAAATACTGAGAGCGAAGTTAGATATCGTAAGGGACAAAATTATGGGCTTTTCGCAAACTGCAAATTTTTTCAAGAAAAAAATATCAGGTCAGTATATTAAATTTCTATCTAATCGCGTGTTCAATTTCATTTAAGTATACAAATAAAAACAGTAAGAAAAAAAATGCTCTCCTGTAAAATTTGCTTTTGTCCCTTACGATAAAGTCGCACAAAGGGGTCGTCGATATACTTATATATATAGAAATCTATTCCTTTCATAGCCTTCTATGGCTTTTGTCACGTATTTTATAGCTTTCATAGTTTTTGACAAGTTCAAGTGTGTTCATGCAATTAAGACAAAAATTTTAAAGTCACTCTTAGGTCATGAAGTCATCAGAAATAACTTTGTTGAAGTGAACAATGAAAATCTGGCATCCTGTTTGAAAGGAAGAAATGGAAATATATATGTACATACATACATACGTTTCCAAGTATGCTTCTGCGAATAAATACATTCAAATTGACGGACTTAATCTATTAGTTAGTACCTGGATGACCGAGCTTATCTCGGGCTGCCATTTTTTCGCAGGTCTTCACAATCGAAATAAAAAGTTAAAATAAAAAAATTAGTGGAAAAATTTAAATTTGCGGCCGAGACCCGTTGTATACTAAATTTCTTGAAAATTGTTAAAGTCTTATTCTAGATCCAGAACTAAAGTAAATCCGCCTCGCTTGGCCGTGATACCTCTACCTCTTCATGTTCTTCTTCCATGCTTCTTCGCCTTAGACTTCCACTTCTTTCCCTCTACTTTTCGTTTTGCTTTCTCCTTCATCTCCGTTTCCATTTCCTTTTGCTTTTCCATTTCGTTTCCCTATCGCTCTCCCTTACCCCTCGTTTTCTCTCCTCCTCCTATTCGTTCTCCCTTTCCCTCTCCCAATCTCTCTCTCACCCCTTCCCTCTCCCATTCTATTTTCGTTTCCTTTCCCCTCTCCCTCTCCATCCATTTCCCACCCTTTCCCATTCCCATTCCCATCCCGTGTTCCATTCGACTTTCCTTTTCCTTTTCATCTTCCCTTTACTTAGGGAACCAGATTGAGCATTACTTCGAAGAGATCTATATTGAAGCCATGAATCCCACTTTTCGCAGTCATCTATGTTGAAGTCCCCATCAAAACCTTTAATTTGGTACCAATATCGCTCAGAAACACTCGGAGCCATCTGGGTCCACGTTTTGACCCATATCTCGGGACCGGAATAAAATTGAGTAAAAGAATTAAATTTTTTGAGAATTTCATGAAAATCGTTGGAGCCGTTTCCGAGATCCTGATTATATATGTATATACATACATACATATATACAATAATTGCTCTCTTAAAGGTATTAGATATAAAAATCTATGTGATACTTAAAATTGATATTAGAAATTGGAGTTAGATTTAAATAAACTTTATTTGTTCTTAAGATCTATTGTGCAACTAAAATACGGTATTTACTATTTTCTTTAATCAAGAATTTTAATCAAACGCCCCTTTTTTTTAATGAAACGCATGAATATTGACCATTTTAGAAAACTAAAATCCCTCAAAATTTTCCCATTAATTTAAAAAAGAGAAGCTTGCTGCTACTTTGAACAGCTTCGCTTTTAATTAATTGAAACCATTGAAAACAGTCCTTTCTACCATTGCATTTAATCACGATTTCTGCGAAAAAAGCATGACAACTAATGAAGTTTTTAAATAACCTTTTAAATAGAAACTTTAAGTCAAAGCTGATTCTGTAACGAAATCATAAAAGCATTTGCATATACATACGTTTTCGTACCAAGTTCATGTGTATGTGAGAATGGCATGTGGGTGGTGATGTTTGTTAGACAAAATCGTCTGTAGCTTAAATTTATATGGCTCAAAATGGGTTAAGCAAACTTGCAACAATAAATTTGGTAACCGTCATACAAATTGTGTATTTATTGTTAGAAATATGCAAACATCCAACTTACTACGTAAATTTTGAATATAGAGTAATTCAGGAGAAACTTTAAAGCAGATACATACATAGATCATTACTGTAGAAAAAGTTCCATAAAGCATTTTTCCCATTGCTGATAAGGTCGTCAAATCAGGTATATGTATACTTATGTCCTAGAAATACTCAATTACGTAACTGTGATTTATGATAAAGTAAACACTCAACCACAAATAAAATAAAACTCAATGTACACACCATTAAATAAATAAAAGAAAAGACCAATAAATATAAAAGTTACGGTAAGAAAAGTAAAATTGAACACACATGAAGTTTTATTGATCGAAAGTGAACAAATAATAAATCGGAGGCACGTAAATACATAGATACATATACATATCGCTAGCTTAGAGTGCAAACTGTGTAAGTCCCTTTTTATGAAAAAGTTTATTTTTACGTAGAACGCTAGAAAAATCAAATACGCACCATGCTAAAAAAGTCTGTGATACTTGTCAAAATTCTACTCGCGAAGAAAATTGTGTAAGACCAAAATATTTACTTGAACAGAAAATTTTTTTTTCATTGAGAAATTTTTTTATTTTTTGTTTCTTATTTCTCCTACAAAGTTTGAAAAAAGGACTTACGCAATTTACACTCTAAGTTAGTGATATGTGTACTTGCTTGCATATGTACATATACATACGTATGTATATGTATTTTGTTTGCGAGAATGTTTTGGCGTAGAAACTTTCGTGAAGCTTTGTTTTTGCTTTGAGGACAATTACCCAAATTACTATATTTTAGGCGTTCTAAATCACACAAATCTAAACTTCTTCCCGAACAGAAATATGCTAGTAACTTTGTTACTTACATACATACATATGTGTTTTTTTTTTTCTATCTCTACAATAGAAATTAGTAGGAAAAACATAAAGGAGCACACCTTGAATCGGGAGAGAAGCTCGGCCATAAAACTCGTCAGAGTTATAATAACGCCATTGTATATATACACTCAGCAAAAAAGCACGTAAATCTGACTATTTACACCTTGATTTGACTATTTTTACCAATGATTTTGCGCCTAGGATGAAAATAGTGATTCTGACTACGTTGCATTTCATACCATCATAATAAATATTAAGTAGTTAAAATGAAAATTAACCATACTCGACTTGAAGTGTTGTCATAGTAAAAACAACTATGAAAAATAGTTGTCCTAAATATGTTGAAAAATGCAACATATTCAAATTGAATATTTTTATAGTCAAGTTAAAGTTACAACATAGTTGTTTTAAAAAATGTTCATATTGAAGCTGACTATGACATATTCTTAAGTTTACTATGATTCATATTGAAGTTCAATATGTTTTTATTCAACTCTAAGAGACATCATATTTGTTTTAAATATATCAGGGACCGAAAATAAAAATTATTATTTTTTTTCGATGCTATAAAACTCCAGGGCTAGATTGTGTCCTTGGGAAAAATTATTAACTTTACATTCATCCCGAATTGCATAAATTTGGTATCAGATGAAAGGTAATTCAGTAAGCTTTTGAATGGTGCCACTTATACTAAATTGGAAAAAATTAAAAAAATAGGTGGCAACTTTGGTTTGAGTGGTTAAGGGGTTCACTAGTTATTGGCCCTGGAGTTTTATTTTGGAGTTAAAAAATAAAACTCCAGGTTTTAGTTTTATCGATGGAGCTAAAAAATAAAACACCAAGTATTTATTTTATCGCTGGTGCTAAAAAATAAAACACCAAATTTTTATTTTATCGCTGTCTATAAAAAATAAAGCTCCAAGTTGATTGATTACACAGTCCAACAAATTTAAAAAAATTTTACTCAACACGAACAAACGCTATTAATTATGAAAGAGGATGTCTCCCAGACCAACTTTGCCGAACAGAGTACTAGTCTAGAGGGTCTGAGTTTTTTTTTAGAGGGGGTTAAAGTTTTATTGATTTAGCTGGAGGTGCAATTACTTTATCGAAAATATCTTATAAAAAGTGACCTCAAATAAAGTTTTTGAGCTCAGACTTCTTCTACAGAATTTAATAAGGAATTTCTTTGTGGAAGACGTTAACCCTCTAACGCCCACACAAATGGCTGTTATTAACCCTTGTTTGGAAGCACATGTAGAAAATATCAATTTACAATGCAGATACAGGGTTAAAATATTCTAGAAAATTATTCGCCATAAAATTTCACTAGGGGTCCCCTCAGACAAAATCTTTGTACAAATAACGCAAAACACCACATGATATAATAATCACAAATTGCGCCATGAAATATGCAACAAATTTTATATGTATACACATTAGATGCATTTTTTTTTTCTTTAGAACCTCCCTCCGGCACCGGAATATGAAAATAAGTTGTTGTAGAGTAAGTTAATTGAAAAAAAAGTTCACTTTTGCAAAAACTGAATGGGGCTACTACACAAACCGCGCGATTTTCAAGAATTTCAAGGCAAGTTTAGATTTATGTATGAAAAAAGTTATAATTTTGCACAAGAAAAAAAATTTACATCTACCTATACGTAGAGTTAACCGCTAAAGCGAATGTCGTATTCAGTTTTTCGGTACACTCCCCAGTGAAGGTAATATTCAAACCCTAGTTTGATGCCAATATTGCCCAAAAATATATGGGGCCATCCGGGTCCACATTTTTTCCGCTATCCACGGTCTCGACCTTTCTACCTTTTTTTACATTTGTGGAGTTGTCCACCATCATAAAACCACCTTGAAGAGCAAAAATTGTTAAAATTTTTTAGAAATTTTAATCCATGTCAGCCCTATTAGGGCATATTTTACTTCACTTAAACTTGATGCGCTCATCCAAATTATAATAGATTTTTAACCAGAATTAGTTTTTGAAAACCGCATTAAATTAAGCAGCATCCTGTGTGATTCACATAAAAAAATGTCCGCTGTCAGAAAGAATACAGGGCATGAAGTTGTATGTTGGCGAGAAAAAAACAAAATGTTCTAGTTAGGCCGCGATATTACCCTCCCAGGGAAGTGCACTAAAAACTGAATACGCTATTCGCTTTTGCGGTTAACTCTACGTATAGGTAGATGTAAATTTTTTTTCTTGTGCAAAATTATAACTTTTTTCATACATAAATCTAAACTTGCCTTGAAATTCTTGAAAATCGCGCGGTTTTTGGAGTAGCCTCATTCAGTTTTTGGAAAGTGAACTTTTTTTTTAATTAACATACTCTAGAAAAACTCATTTTCATATTCCGGTGCCGGAGGGAGGATCCAAAGAACAAAAAGTGCATCTAATGTGTATAAATATAAAACTTGTTGCATATTTCATGGCGTAATTTGTGATTATTATATCCTGTGGTGTTTTGCGTTATTTGTACAAAAATTTTGTCTGAGGGGACACCTAGTGAAATTTTATGGCGAATAATTTTCTAGAATATTTTAACCCTCTATCTGCATTGTAAATTGATATTTTCTACATGTGCTTCCAAACAAGGGTTAATAACAGTCATTTGCGTGGGCGTTAGAGGGTTAACGTCTTCCACAAATAAGTTCCTTATTAAATTCTGTAGAAGAAGTCCGAGCTCAAAAACTTTATTTGAGGTCATTTTTTTATAAGATATTTTCGATAAAGTAATTGCACCTCCAGCTAAATCCATAAAACTTTAACCCCCTCTAAAAAAAAACGCAGACCCTCTGGACTAGCACTCTGTTCGGCAAAGTTGGTCTGGGAGACATCCTCTTTCATAATTAATAGCGTTTGTTCGTGTTGAGAAATCACTGTTGGACAGTGTTATTTTTGTCCAAATAAAATATTCCTCCAAATATAAATTTTTTCTTTGGTGTTTTATTATAAAAGGAATAAAACTCCCTGTCCCTGAAATATATTGTGTCTAAACTTTGTGTGTGCATATGCACATACATACATATGTATACATACATATGTGCTTTTTTAAACCCTTTTATGTATTCACGTGGGTGGGGCGCTGTAGCTCCAAGGTTCGGCGAGAGTGCCAACCTCTGGAGTATGAAAAATGGCTTTAAATAAGCCAACTCATTTCTCTTGTGGAAAATGAGTTATATTTCAGTTGCTCAATCATGCTATATAGCTCGAACAATGTATAAACCATCTAAGAATTACGGAAATTTGAAAAGCCGCATTAAAATGAAGGAACGAAAATCTACGCAGCATAAATTGCTTTAACAAAGCTTACTGTGCTAAATATTTAAATTTACTATGAACCATATTGGAGTTGAAGCATCAACAGTAGTTAAAATAAATATGTTTCAACTTGAGGATGACTATTACAAATTTTACAATGACAGGTGTTAATACTTGTCCAGTTGGATTAGTATTTACTAGTCAACTCAAAGTTTTTCATATTCAAGTTGAATATCTTTCATACTTGAACATTTGAAATAATACGTTTATATTCAGATCAAGTTGTTTCATAGTCATATTTCCGTGTTTTCATGGTAAAAAAGCGAATAGTAAAGCTGAATATTTTCATAGTCATTTTTACGATGCAGGTTTTCTCTGAGTGTATGTATATACATTGTATACAATAGAAATTTAATACAGAATCTACATAGAAAGCTTCATGAAACTAGTTTTTCTTAAAAACATTTCAATCAAATTTGTCTTACTCGATTATGTAATCATTCCTTTATCACACTGCACTTTTCTTTTCGTTTTTGTTCACAATTGATTCAGTTTATGTTCTTAACTCACTTGCAACTTTCATCATATCAATGACCAATATCATGATTATACCACTCAGTCTTTGTCAGCCTCGCCTTCGCTGGAAGTTTTCACGTTTACTTAGAACTTTGTCACAGTTACTGGTTAAAACAAATGGAAAGTTTGCACTTTACTTGTATGACAAAAGCAAATATGTATGAGTGTATATCTACATCCCTGCAAAAATCGTTGGGTTATATGATGCATTTGTGGTAGGTTGGAGTAGTTACAATGTGATCATTAACATAGCTCCAGATGAGCAATTGATATATCTACATCGGCTCGTAATTAGCCGAATATAATAACGAACACCAAATGTTTATCGCAATGACGACGAAGCAAGTGCATATATATGTATGTATGTATATTCGAGTTGAAACGTGCACAGTGTTACGAAAAGGAAAACCTTAGGATTTATTCAAAAAACTGTAATGACAATAATTAAAATGAATCACACAAATCTTTTTGAGAAATTAATTATAAAATTTCTTTAATTTCATTTATAAATAAATCGGCCGTAGATAATCCATGACTTAATGCGCCATAAATACGTCATGGATTAGTCCACTACTACATCATGAATTAATTTGATGTTATGCGGAACTGGAGTATGTATGCCAATCCTACGGCATCGTCATACAACTTTGACCACATCTTTTGTCTCAAATGTGGTAGATCATGGAGTAGGTACTCGGTTGGTACATAACCATTACCATAGATGAGTGAGAATGGGGTACATACTCGTAATTTTTGCAGGGTTATATGTATACATTCGATCAAGTACGTACATATGTATGTATTAGACATATACGCCGCTGATTGACGCCGCTGCCGCCGCGCCGATTACCTTCATAATCGGCCGCCGCCGCCATAATCCGTGAAATCGGCGTATCGGCGCGGCGGCGTGCGCTTGCGCGCCATACCCGTATGAAGCGAGATGTGTACATATTTTCCTAGTTTTGCTAACTGCTAAAGTTCTTCAAAATTATAAAAAAGGAACCAATCGACGTGTTTTGACCTCAGGAACACAAAGCTGAATGCGGAAATGTTTTATTTTTTGCCGGTTAAAAGTTATTAACAAAAACTTCGGCTGTTCCCTACTTTACTAGCCTCAGTCCTAAAGAATTTAAGCTACTGGAAAATTTCAGTTCGTTGGCTTACATAATTTTTTCTCAGATACGGAACTTTTCTGGGATCTCTTCCATTTAGTCCTACTTCTCGAGGTCTGTTGCTAATTGTTCTACTCAAAACTGCACCATTTCAACCCTCCTTGATATCCTTAGATGCCGAAAATGATCCCAAACATGCCTCCAGAATCGAAAATTCATAGTTTGAACGTAAGGAAGTTGCTGTTTTTGAGTAGCCCTCACAGTTGTCAAACCTCAGCCCTATAGGGAATATTAAAGAAGACGATGGTGGATCAAAAATGGAAAAATAAGCAAGAGTTATGGAAAAAAAAATTAAAGAAGCTTGGTACTTAATACCAGTTGCAAATTGCGCTGATTTGGTCAACCCTATGCCACGAAGAAGTAAGGAAGTTATAAAAAATAAAGGAGCTTCAACTAAACATTAGTTTAAATCTAGCTGCAGCAGTAATATTGTAGTTTATTTGGAAAAACAATCGAATTTAAAGTTTGTCCCTATTATTATTTCCAACTTAAATTATACATTTCATTATTTTTATTCATAAAAATTAAATTATTATACAAAAACCACCCCAGAGTCATTGAAGCATGTCCTCTCCGTTTAAGCATCAATATATGGTAATTATTATTTGGTCTTAAAATGAAATAAATGGAGAATTGCAAAATTTTGTCCCTATTATTTTTTCCAACACTGTATATGCATATATTTATTTTAAAGTGCTGCCCTGCAGTAAATTTCTTTGACTGCTGAAGGATCAGTGATGATTCCTTGTTGAATATTCATCACTGTCGTCATAACTCAGTATATTTGTATTTGTTTTTGTTTTTTTTTCTGAGGAAAGCAAACCATTTATATGAAAAATTCAGCAGTCTTTATATGAAAGTATTCACTGATGCCTCCTCGTCATAGGTGAATTGCATCAGTGATTCATTAAGGATTCATTGCGGAATTTTACTGCAGGGTATATAAATATGTACATATGTAAATATATGTATGCATGTTTATTATCATACAAAATAAGCAAATGAATTTAAATTTACCCTTACATATGGATTTGTGTATATTCTTTAATATTTATTTTCTTTATTTTATATTTTAGTTTATGTAACAATTGTTTTTTGCTGTTAATAAAAAAGTTTCAACAATTTAAGGTGGAAATTAGTTTATTTATTCCATTCAGCCAGCGATATTAAGGTAACTAAATAAAATTAATATTTGAATAAGGATTGTGACTTGTAGATTTGAGGCAGGCGCGCCGGCGTGAAAAAGCACGCCGGCGTCGCCGCCGCCGCCGAAATGTTTTTGGAATAGCGCCGCCGCCGCCGGAATCACTGTCGGCGTATATGTCTGGTATGTATGTATATATAGTTGCATTGGCGCACACAAGGGGGGAGGGTTTTGGGGTTAAACCCCCCCCCCCCCAAAATTTGACACCATAAAAAAAAAATAATTTTATAAAAGATGGTACATGCACAAATATTTGTGTAAATACATGTTGAAAAATCTATGAATATTCGTGGATATACATAGGCTTGCCATAATTTTTTCACCCCAATGCCTGGCTAAAGCGAAATGAAAACAGCCTAAAGTTAGAAAACCATAAAATTCATTCAAGTATATTTAGCAGTCTAAAAATTACAAGTTTATTTACAAGTTTTATTACGTTTAAAAAACAATTCACAATTCACTGATATTTTTTTGTCAATTATGGGCTATGAATTTGCCTTTTTATGCTTATTAATTCTATTAGATTCTTCTGTTGATGACTTATCTAAATTATGTTGAAGGAAATAGCACGAAAAGCACAAGTATAAATTACAAATAATTGTGACAATTCGAACAAACAGGGTTATATATTGCACCAGAAATTTATCTGCTTTTATTTTCCTAAAATCGTAGTTATTGCATTCGCATGTAAAATTTTTTATCTGGCACAGGATCGGCGTTAAATGAAACACGGCTAAAATAAATTACTCAAAAGCGTGTGTGAACGCACGTAATTTCGGAAAGTAATTTCGGCTAATGAACGTAATTTAAAATGTAGTCTGAATGTGCCTTTATGACACGGAAAAAGAGATATCTAGTGAGACGTTATCGATAATCGCACAAGACTTAAACTTACGATTAAAAGGTTTATAAGCCATAACTCAGAAACCGTAGAAGATATATTGATGAAATTTGGTACGCGTAATTTACTTACTTAGGACAATGTTTGGTCGAAAGATTGCCAAAATCGGTAGACGGCCACGCCCAAATTTATATATGGGAACTATTAAGGGGCCTAATAACAACATTTTAAGCGATATCTTTGTCAAATATAAAGATATGTCGTTGAAATTTTGTGTCATGAGTCCAACTATAGACATAAAACAAAAAATAGAAAAATTTTGGAAAATGGGCGTGGCACCGCCTCTTTTTAGACAAAGGAATCTACGAGTTTTCGGAACCCATAACTCTACAAATAATTGAGGTGTTAGGACGAAAATCAGTCTGTACACTTTAATAAGTTGTGGTAATACATGCTCAAAAATTTAGCGAAATCGTTTTAAGACCACGCCTACTTTTTAACAAAGATAATTCTGGAAAACCCTGAGTATCTAATGTTCGATTCCACTCGAACTTAGGCTACCTTACTTGTTAGTTTTAGTTTAAATACCGAGAAAATTCAATGAATTGAGATTTAAAAGGTGTCTTTGTTTAATGTGTGCATACGTAGGTCCACTCCCCAAACATAAATTTAAGTAAAAATTGCCTGGACCAGTTTTAAGTATTTTTTTTTAATTTTCGGTTGGATATTGAAAACCTGCCCCCCCCAAATATTTTTCTGTGTGCGCCACTGTATAGTTGCCATGGATACTATACTAATCATGGATTTAGCTAATAACAAGCACATCCTTGCTTATTTTTGTAGGTATGGCTTCATGCTAATTTTTGTAGGTATCCCATGAGTAACTGAAATCAGGGAATCTACTTTAACTTGAACATTATGCGTCGAATTTAATCAAAGTCCCAAATACAATTAATGGAAAAAAGTCATGTTTTGTTTAGTAGTAAAACGGAATATACTTTCAATATTTTCTTTTGTTGCTGACATGTATAAATAAATATAGTGGGTACACATTTGTATATTTATGTATATACATACATATGTATACGAGTATGTGTTGCAAACTCCGCCGTCGAAACACGAATAGCTGAAATATTTTCTTCTTATTTATATAAATTTCACTAAGGACAAATTCTCTTGTATTGTTAAGAGCACGTTTTATCATAGCTATCGAATTTAATCACAGGCAATGAAAGTAATCAAGAGTGAAGGAAGAAGTACTCCTGACTTTAGTTTCTTCTGTATTCCTAAATAAACAATTTAAAGAGCTACTTTATTGAATTTCCTTCAATGAGCTTTCAACGGAGCTTAAGCTTAGTATCGACCTCTCAAGAAACGCAAAAGTTTCATATAAATTGACGTACAAGAAATGCTCAAGAAATTTTTCTTGTGAAACTTTCTTGAGCGAGTATCGACCTCTCAAGAAATTTAGTACACTTTTTTAGTACTATTTTTCAACGTTATGCGACCACAGCAACACAGGTTTTGCCAAGAAATATATCATCGAGCATTTATTTCTTAAAGAAATTTTGACGTTTGTTGCGTGTTGAAAAAAAATTGTGAAAATCGTTAGTGAAAATTGCAAAAAAGAAACGAAAAATAGAATGCACAATTTTTCTAATGATGCAAGGGCATAGTTGGCATCGATTTCTCATATTTTATTCCATTCCGGCCATCAATATACCACAGTTTACCAGTAATATAAGGTCATCCTCGTCGCTTTCGATGATTTCCTAAAATAACAACAAAATAAAAATATTGAAAGCATATATTTAAAGCTTTTATTTAATATTTTTTAAGAACTTACTAATTGCTTATGTTTACAAAAAGGTTTATTTTGTTTACGTTTTTATGCTCTTCTTCATTTCACTTCGTATTCACGGTGGATTACTAAACGTCAAAATTTCTTGCCTACTACTATTTTTTACTTAAGAAATAAATCCAAAAATTTCTTGAGCTGTTTCTTGAGAGGTCGATACCAGCCTTTAGGCGCAATTTGAAAGCCCGTCTCCACATAACTTGATTCACCAGAGAAACATGTAGCAAATCATCTCGCTCAATAACCCGTCTCCACGTGGCTAATCGTGATTCAGTTTGACATTTCTCTTTCTTGTTCTTCTTAAATGTTTGTATGTTTGCTTATTTTTGCGTCTTTGTTTTGGTTTGTGTGAGATTTCGATAGATTTTCGATACAAAATTAGAGAAGACATCGATATAATCGAGGTTGGCAAGATGATTCAGAATGAAACAGTGTTTCAATCTTCACTCGCTCTCAGAAATTTGTATGGACATTTTTCGAGTTTCGGCACTGGTTTCCGTGTCGAAGCAAGATTGAGAGAGAAAATGCAGAAAAAAAGAGCGAAACACGTTATGTGAAGACATGGTACTACTTTCAATTGATTTATTAAAGAAATATTTCGCTTTAATGCCTAAATATGCTCTATGAGAGAATAAAAACTATAAACTTTTATAATTTCAAATAGTTTCCTTCTACGGCTAACTACAAAGTCACTTTTATTTCCGCCATTTTTATCCTTTTGAGTATTTTATAAGACTAGAGTCAAAGGCACGATCCAGTTATTGAAATATATGGCAAAATCCCAGAAATCGAACATTTCGAGTTAAATCCCTATTGCATAAAACGGGCGACATGACAGCTTTTATTTCATGCAAATACTTATGTATGTATGTGCGTACATATGCCATCGCTGAAGAAACCATCAAAAGAAGCGACTTCATCCAAAAAAATAAAAATATTACAATCGATCAATGTGTTTATTATTTGTTAAACCAAACTTCAACCACGATTGCGTGGGTGGGCACATTCAATCTCGACATTCCCACACGATTGGTTTCGGCATTGCAGACCGGAAAAAAATAAACAAAACAATATTTTGCGAAAACAATGCCAGAGCAAATAAGAAACAATAAAACATACCATTGAAAAAAAACTGAGCTACGAACGTACACACACACATCCCCAACCACATCACTGTCAAGTGGCAAACAATCGGTGGCGTAGCTAGAAAATTTGGCGCCCGGAGCAAACAATGATGCCCTGATTAAAATTTTGGAAAAAAACTTTCAATAGAAATATCCACACGTTTCACAAATTTGAAGAAGGTCGATGAGCGTTTTGGTTTCCTTTGTGACTTTGAGAAAATAATACAACTTCACAGAGATTTTTACAAAGATGAGCTTCTTAAAACAGAAGGAAAACTTAAGCAACTTGCCGAGTTTTATACAGATGACTTGGACAACGAAAACTTGTTCAACGATATTCAAGACGTCCTATTTTTATTAAAAAGAGCGAAGAAGAACGAAAAGGAAATTGGATTTTCGCCTGAACAACTTTTGTTATACATATATTTCATCAATGGGACGAGAAGTCATTACAAGTCGTTAGCGACAGCTTTGCAAATTTTACTAACTATAACTGTTTCACTTGCTTCCTGTGAAAGATCATTCAGCAAACTTAAATTGATCAAATCTTATTTGAGATCAAACATGAGTCAAAGTAGATTATCAAACCTTGCAATTCTTGCAATCGAAAGTGAAGCTATTGGAATGTTAGATTACGAGGATATAATATGTGAATTTGCAGCAATTAAATCGAGAAAAGTAAACTTTTGAGTTTTCTAATAAGTTAAAAAAAAAAAATTATGGGAAAACATTTTTTTTTGTGTAGCATTTCTCAATTTTGAGGAAGAGCGGATCTCGTTTTGGCGCCCTCCCCCGCTATCCCCCTAGCTACGCTACTGCAAACAATAGTTGTATTTACGCACTGGAATTCAAAACTGAAGAGCATTGCGTACATACTCACGCAAGTGAACATAGAAGCATACACTATTGCGCAAAACAAAAGCAACATTTTAAGAAGAATCGATCTCGTTTTGGAAATTATATGTTTTTACAAGTTTAATAAATTCCACGCCAATTAAGAAAAAATACTAATACCCAGAAATCTAAAATGCACTTCTAAAGCAGGTATGTAATTTACTTAAATAGAATATATCGACGCTTCCAAACAATACTGTACAAAGTATGAAAACTGTGTTTTGCAGGAGAAGCTCTCAAAGTTTAAACTCGATATGGAACTTCAGTTGTATGCTAAGTATATTTTCACTTATAACTTCTGTTTGGATTGAACGATCAATACCAAAACTCGACCAAATCAAAGTTAGTATACGCATTATATAAAACCGTAAGAAAAAATAAAAATTTACAACGTGGTTTTTCATGGCAAGCTCTCAAAGTTTTTATTCTGTAAAAATCTCGAGTTGTATTATATGTACACTTTTGCTCATTACTTTTGATTGGATCGTCCAATTGATACCAAAATTAGACAGCATCTAAATTAAGACACCTAATTCTTGAAAACTCCAAAAACGGGAAAATGTACTAAGTCGACTTAGTACAGTATGGTTTGGAAGCGCCGATATGTTTGCATTACAAAATATTTTATTATAAAAACTGCGTATGCAGCATAGCCAGTGTTGAACGAAAGAGGTGCAGTAACTATTTTATTCAGCACTGTAGAAAAACACCTACGCACTGTTGCGAAGCCATACACGCTTTTGTTGAACCATAATGCCACCAACAGACCTCATTGCTTTCATTTTTCTTTTCTTTTTCGCTTTCATACGATAGCGTATATGTACATTAGAGTGGCCCTTAAGCCTATGGGAAAATTTTTTTTCTACTTTTTTGAGACGTTACCCCCTGAAATGGTTTCATATACGAAGAAAATATGCCTTGTTTGATATTTGCTTGATTGGTCAACGTTAACCCGTGCCACAGTGTGTTGAAATAATGAACCCAATATTATATGGTTCAGTGGACGTTTATATTGGACGAATTCTCTTATATTTTTGAATTTTAGTAGATTACAACGTTGTTATTTATTACACTCCACAAATAAATTATTTATAAACAAAATATACTGATATTCTATATATTGAAGTACTGAAATGTCATGGATACTTATTTACTCATATATGTATACATACAAACAATGTAAGAAAATTGAAATTTTTAATGCATATTTTTCATGTAATCGTACATACATATTTATATGGGAAATTTATAAAATAAGTGCCCTCTATTAGTGTAATTGTACATTCTCGTACATGCATACACAAATAAGAAATACAATTCAGAACTTTAATTCTCTTGAAAGTCCATTGAAAGCGTTTGAAGAACAGTGTAATAGCTCCCAAATAAAAGAAATGAAATAACTCCCAAAGAAGGAAATGAAATAAGTCCCAACACACTGCGAGTTATTTCATAACGAAATAAGTTCTATTTTGTATGAAAATATTTGTAGTTTTTTCATTTGTTTTTTGGAGTTACTTTATTTGGGAGTTATTTCACTACGCCAGCGTTTGCTGCTGACAATTTTGGTTTTTTTTTTCTATAACACACTTAATTCTCACACAGAATGAAAGACCAATATCCACATAGTAAAACCCGCAAAAAATTGTCATAGCTGTAGTTTTGTAGACTACTTTAACCCTCTAACACCCCGACGATGAGGTCCCCACATTGAGGACTCTATCATGACTAGTGCTGGACCGTCTCGATATTATATTTCTGAATCATTTTCAAACGGTAGTAACCAGGGTTGTGCGTTTACACGTATTTTATAATTGTTTACACTTACATTGTAAATAATTGGAATATTTTCAAATAATTAAACTTCGAATCCAAAAAGGATGGAAAAAAATATGTGCTGCTGTCAAAAAATTTGAATAATGATGCCCATTTGTTTTGGAGAATAGCTTCGTTGAAATATCCAAACCTGGCCAAAGTAGCTAGAAAGTTGCTAATTATACCGGCTTCTTCAGCTCAAATCGAAAGACTTTTTCAAATTGGTCCTATATACATTCAGATATTCGCAATAGACTTTCTTTTGAAAGGTCAAAAAAACTAGTTGCTATATACTATAAAATTAAAATAAACAATACCGAGGTAACTGAGGAAGATTCTGATCCTGAGGAAGACTGATCCTAATAACCGCGAATAAATTTAAGGACAATATATTACAATATGTAAAATAAAATATTGAAAATAAAAAATAACATGAATATGATGTTGTGAGTGTATAATTATTTACCAATATTTCGATTGTTTACAATTATATACAATTATTTACACTTACTTAGAATTGTTTACAATTGTTTACAATTATGCAATATTTACATCTAAAATTTGGCCCTGTAAATAATTACATTATTTACATGTAAAGAATTGGTGTAAATAATGTAAATATTTTACACGCACAACCCTGGTAGTAACACTGACTACGCGTAAAATGACCATGATACGGACACAAACTTTCCCAATGCCGACAGATACTCACTTTTGCTATGTTTGTAAAAAACTAATTTGTCTCACATATGCTAAAAAGGTATGTGTGGCATGTGCTTCAGTTAACTGACTTCACCAGTTGCACGTTTTAAAATTATTGTATTGGAAGAAAATAATATAGACTACGATTTTAAATTAATACATAATTCTTAAGTGGAAAGTTTGATTTTTTTGTTGTACTATGTTGCTTTATACGTAAGAACCAAAATTTAATGTCATCTACATACGTACATACATCTTCTACGATTCTTGCTACTAAAGCAATTTTAAAATAATAAAAGTATTTTGATTAATTTCATGAAAGTTTAAACTTGTAAATATCTCAGAGTTAGGTTTTCGGGTATACCTACGCACATACATATATTTATCACGGCATAGCCAAAAGATGCGCTTACTAAAAGTGATGTTGCCAATTTTTCAACTTCAACTCGTTGTGGCACGGGTTAGAGTTGTTCAATCGTGCCAAAATTTTCAGGTTATTATTTTTTTATTAAACAAAAACATATCAGGGGGTAACACCTGCAAATTTCCGACTTTCGAAAATAAGGGCCACTCTAATGTACATACATACATACGTGTACAATGTATTCCACACGCCAATGCCAATTTAAATTGCTTGTTTTTGTCAATGAACTCCAATAAAACTGTTATTCAGTTGGTTAAATCGCTTTATCTCAATCATAACACAAGCACCGCTCCACCAACAACACGCCTGCATATCCATTGTTTTCTGCATCAAATCCATGTGATGAGATCTTATGTGTGTGCATATGTATGTAGTTGTGCGTGAGTAGGTGCACAGAATGAATATGCTCTTCACACGTGCTGACATCTATACCCTTCAAAAATTTGAGGACCAGGTAGTCCAATGGGACGGGGCTTTAAAGTAGGTCTGAAGGGACGTGGTTACGGACTTGGTTACATGTTATGCTGCATAGTACCACGCGTGAAGCGACCTAGTTACAGACATGGTTACATGTTATGCTGCATCGGACCACATCGAATGTAAATTATCGTTCGCCGCCAAATAACTCGTGGTTGGTCGGCAATTTGGCTCGGTCTAGGGTATTGGGATGTAGTTTAAAACGTGGTCCACTGTAAGCAGATTAGTATATGGCCCAAATGGGGTGGTTTTTTATATAGTCCTTTGTTATGCAGCGGTGAAGCAGGGGTGGTCATGTCCATTGACATCGCAATGTTAATGTAACCATATTTTTTTCATATATTTGGACCAGCTCTGTAACTAGGAACTGTCACAACGTAACCTGGTCCTGTACTACCATATTACGTGGTCCCACTTTTTTCAGGGTATGTACATATGTATGTATGTATATGCATTCGCGTGTTTATATAACAGTGCTTCGAACAGTCAACGAAGCGTGTAGCAGCCAAATCAAGTCATAGTATTTTCATACCTGGCAATTTCAATTAAAATTCAACTCTGAAACCAATGAACTGTCTGATTGTCTTTCTGAAGGTCGCATTTGTAGGATAACTTGCTTTTGAAAGATGTTGAAATATATATCGTCGTACCATACGAAAACTAGCATATTTAAAATTTCTGGCGGAAGCTATCAATAAAAAAATTCTGTACGAAAAGTAACAAGTTCGACTTTTGGCTGACGAAAAATAACAAAATCGACTTTTGGCTGACGAAAAGTATCAGTAATTATATACTGTTTTTACATTAAAATTGTTGTTGTTTAAACGAAATTGATAGTTTTCGTCAGCCAAAAGTCGATTTTGTTATTTTTCGTCAGTCACAAAAAAACGTATGTTAGTTTTCGTATGGTACGACGATATGTACATACATATGCTACACACACATATGTAGGTACATAGTATAGAGAACATGAGAGGGAGTATGGCAAGAAGCAATTGAATTTCGACTGTCTGCAACCACATTGGCATTTGCTACATGTGAAGGATTCCATCACATAGATTGGTAAAGTTAGTTCATAAACAGCCAGAAACCAAAAAAATTAGCCACTGAATTTTTCATAGCATTGGCAAATTTTCGTTTGAAAAGAAAAAGGAAAAATAACTTTTTATGGATATTTTTGCTGGGCCCTTTTTCCCAAAATTTTCAATATGAAAAATTTGCTCTTAAAGCATTTTGAATTACACATGCAATACAAATTTAATTTAGGTATTAGCGCCTTGTTTGCTTTTTGCATTATTAGTTTAAAATAATTACTAACGTACAAATAAAAAAAAATATGCAAATTTTCTGCTTATCGCTCGCCATTTAACAGCGCCCGTAAGTAGACTTTAGTAAAAGGAGTTATTATTTTGGGCTCCAAAAAATACATTTGCGTGCCACATTTCTTTGTTGAATTTGTTTTTGAAGCGGAACAAACATGCATGGTTTTTGTTGAACAATGCAAGTTGCATGAATTGGAAATCTTAAGTCAACGTTATTCGCGTTTATGGTCACGCAAAGTGTGAAACGAAATTTTTGATTTGCAACTTCAATGAGCAAAACAAAGTAAGCACTTTTTGTTAGCGGATTAAGGTGAATGTTTTCTTTGAAATTGAACTTATTAAAGACATTTTTCTTCTTCGTTCTACTCTAAAAATTCGCAATTTCTTTCACTGAATTCAGCTATTGGATTAATGCCTAGGAAGCTTCGACGATTCCTCATCGTATTCCATTTAATTAAACAGCGATCTAATTGAAAAAATCCCAGATTTGCTTCAAATAAAAATTCATTAGAGTTAAAAAAAAAAAAACAATGCAAAAAAAATTACTAAAACTTGTATATATGGAAATTATTCCCATTGAAAACTTAACCAGCAAGTAACTGTGTATGTACATATATGTATGCTTAAAACACAAACAAACAGTATGAAAAAGTTTAAACCAACTATCAGCTTATATTCGCAGAAGAGGAAGGATGAAGACCACAATATGTAATTGTTGAAAAAAATTCGTTTTATAAACAAATCAAGGGTGTGAATATTAAATATACTCACATCACCTGATATGTAAGCATTGGCCTGCAGGTTGGTTGTCGACGCTGCGTATACGCAACATTTGCTAATCAATACTGATGCAACTTATTTAGTTTATCAATAATAAAGTTTTCTTGAAATAAGAAATAATAATAATAATAACCCACGCCTTCCAATCCCGCCCTACCGCACGAGAGGCGCATCCGCATAACGTACGGATAATTTTTTTTTTTTGCCGAGTCGTGAAAGGCAGGAGTTTATTAAGCGTCGAGTTCTAAAACTGCTCAGCTACAGAAATGTGTATATCAACAGCTGAATAAAAAAGAAAAGAAAGTAATAAGAAAAGTAAAGAAGTGCAATCAATTACATGTTAAGTGAAGATAAAATATTATTTCGAATTTGGCAAAGGGAATCGGAAGAATAAAAACCAAATAAGCATAAAGTTTATCACTCTGCATTGCGCCTTGTGGTGCAGTGGGTAGAGTGCTCACCTGCTATGCCAGAGGTCTCGGGTTCAAACCCCAGTCCGAGCAAACACCAAAAAAAAAATTTTCTAATCAGTAAAAATCCAATTATTGGGTTTTTTAAGCGCAGCGATCACCTCTGCCACGAAAAAGCTTCTCACAAAAAATGCATTCGCCGTTCGGAGCCGGCATAAAACTGTAGGTCCACCCAATTCTTAGGAAAAACAAAAAGGAGCACACCTCGAATTGGGAGAGAAGCTCGGCCATAAAACTCGTCAGAGTTATAAAAGCGCCATTGTATATATTATTATTGTGCCCTCATCCCATATAGACTTGTGCTTAATATCCAGCCTGTTACTATCTATATATATACATAAACATGCCTGCAGGCTCTTCATAAACTTAAGTTCTTTATCCTTTATATTCATTAATGAAATTTATAACTGAATGCTAAGTACAAATTATTACACTCAATTAGCGAACATTTAAAGCAATTACCCATCGACTACTAATCGCCGCTATACACTAACAAAATGTCTCTTTTACGCAAACACATAAAATTTTGCTCACACATTTGCCCCAGCACTAAGCGCAGTCAATCTTTATGATAATAGCAAATGCGAGATGACTACACACACTACATACATAGCTACATAACATAGAATAATAACAACCTTAAAGCAACTGCCATTAAGCTGCCACAGCATAGAAACAAAAACAACAAGTTCACACAAAGAAAAGCATTACGTAGAACATACATTTATGGCACCCACAAATAAGAAAAGCAACAGGCACGGCGCCGGCACTAGGCATAAGATAAAAAAACACTCATAATACTCAAAGGAGGCAGAAATTTTATGTGACAAGCAGCATCTTTTGGTATGGCTAAAACAGCCATTTTATGCAAATTTATTTTCGGTGTACACATACTTTACTTATATGTACCACAACAACACAACAGCAGCATGAATAAACTTTGTATTTAATAAAGAGAAGAAGAAGGTAATTATCACATGATTTAGATATTCTATTAAGGGTAGAGAAAGAGCAAAACATGCAATGTACTTATGCCTATACACATCCTAAATTGTTATGGCTTACACGCAGACAACATTATACTGGTAAACTCTAAATGACAGCGAAAATGTCTTAATATTTGAGTCTTTGACTTGTGTAGATTAACCTTTGCGTGCTCCATGTACAACCATATGTTGTATGAGAATCAAGAGCATCGTGCGAAGAAGGAAGACACACTTACATATGTATACATACATACACTAGGACCTACATACTTGATATACATATGTATAGTGAAAGTTTGAAGCTTAATTTTATTTTTGATGTGTAAACATCTTTGCTGTAGCTACGAGTAATTTCGAAAAACAGGTAAAGTTTACGCGTAAACATGTAAATGCGTAAACATGTAAATGCGTAAACCGTAAATGACCTTGGCATTGTCGGTGGTAGGTAGGTGCTAGGCATGTACTTACAAATGCTTGCATGCATAGTCGTGCAAATGCAAATATCAGCAACAACAGCAACGAAGCGAAGCGAAGTTGTTGTTGTTGTTGTTGTTTTCTGAAACAATGTGACAAATAGGCAAAATAAAAAGGGCCAACCTGTTTGAACATATATGCAAATGTATGGATATGCATACCTGCATCTTCCTATCTAATTTTCTGAGCAATATTGGTATCAAATGAAAGGTTTTGAGCAGGACTTCAATATGAAGCTCTTTTCATTGTGACCCCTGGGCCGGGTCTCCAGATATGGGTCAAAACGAGGACCCGGATGATCCTTGAATGTTTCTGAGCAAAATTGGTATCAAATGAAAGGATTTGAGGAAGGCTTCTACAGAGAGCTCTACTCTTTATGATTCCTAGGTCGGGTCCCGAAATATACATAGGTCAAAACGAGGACCCGAATGATCTTTGAATGTTTCTGAGCAATATTGGTATCAAATGAAAGGTTTTAAGAAGGCCTTCTACAGGGAGCTCTATTCTTTATGGTTCCTAGGTCGGGTCCGGAGATATGGGTCAAAACGAGGACCCGGATTATCTTGCATGTTTCTAAGAAATATTGGTATCAAATGAAAGGTTTTCAGCAGGGCTTCTAAACGGAGCAAAAGCAAACGCAAAAGCAAAACAAAAATAAAAGCAAAAATAAAACAAAAATAAAAGCAAAAACGAAGACAAAAACAAGAACAAAAAATAAAATAAATAAAAAAACAACAACATAGTAGATAGCAGTGACAATTACAACAAAAAATTATAAAAAATAGTCGCATTCTAATCCAAAGAAAACCACAAAGGGAATGGAAATCCTATTTCGAAATTGTTTACACATCAACGTTCATGAGTACTCGTTACTCACGCCTTAATTTTTTTTTCTTTAATCAACCTCAGACGTTTCTAGATAACTTCTGTAGATAGAAGATCATACCCTTGTTGTCACTTTTGAGAATTTCTTAAGTACGTTTCCTCTTAACTGACTACAGTTAAAACAATTCCAACAAAATATTTCAAAAAAGTCTACAATGTTACACATTGAATCTATGTATGTAGTACAACACATTCTTCTTGAGCGCGTCATGGCGTATACGTAACCAAATAATTGTAATTCAATGCCGGAGGCGGTTTGGCGTTAAGAGTCATGTTTGTAATTTAATCGACTTCAGTAACGGCGAGTCATAAAGTAAGCAATCATCATATAGATGTATGTAGACGTAATCGATCCAACATTCATAAGAAAGACAACAGAAAATAAAACTCTGAACGTTACTGCTTTTCTGGAAAATTAAGTAAAAAAGCATCACTACAATTTACTCAAGTCTGTCATGGCAAATAATTTCCATTGACTTTTATTTCACTTAACAAAATTTAATTGCCCGTTTCACTGTCCGACATTTCAGTGTTCCATCGTTAATTACGGGATGTGGTCAACCTAAAAAAAATCATGAAGTATAAAAAATAGCGATTGTTTAACGACATTTGGTTTGGCAACATTTTATGACAGAACTGAGAAGCATCAGCACATCGTACTATACTTATTGGCGGTGTAGTTTTGTATGTGTTGTAGCGTTATAAAATATTTTTATAGAAAACTTTCATTTGTCATCTGTACATTGTACAATAAACTAATTTTATAAGAATCAATATTAAATTAGAAAATTAACAGGAATAGCTAGTCTCCACTGAGGCTATCTTACCAATATTTTTTGCTAGTTTAATGACATAAATTACAATCTTACGTAAACTTACAATTAAATTAATTAAAAGCTCAAATTAACTCCAGATATGAAAATTCTCTTAAATATAGCCATGTTTTGATTACTTGTTGTATGTAATAATAAAAGAAAGAGTGATGAATCTAGTTAGTAAGAGTATACAGTTTAAATATGATATTAATTAGAAGCTCCCCATATTGTTGCTGTATACTCGTATATGTACATACATACATACTGTATACATTACTGACTTTCACGTTCGCTTTTAATGACATCCAAAAACAATGACCCAAATTCTCACGTAAAATATTTGTACTACAAACTTTGCTTCCATTAATTTCGAAGTAGTGCATACATACAAGTTATCCTACATACATACATGCATACAAACTGTGTGGTTTTATTCGCAAGTTCAAGTGCACTTCATGGTTATGGGCAAACGTGATGCTGACATACAAAACTTAAGCTCGACGGGTAAAATACTTGGCATCACAGAGGTTTTTTTTTTGTATGCTGCGAATCATTAAGTGGATACTTTGCGAAGATTTAGGAATAAAAGCAAAAGCTTACGCAACACATTTAAGGGCTCAAATTCAATTTCCTAAAAACTCGCAGATGTTTAAGGGAGTATTTCAAAATGTTAATCAGGGTGATATTCCTAAACTAAACTAATGAGTACCAGGGATGGGCGGTTTTGAATAAATTTGTATTCAAATAAAAAATAAATTTTTATTCTTCATTCTCATATCCTTGCATAAATAATGAATTTTTATTCTTCATTCCGGCGCCCTTGAATAAAGAATAATTTCTTATTCTTCATTCTGATACCCTCGAATAAAGAATAAAAATTTATTCTTCATTCTGATACCCTTGAATAAAAAATAAATTTTTATTCTTCAGTTTGGTGCCCTTGAATAAAGAATAATTTTTTATTCTTCATCCAAAATTGGTTGAATAAAAAATAAAATTTTATTTTTCATTCAGATAATTTTGAATAAAGAATAAATTTTTATTCACGTTATTCAAATTATTCTTGCAGGTCACACAAGTAAATGATTTTGCGAATATTTTTCTGAATACGAACCAAGTATTTTCCCGAGCCCCAACCGAATATTTTTCCGAATACTTTCCCGAATCCGAACCCAAATACTCAACCGAATATTTTTCTGATTCCGAACCGAATACTTTCCCGAGTCTGAACCGAATACTTTTCCGGGTTCGAACCGAATATTTTTCCGAGTTCGAACCGAATACTTTTCTGGGTCCAAACCGAATACTTTTCCGGGTCCCATTGCTCGTATCGAAACAGCCTTTTAGATACAAATGTACATACATATACGTATGTATGTATCTGCATATTATCTGCGTTCATATGTATGTACGTCAACATATTACAAAATGTGTACGCAAAATAGAAAATCCAATAAACGACGACCTGTTGCTTTTGCAAAATTTTGGCTCATGGCCAAATGTGAAATGTTGAATAGTAATGACGTCACAGACAGGAAGGACGACTGGGCTAATACAATTATATACATATATGTATATGCGAATACCTATGTATGCATGTACATATGTATCTAGGTACGTTTATACATAGATTTGTATGTATATATGTATTGAAAAGAAGTTAACGGTAGCGAAATTAGTCAACACATTCATTTTGCTTTTCATACGAGTATTCATTTAAAAACCTTAAAAATGTTGACTTTAAGAGAAGTTATTTTTTGTTTAAATTCTCTACAATTTTTTGTCTGTTACTTTAACATGGAAATACTATGGCATATGTACTTCCATATGCCGCTAACTATATATGTATACCTTTATGCATACAAGCATTGTACATATGTATGTACATATATTTTCGTTTTTGTTTTGCTATAATTTACGAGCAGTTACAAGCAAATACTCGTACATACATACATACATAGTCACATTAAAGAACCCATGTCAGTCCTGCTTCGTGCACAAATGTTTTCCATTAAATTTTCGTGCTTTTTTATTAGCATCAATTTACAAAATGTTTACTTGTGCATGTACATAAGTATCTTCGCTATTATAGTACGTAGCAAAAGAAATCTTACATACAGTAAACTCATTAATTACTTGAACATTAAAGATGAATCGAGAAATAACTGCAATTTTAAAGTATATGAAAGTAGTTGTAATAATTTAAATGTGAATCTTCCATATTAAATTCAACTTTCTCTTTTGCAAAGAATTTAAGATCATAAAATAAATAAATTAAGGCCACTTACCGGAAATTGGTACTTAATTTCAAGCGCCGACTAGATGATGAATAATTATGTTGGCTTGCAGAAAACACATAAGGAATGTTCGCACTGCCAGGCTATAAAAAAAATGTGCGTATCAGTGTTCAATTTATCACGACTCTACTGTATTAGCAAATATGTAAAACTCATGTTCTTATTTGAAATGTACAAACATATGTACATATTTACGTACATACATATGTATTTATGTACTAGTATGTAAATATTCTATTTTTTGCACAAATGTAAATTCCCAATAAACACAGACGCGAGGATGATATCGCGGCGAATTCGAGGCGAGTTCGAGAAAGCATATTTTCGCGAACGTAATTTCTCGGACTCGCCTCGAGTTCGCGACAAGTTCGAGAAAATGGATTTTCACGATATCATTTTTTTCCATTTATTTTAAGTTGTTTTGCACTAAAAAATCATTATAGTTCTGAAATTTGACATTTATACCTGAACTCGGATTTAACCCATTGCCAGTAAACCAAACTGAACTTTTAATTTTTTGAAACATCATTTATAAAAAATCTCGAATCGCCAACGATCAGAGAAATTAAAAATTCTCGAATCGCTAATGATAAAAAATTCGAATCGCTAGTGATAGGTGACATGCCTACGAATTCGGATTCGCCGATCTATCGCCGCGAACTATTGCCGCGATAATATAATCAGAGTAAGCGAATCCGACGCGAATTCGAGGCGAATCCGTTGTGTTTATTGGGTAAGAGCATTCACTTAGGAGCTTTGGGTATATGAGAATAGGTGTGTTACTTGGGACGTACATATGTATGACGTATCACATATGTATCACCGAATGCATAAATAATTCAAGTTTTTAATGTAATCTACAACATGTGTTTGCAATATTTTTTCCACATTTTAAATTGTTGTTGGTTTTACAAGCAGTTTATTTGAATGGAAGCCTAAATGAACGGAGAACATTTTAGTATATTTTATTTCAAATATTTTCCTTCTTTCTTTTTCTTTTATTTCTGTTTATGTCAGCTTACGGTTAGTTAAACTTTTTCCAACATACATATGTCATTTCAATAGAAATCTGATGTTTAAGGAAACTTAAACAACACTCTACATATCACACTTCCGTGTACAGCTTTGTTAGCAAGTCAGCTACCATCGCTACTCTAATGTTTACATGTATTGTAGCAGGAATGGGCATTCTTGAATGAATCTTTATTCAAATAAAAAATAATTTTTTATTCTTTATTCAGAAAATTTTGATTAAGGAATCAATTTTTATTCTTCGTTCTGATAATCTTGAATAATGAATAAATTTTTAGTCTTCATGCAATGTGCTCATATACAAAATCGGACTGTAATTTTTATTCTTGAGTAAAAAAAAAGTAAAAATTACACATCTATAATATCCCAATAAACACAACGGATTCGCCTCGAATTCGAGACGAGATCGCTTCTCTGATTATATTATCGCGGCGATAGTTCGCGACAATAGATCGGCGAATCCGAATTCCCAGGCGAGTCACCCCTCATTAGCGATTCGCGCATTTTTATATTCTCGGATCGTTGGCGATTCGAGATTTAGACTCATTGGCGAATACATTCTAGAAAATCTTCTTCTGCGAATCCGCCTCGAATTCGCCACGATATCATCCGAGCTTTCCAGTCGCTTGAGTAGAGTTTTAAATGGTAAATTAAAGTCCAACAGGGAATTTCTTCGTGTAAAACAAGATTTAATAAAATTAATAAATGCTATTGCGATAATTGATTTTTCTCGAGTCCATCTCGAACTCGATACAAGTCCGAAAAATTACATTCACCTCCGCGAATTCATCTCGAATTCGCCGCGATATCATCCTCGCGTCTGTGTTTATTGGGATATTAATAGGCTAACTTTTTTCCATACAAACGGCTTTTAGCATATTTAACATACTCATATCCACATAAAATTGATATGGATGTGTTCGTATGTGCATAGGCATATAATTTTTTTTATAAATTATTTAATTTGTATGTGGATTGTAATATAAGGAAAATTGAGAATTAAGCGAAACAAAGCTGACGGCGGTGGTAGCTCAATGGGATAGACATTGGACTACCAATCGAAACGACCTAAGTTCGATTCTCGGTTGAGGCCGCTGGAAGAAGTCTGATGAGGGGATGTGGTGGTCTCCGAAATGGATCCATAACTTCTACCAAAAAAAAATTTTTTCAATTTTTCTTAATTATAAACTGGCCAATAGCTCATATAAAATTCACATAAAATAATTACACAGTGCTACAGTGAAAATACACTCATGAAGCGACCTAGCTAAGATTGTTTATCTAGTCAAGTGTAACACAAACGGTATTTGAAAAATCCGCTATACCCTCAATTTTTTTTTTATTGCGAAAAAACTGTTATTCCATGCTTCTCGGCACATACAAATTCCTAGAGGGGCTATTTTTGAACCGATTTCAATTTTTCCAACGGTTTCGGAAAGTTAAATAATGGTATTCTTAATATATAAACAGCAGTTTGTTAGTTTATAAGGTATAAGAAGAAATTTTTGCACTTAAATCTGAAATTTTCGTAAAATTTTTTCGTTTTTCGAGTTTGACGCCATTTTTTTTGTACAATTCGCAAAACATTCTTTAATTACCACAAATATTATTGTTCTACTATTAATTCTGAGTAAAACTAGACCTTATTTATTGAAAAATTTAAAAAAATGACTAAGTTATAACGCTTTTTCGAAAACAAGATTTTCAACGTTTTTACCACCCACTGCATAGCATAGCATATACCTAAGATGAATTTCATATCAAAGGCTGAAAAAAACGAACATTTTGAACCCGACCCCCTCGGAAATTGATGAAATTTTGCATAGAGGTACATCTTACCTACCCAAACACAACCTCCTTTTTACAAATTGCATTTTCGAAAAATTGTGGGCGTGGCAAGATATCGAAATATTCGAAAATATTCGAAAAATGACGATAATAGGTACTTTTAAAGTGTGATTACTAGGGAATCGCTTTACCGTTTTCAAAGATCTTCATACCACTAGAAAGGTATTAAAACCTTTTGAAAACATACACTGTAAAAATTCTTTATTACACTGAAAAAAAATTTTCATATTTTTTATTTAATAAGTAACTTTTACTTGTGTATAAATGGAAAATCATAGTTTTCATAGTTTTTCTGTTCATAAATTTTCATTATAATAATAATACAATGGCGCTATTATAACTCTGACGGGTTTTATGGCCGAGAAATACTCTCGGAGGGTATGCCGCCCACTGCCGAGAGGTGACCGCTGCTCTTAAAAAACCCAATAATTGGATTTTTACTAATAAGAAAATTTAAATTTTTTTTGTGTTTGCTCGGACTGGGGTTCGAACCTGAGACCTCTGGCATAGCAGGCGAGCACTCCACCCACTGAGAGAAAAGGCGGATGAGGCGACTGTGGGCAGAAAACCAGAAAGTGTTTCTGAATCCAGCCCTCAATTTTCCAACGAGCGAATTGACCAACCGTATATTCCAACTGGGACAAGAGGAACGGAACGTCTTTTTGTGACCTATCAGGACTATTGTGATCTTGTGCGGGATTTGGAATTGTCTACAAGGCAAACAGAGAAGTTGGCCTCACGATTGAAATTCTTGTTTTCGAAAAAGCGTTGTAACTTCGTCAATTTTTTTAATTTTTCAATAAATAAGGTCTAGTTTTACTCAGAAAAAAAAACACTTTTTTCAGTGTACTAAAACAAAAAAAAATTTACAGTATATTTTTTTGAAAGCTAATTTCAATACCTTTCCAGTGGTATGAAGATCTTTGAAATCGGTAAAGCCATTCCCTAGTAATCACACTTTAAAAGTACCTATTATCGTCATTTTTCGAATATTTTCGAATATTTCGATAACTTGCCACGCCCACAATTTTTCGAAAATGCAATTTGTAAAAATGAGGTTGTGTTTGGGTAGGTAAGATGTACCTCTATGCAAAATTTCATCAAATTCTGAGGGGGTCGGGTTCATAATGTTCTTTTTTTTTCAGCCTTTGATATGAAATTCATCTTATATGCTATGCTATGCAGTGGGTGGTAAAAACGTTGAAATTCTTGCTTTCGAAAAAGCGTTATAACTTCGTCAATTTTTTTAATTTTTCAAAAAGTAGAACAATAATATTTGTTGTAATTAAAGAATGTTTTGCGAATTGTACAAAAAAAATGGCGTCAAACATGAAAAAACGAAAAAATTTTACGAAAATTTCAGATTTAAGTGCAAAAATTTCTTCTTATACCTTATAAACTAACAAACTGCTGTTTATATATTAAGAACTAGCAAATACCCGTTGCTTCGCAATGACGAATAATAGTTAATCTAAGTTAAGTCAAGTCAAGTTAAGTCTAGTTATTCCGGGGTTATCTGGGTCCACTTGATAACCCAGTCTAGACATCACCATGAAAATAGCTCTATGGTGAAGCCGTTCCCAACACCTTTCATTTGATACCAATATCACTCAAAAACATCCGGGTCCGCATTTTGACCCATATCTGGGGAGCCGCCCTAAGAATCACAATTAAAGAGTTTTGTGCTGAAGTCCTGATCAATGCCTTTCATTAGATACCAATATCGTTCAGAAACATTCCGGGCCATCCGGGTCCTCGTTTTGACTCATATCTGGTGACCCGGCCTAGGAATCATGAATAGAGCTCCATGTAAAATCCCCGTTCAGAACCTTTCATTTTATATAAATATTGCTCAGAAACATTCCGGGTTGATCCGGGGTCACATTTTGACCCATATTTGTTAACCCGGCCTAGGCATCACAAATAAAATAGTTCTTTGTCGAAGTCCTTGTCAAGACCTTTTGTTTGGTACCTATATCGCTCAGAAATATTCTTGGGTCATCCGGTTCCCGGCCTAGGCATCACTATTAAAAGAGCTCTAGGTTGAAGTCCTGCTCAACACCTTTCATTTGATGCCAATATTTTACAGGTGTAGGTGCAGGAGTTCTTGAGTTATAGCATAGTATGCATGTGTAAACAGGTTTTTTATTGCCACCGCGGCAAACAACAAACCGTGCAAAAACAAACATATGAGTCGTCTGCGCTTCTCTGCCTGGCACGACTGCGACGCCTCCACTGAACACGGCAATTGACCAAACGAATGTGTCTATGCTTGCGCTTTTTTGAGTTTTTCGAAATTTAAAACCGGGAAAAAGGTATTAAAGTCTCAGAAATGCGCAAAAAAAAGTACATGGTTGTCGAGAATTTACCATTTATGACATTTTAAAAAAAGGATTATTTAAATTGGTCCAGTACTTTTCGAGTTATCGCGTTACATACATTTTCCATACAATCAATTTTATATAATTAGTATAGATACCATTATTTAACTTTCCGAAACCGTTGGAAAAATTGAAATCGGTTCAAAAATAGCCCCTCTCGGAATTTGTATGTGCCGAAAAGCATGGAATAACAGTTTTTTCGCAATAAAAAAAAATTTGAGGGTATAGCGGATTTTTCAAATACCGTTTCGTGTTACACTTGACTAGATAAACAATCTTAGCTAGGTCGCTTGATGAGTGTATTTACTTTTTTTTTTTTTTGTAGCACTGTGTTATTAGAATTAAAACGGCCATGTAAAAACAAATGTAAATATGTAATTCGGAGAGCCTGCCGAAAAAAACAAAAATCTGAAACAATAACGAGCATTGCCTGTACAAAAAAGCTTTGCTTGTTAATACCCTGCAAAAAATGCGATCACTCCGGGATACATCCGGGACAACTCGCAAGGGAGCATGCGATTACTACCCATTTGTATCTCTTTATATGGGTTGAAGTGTTCTCTTTTGTTTGAGCATGTCCTATGAAGAGACTAATTATACCCAGTTTGTACCCGAACGGGTAGCAAAAGCGCACAATTGTACCCGAACAGGTAGCAAATGCGACACATCCATTTGTGCGACTAATTGTACCCGTTTGATACCCTTTCGGGTACAATTCGTCTACAATTAGTATACATATGTACCCGTTCGGGTACAATTGGGAACAATTGTAGACTAATTGTACCCGAAAGAGAGCGCTCCCGGACAAATCTTTTTAGAGACTCGTCGCACACTTTTTTACAGGGTTTGTACAAAAACAAACCCACAATCGCACCAACATACTAGGTATCAAAGACAGAGTGTCATTAAGCCAGTGATAGGCAAAATTGAAATGCAACTGTATTAGTGAGAGCGCCGTAAAAGCGCAAACAGCGTTGCCACTTTGGTTACATTTTACCAAAATTGGTAAAAATTTTTTCCTTTGGTTACGTGGTTACTTTCGGCCGATTTTGGTTACCTTCAAGGTCCATTTATTGAGCACACTATGGTTGCATTCAATTTTTAGGAGTACGCTTTTAAAAACTTAAAACTATAAAATATTTTTTATCCAAATTATTTTGTTGTATTGTTTTTTTATCAAATTCCAAATAATTTATTGTTGGGGGTAAACGGAATAAATTCAACAACTATTTCCAGCGGATGTTGAGTGTAAAGCTGTTTCTGGAAAATGAATACGGCAAAAGAGGGAAAAATTCAACAGCTTTCACAGAGTCTCAGTGGTCGAGCGTGTAAAAGCGTTCGCACATTGCGGCTGAAGATGGAATGTATCACGGGTTCGATCCCCGTGAGGAGCATCCACTTCCGAAAAGGGTCCTAATGATCGAAAATGGTTTTTCGTGAAATAGCTATACTCAAACTTCGCCGGGAATAGTTGTTGAAATTTTTCCATTTACCCCCAACAATAAAAAAATAATTTTCGTGCTAAACACTAAAAAGCTTTTTAGTCCAAATAATTTATTTGACAGGAGCCTGCGACCACATTAGAAATAAATCTATTCTGGCGAATTTTCGTCGGGCGATTTTCGTCAGCTTTTTGGCTCTGTTCATTCTCATACCTGACCGTGGTTTTAAATGTTGATAGAACGCTACGACGGGGCGATATTTCGCTCGACGTTGATCTGTTTAAAGCTTAAAGATGTAAAATAATTGATATATTTTAGTTTTTGTTAGCCATATATATTGTTTTGCTATGAAATAAATAACCCTAACGTTAATTGGACATATGCCTATATTATTAATTTATTTTGGTTACTTGTTTCTAGTTTTGGTTACTTTTATTTTGTATTTTGGTAAACTTAAAATTTTTTAAGTGTCAACGCTGAGCGCAAATCAATTGGTTCGTTTTCGGTTAGTCGCTTGCTGGCCCTCAATGAATGCGGTCGTTTATAAAAACGACATGCATGCGTACATATGTATAAGTAATTATGCTTTTACATATATAAATATGCGCAAACAAGCGACATTCACCCACGATGTTGCTACTCCACTTGCTGAGCAAAGATGACTTGATACGAAACTCTTTTTTACTCTCTCACTTTTATGATTTTCCCACGGGTTTTCTGTGGCTTTGTTGCCAGCATCAACACAACAGAAAACCCGGCCGATCAGCTGTTTGTACAAATTGCAGGTGCCAGAAAGGAAAACACGCCAAAATTAATTGTCACATTCGGTGGATTTTGATGTTTTGTTATATGTGCCCAATTTGGTTGAAATGATAAAGAATTATGAAAAATACAGAGGTAATTGAATTGCTTGTGTGTAGTATGCAGTGAAGTTTATTGTTTCAACTGGATAAAATTGTGTTTCAGTTAAAATTATAAAAAATATTTTAATGAGATGAAATGCGGGCAGCGCTTCTTCAGTAGTTAATATATATATCCGGTTAAAAATTATTATATTTCAGTTCTAATATATTCACATTTTAATAGAATTACAAAATATAGTAAAATATTTCTTAAAAAATACCACCCAACTACATGTATTATCGTCCACCACTTTTTGTGCGTTATTCTTAATTTGTCTGAGATTGGGTTTCGAACACGAATATTCGGAATGTGGGAAAATCATACTAGCCTGTGTATCACTTTTGTGGTTATATCCTTATCTTAATTTGGTATAAACAAAATTTTATTATTGCTATAGTCTTCAATAACATAAGAAAGCCAAAAAATCTCCAGAAATAATATGTAAAATACCCATTTTCGGTTTTCGACAGAGTGGCACCAATGAAAAATGTTATAAAAAATGCGCATTTTGACAGCGCTCTCACGAAATCAAGAGTTTCGTATCTAGTTATCTTTGTTGCTGAGCGACGACTAAATCGTTTACAAAAGAAAGAGCATAACGTGTCTGTGTGATTTGAGCGCGATCAATTGATCTATGAAACGCCTATCACTGCATTAAGCTACTGTTGTTGGTATGTGGATTGTAATATAAGGAAAATTGAGAATTTAAGGTCCCCACAAACAGACGCGATACGATACAGTCCACATATGCAATTGTGCATGACGCGATACGATTTTTCATATGTGGACTGTATCGTATCGCTTCTGTTTGAGTAGGGCTTAAGGCCTCCTCAAACAGAAGCGATACGATACAGCCCACAAACCAAAACGCGATCAATTGTGCATCGCTTCTTTTTGAGCATGGCCTTAAGCGAAACTAAGCTGACGGCGCACAGTGGGGCAGCTTCCATACATTCAGCGGAAAAAAATAGGAGTTGTCGTAGGGCTTTGAAATTTTGCACACAGGTTATATATGAGCTAGTTAAGAAAATCTCCAAAAATGGTTGAAATCCGTCAACTCCTAGGTGTACCTCCCTTGGACCTATAGTAAAAAATTAAAAAAAAAAAATTTAAATACAAATTTTAATTTCAGCTCAAAAAAGTAAGATATCTTTACGAAACTTTGCATATCAGTTACCCTTATAAAGGGCATTGACGGTACAAAAAATAATTGAAATCTGCCACTCCCTAGGAGTACCTCCCTTGGACCTACAGTAAAAAATAAAAATAATTTCAAATTCATACCTGTACTTAATTGTGAATAAAAGCGAAACGCGTTCACCGATTTTCATGTTTTATGTATCATTTTGTTCATAGGTTATGCGACTTTACGTGAAAATAATAGGACTTTGAACTTTTTTACCGTTTTCGATTTTTTATGAATTAAAAAAAAAAATATTTTTAGGCAAAAAATATTTTTTTTTCTCCATACATTTATTTATAACTGCGAAACTGTTGCCTATATTGCGAAACGTTATATAAACAGATGAATGTAATTGTAATTCTTGATTTTTCTAAATTTGTTTAAACAAAATCCGACTAGTGGTTCTTGAGTTATGTTAAACAAAAAGCCTTATCAGAATTGAGTCGCGAATCAATTAGCTGAAAAATGTTGTACTGTATAATGCAATAAATTGGGAGGGGGCAGCTGGGGGCACTTGAAATTGATTAAAAATGTAAAAACAGATATGAGACAATGTATTAGTAGTGATTTCCAACTGGAGGCAAGTGGAGCTAAAATTGCAGGTCCAAATGTTTGGAGAAAAAAGGGATTTTTGTTATATGTTCATAAAAATAAACAAAAAAAAAAACTTAAGTCTCTGCAGAGGTTATTTTTTCAATTTTAGTAGACTGAAATATCCTACTTTAAATAAAAAATAAAAAGGAAAACGTTAGCTCACATAATAAAAGATTATTCGTTTTGAAATTCTTAGGTTTAAATTAAGTTGGTACGGTAAAACATACAAGCACTGAGTTTGAGACGGCTATAAAAAAAAACTAGCAGTCAGATCGGAGTAATTCTTTTTGATTTGGTTGTACCATTTAGTCTAAAATTCCAAAATATCACTGCATATTGCATGAAGAGTATGTTGACAATTTGACTTTTTTCCGCGAAATCCCCAGTGTGCGGCGGTGGTAGCTTAATGGGATAGAAATTGGACTACCAATCGAAACGACCTAAGTTCGATTCTCGGTTGAGGCCGCTGGAAGAAGTCTGATGTGGTGGTCTCCGGAATGGATCCATAACTTCTACCAAAAAAATGTTTTTCAATTTTTCTTAATTATAAATTGGCCAATAGTTCATATAAAATTCACATAAAATAATTATTAGAATTAAAACGGCCATGTAAAAACTAATGTAAATTTGTTTATAATTAATAAATAAAGTTTTTAGTTAAGAGAAATAGATATCGTAAAAATGTTTACAAATATCGTAAACACAGTTGAAGAGTTGCTTTAATTTAAAAGCACTCTCTCTATTTTATATGCATTGGCCCAGTTTACGCTCAAATCAAAATCAACGCAGCCAAACATCTCCTATTGCTTTTCCTTTAAAGCGAAAAATGAGAGAGAGGGCGGGAGAGCACACTGAGTAATTTTAATTTTGACCAAGGCATATCTAACATGTAGGCTCGGCGGCGAAATGAAAAACTTCTTTTTTTATTTACAAAGGTAGAGTGTAATGTCAAAATCAAAGCGAATTCACATCAAGGCCAATAGGAATGGACGAGCCCCGAGCGAATTCAGATTTTAACCACGGCGAAATATTATTTTGACATTACACTCTACCAATTACAATAACAAAATACATGGGAAATTTCTGAATTCGCCACCGGGCCTACCTTCCTAGATCTGCCTTGATTTTGACCATGATTTCGCGTCAGACCGTGATCAAAACGGCAAATCAGTGTTGCGGTACAACTGGAATTTGGAAAGTGTTGCTTATCTCCGCGAAAAGGAATAATTATTGTACCAATACAAAGTTGAAAAAATAAATTGCATGGTCGAATTTCGAGCACCGGCGATACTAGTAATCATTATGCTTTGAGGGGAAAAAATAAAATCAAGTATAATAATTATTTTTAATGGATAAAGTGAAAATCAAGAAATAATAATTACTAGAGTGCTGCCTACTGTCGAAACTATAGTTTTTGTATAATTGTTTATTGTTATTGTCACTGTTACTATTTTGTTGTTCTTGGTGTTTTTGTCGTTATTCGTCTTCACAATTCTCCCACCTACTTCTTTCATTCTATTTCTTCTCTTTTCTTTCCTCAATTTATATCCTACTTATGTATGTATGTATTCTTTCTTATCCTTCTTATTACTTGACTTTGTTTTTTTGTTGTAGTGCTTTTGCTACTTTTTTTATGTTTCTACTTCTTTGAAACTACACACCACTTCCAGTCAAACATGTTCACAATTGCGTGGTAAATTTGGTGAGCACGCACAAACTCACATATGCATGCGCATTGACACAGCTCTGAGGTGTTCAAAAACATGCAACAACAACCACACGGAAATTGTCCAACGACGATTGTGGACGCATTTTCCAACCAATTTAATGAAAATTGGCGCAGTTCTATTTGAGAGCAATACTTTCCTAAGGGTGTTCTTAGTTTTAAAATTTGTTCAGTAGTTTTGACGGAGAAGATGGAACAAAATTTATGTTAGCGTATTAATAATATAGAAGATGCTTGAGTAAAAAAATTAACATCAAAGCATAATACTTATTCCTGATTGAAAAAATATAAATCGGAGAATAATGATTAAATATTGATTTACATTATTTCGCTTATAATGGGTAACATACCTGATAAAAATTTATTCATTATTCAAAATTATCAGAATGAGGAATGAAATTTTTTCATTATTCAAGATTATCTGAATGAAAAATAAAAATTTATTCTTATTTATTCGTTAATGAATTATTAAATTTTTGAATAATGCCCATTCCTGTATTGTAGCCATGTATGTATGTAACAGACCTGTAAAGTGCAAGTACCAGTACAAGTACAAGTACCCCAGTACTTCAAACTTCCAGTACAAGTACAAGTACTTCAGTACTTGTACTTAAATTTTACAAGTACAAGTACTCTACTGATAAGTACTTTTTAAGTACGTACACATATCTGTGTTTTTGTTCTGCTTTTTTAAATGTTTTGATTGAAATAAAATTTTTAAATCAAAATCAACTGAGGTGATATTTTTTTGTTTGAAACAATCTGAAATAGTTTGTCAAAAAAGTACTTGCATGTACATTGATAAGTACTTAGTACGAGTATATACTGAATATTTTACAGGTTTGGTATGTAAGCACCATGACTATTACGACTTTGAATATTTGCAAACTTACCTAAAAAAAAATGTGCGATTAATACCGAACGATATTTGTCCCGGATTGATCTCTTTCGAGAACAATCGGTCCACAATTAGTCCCCGATTGTTCCCGTATGGGTATAAATGTAGACTAATTGTAGACCAATTGTTCCCGAACGGGTATAAATGTAGATTAATCGCTTTCATCCCGAACGGGTATAAATGTAGATTAATCGCTTTCATCCCGAACGGGTATAAATGTATATTAATCGCTTTCATTCCGAACGGGTACAAATCTAGATTCCTTAAATGTAGAAATTTTACAAAAATATGCAATGTATTTAAAAAATTGTAGAGCAACCGGTAAAACGAATTGAACACACTTTCTTTTAATAACAATGATGAATAATAATTTTAACAAAATGTTGCCTAGAATATTCTATGAAAAAATCCTTTACATTACGCTCATATAATGCATACTCAAAACTTACATTTTTTTAATTTATTTATTGAGATTTTTTTTTTCAAAAGTAAAACATTATATAATCTTTATTTATATATGCATTAACATTTATAATTTTTTAAAGATTGTTATTAAAAATTGCCTTGGCAAACAACTTGGAAAAATCTACATTTGTACCCGTTGGTGATGAAAGCGATTAATCTACATTTGTACCCGTTCGGGATGAAAGCGATTGATCTACATTTGTACCCGTTTGGGATGAAAGCGATTGATCTACATTTGTACCCGTTCGGTATGAAAGCGATTGATCTCCATTTGTACCCGTTCGGGATGTAAGCGATTGATCTATATTTGTACCCGCTCAGGATGAAAGCGTTGATCTACATTTGTACCCGTTGGGGATGAAAGCGATTAATCTATATTTGTACCCGTTCGGGATGAAAGCGATTGATCTACATTTGTACCCGTTCGGTATGTTAGTGATTAATCTACATTGGTACCCGTTCGGGTATACAAGTTGAACAATTAGTCTCTTCATAGGACATGCTCGAACAAATGCGATCAATTCACTCCATATAAAGGGATGTAAAATTGTATTAGTCGCATGCTCCCTTGCGATTGATCCCGGACACGTCCCGGATTAATCGCATTTTTTGCAGGGTTGCTTGTTGGTGCATAAAGAACTTGAAAATAAATGCCGATGTATGTGTCGTGTGTGGAGTTTTCTTTGGACTACGCATGTAAGTATCCACTTATGCTTCCATTGTATTTTGGCACTTGCACAAAAGCAAAGTACATATCGTCGTTATAGAAGAAAAAAGACGCAAACTGTTTTGTTGAGGAAGAGAGACGCAAACTTTTTTTCTTTCAAAGAAAGACGCATTAAAAATATTTTTCGAAAGAAAGACTCTTTATTTTTTTGATAACGAAGAAAGACGCTTTATTTTTTTTTACTATAAAGAAAGACGCATTTAAATATTTTTTAGGAAAGAAAGACATATTCGATTTTTTATTTTTCTTTGTAAATATTAATGCTAATGCGTCTTTCTTCGCTGTTAATAATGCTAATGCGTCTTTCTTCTTCCGGAGCGACTATATATACTATGAACGAAAAATGTAAAAAATACAGGTATCCTCCTAATTTCCTATAATAGTTAGTTTGTTGTTTATTGTTGTAGAACTGCAACGCTTTCGTTAAAATTTGCTTTATCAGTTCAACGTTGATTATTGGCAACCCAACAAACACTGAGATTAGCTATCGATTTGAGAATGAATCGAGAACTTGCCATTTTCTCAAATCTCCAGCAGGCTTGCTATATCCCTTACAAATTCAGATCCAAAGAGTTTCAATAATTGAAAAATCAATGAAAAACGCATTTTTTGTTTGTTTTATTAATCTTTATATATTTTATTATTTTCATAAACATTATGTCCATCATTCCAACAGTAGTGAGTTTCTGTAACTCATATCGATCAATGTTCTCTACTGAAATAGTCGATTTGACGTCATCATGACGTCATTCTCGATGCATGCGTTTCTGTATGAAAATGAGTCGAATGGATCGATAGAACTGACAAATCAGCTGATATGTTCCATTCCAATTCAGTAGGAATGATCGATTAAAGGTGTTTCTGTAAGCAAAATAGTCGATATATTATCTATCAATATACTCGCCAACTTTTTAAACGGTGAGAAAGCTTTCACCGGTCGAAAAAATGGACAAAACAGCCGAATTCAGCCAGAATGTAAGTATATTTTAATTAAAACAAATTATTTATGTATATATGTACATACTATATATTAATGAATATACATTTAAATATATTTAATATATATTTAAAGGATTTGTAGAGTCTCTTAAGGAGCGTCTTTGTACTCCCAAAATGCACACATACACATGTTTCTGCCTGTACATGCGCATTGTCGCTTGTCAAATTAGAAATAGGTCTATATTTGCGGCAGCGACAAATGCAACCCTTCTGCCGTGAAGTCGTGCTGGCGTTAAAATGTGTGCGCCCATAAGAACGTGTGCATTTTACTTTTGACAGCTGGCTGCTTTTCGCTCGCCGGTTCGAATGTGCTTAGAGCATTACATTTATTTTGGCGTTTAAGTTCTCGATTGGCGTTTCATTTCCATCACTGTTCCGAATTTTAACGATTAATGCTTGTAGAAACACTCGCTATCGATCAATAGAGAAGTTTTGATAGAATCGACGTGACGTCATCAAAATAGACAAATCCACTCGATTTCTTACAGAAACTCACTACAGTTATTTATTCGATCCCAGCTGTCGTGGCTTATGTACTTGCATACGTACTACATTCCTGTCGATTCAACTTAATGAGCTATTGTTACATAACATTTCATTACGGTGCATTTTTATGTAATTATTTAATTTGCTTTCCTTAAACGTGTTGAATAAGTGATATATGTATGTTTAACCGCATTTATTTTTATTTGTTTTTTTTTTTTGTTATGTATGTTACTGGTATAAATTGGGGCTTATTTGGGATTTTAACCTACGCTGTCGATGGTTATTGTTGTTAGTTTATTTTTACTCATTCATAATTTTACATTTTTATGCCGTATATTATTCTGTTTTTTTTTGTTTTCATCATCTGGTTAAATTAAATATACATACATACGTATATGTCTATAATACGTGGATCACTTAAATTACGGATAAGATACGTGTGTTGCTATTACATATTTCTGGTGTTAGAGCTTTGAGTTAAAGTTAACATATGTATGTATGTATTATACATTAGAGCGTATCGCAAAAAAAGTTCGCCGTACGCCCTCTCCCCTGCCCCTCATATTATTTCTGAATTTCTGAAAACAAAGATGTAGCTAAAATTAATTTTTTCATATCTTCGATACTTATGGTCCGATCCCTAAGTTTGATACACCAATCTTTTTGAGTAGATCCCTATTGAAATTTTATGGCGAATAATTTTCTAGAACATTTTAACCCTCTACCACGGCCAATAAAGGACCCTTTTTTGAATTCGGAAAAAATAGTATTTTTAAGGTCGGTTGAGAGTTAAATTGTTATATATTATTAGACAATTATTCACCATAAACTTTCAGTAGGGGTCACCTAAGAATATTTTCCGGTAATGTAAAAAGACATCATATGGGGGACGTACGGTGAACTTTTTTTTTTGTTCATATAAGGCGAGACGCCCTAATGTATGTACATATTATGTAGATATGTGGTATGTGGTACCTACATACATATATGGAATTCGATTTGCTATATACTTATTAGGCAACATGTTTATGCATTTTCTTCAGGGACCGAAAATAACGGTTATTTTTTTTTGGGTGGTGAAAAGGTTACGCAAAAATAACCTTTATCTTCTTTTGGGAATTTTTAACCATTATCATGAGAAAATTTTTTTTTGGTCATTAATAACCATTATAACAACAAAAAAACTGTTTTGGGCTTGAATAACCGTTATGGCAACCAAAAAACTCTTTTGGGCCTGAATAACCGTTATTCAGATTTTTATTTTTTTTTTGGTCAGCTATAAAAATCAAGCCTATTTATTTGTCAATATTTCTGCACGATATTGGTATCAAATGAAAGGTGTTGAGCAGGGCTATTACATAGAGGTGTATTTGTTAAGATTCGTAGGTCGGGTTCCCAGTTATGGGTGAAAAAGTGGACCCGGATGCCCTGGAATGTTTTAAGCAAATTGGTATCAAATGAAAAGAGGTAATCAGAGCTACAATCCCTGCTCAACACCTTTCATTTGATACCAATATCGTCCAGAAATATTGAAAAATAAATAGACTTGATTTTTATAGCTGACCAAAAAAAGAATAAAAATCTGAATAACGGTTATTCAGGCCCAAATCAGTTTTTTGGTTGCCATAACGGTTATTCAAGCCCAAAACACTTTTTTGGTTGCCATAACGGTTATTCAAGCCCAAACAGTTTTTTGGTTGTTATAATGGTTATTAAGGACCAAAAAAATTTTTTTTCTCATGATAATGGTTATATATGACTTTTACCCCATTTCTCTCATAACCGTTACGTCCCTGATTTTCTTATTTTCTTTTTGACCATTTTTCTTTTTTGGTAAAATGTATTTATGTATTACTTTTTATTTTAATTTTTTCAGCTGAGTTTTCGTTTGCCATATGTTAAAATATTTATTTATGTATTAGTTTTCTAACATTAGGTATTCTTTTGCGGGTTCGCTACGTTTTGATAATGTTGGGCAAAAGGTTTCGATTTATTAATTAAATGCGCGGTTTTTTTTTCTAATTTTTCTCGTTAACCTTAATTTACTGTTATTAATTTTTTTTATAATTTTTTTTATTATGTATTCTTTCTGCTTTTAATTCTTCTTCCCTTTTCATCTTGGACTTGTGCTGAGTTTCGATTGTAATATTCATCACCACTGTATTCTCTTTCGAAATCAGCTATTAACTTTTATCATATTAACTAACGCGTCAGTCACTAAATTAAAAACCAACTGTAATTAACGTATATACAAACACATACACATCTACATATACATCTACACAAATACACATATGTATCTAAAATAATAGAGTTTAAACTCTAATAGCACTTAAGCATTTTCAAAAGCCTTATTATTTAACCCTTTACTCTAGCTATTAGAATGTCGCGTCGACGAAGGGTTTACCGATATTGAAAGGAAAAAAACAACTTAGGTTATAAATATGTTTCACAATAATTTTAAACTTATTTACTTTAAACTTTAATATTGTATTAACGTGGCTGTGTATTTTTGTTGTTGGTGTTGGTATACATATCCAATTCATAAGGCCACTTAGCTAATACATTGTGTAATATAATTTTTATTTTTAGGCTTTTTAGTAACATATGTCACGGTAGGCAGGAAGCGACGATAGGTTGCATGAAAATGTCGAGAAAAAAGGAAAGTGGGGTTGTGTTATGTGATGTTTATAGATGGAACATCCGTTGAAATTAAAATCCGAGCTGCTCCTTTTTCAAGGATATCCACATTTTTTGTTTTTTTGAAAGGATCAAATATTGAGAAAATCGAAAATTCGCCACCGTCCAAATTTTTCCGATTTCAATACATTACTTGGTCGCTGAGGGATACAAAAAAAGGTATTAAAAAGAAAAATGGACACCTGTAGTGGAAAAATCCAATGTGAACAGGACCTAAAGGATAACCACTGAAATATAAAATAACACAAAAAGTACCCACTTTAATTTGCGTATAACTCCTAACATGTTAACTCTACGTGAAAATTCCTTATAATATGTTTCATTCGGAATAAATAAAGGAATATTTCTTTGATATACAATTTTGATGTACCTGCAGTGCTTAATGTACTTTTGTGCATCTAAAGTGAAAATTTCAAAAAAAGTACGTTTTTTTTATGGTGCTATTTTAAGTTCAAATATTTTTCTAGTTTATGTAAATATTTTAATCTAATGATCCAACTCTCATTCCTACATATCTCTACGTTAATACTAAAAAAGAGTTAGAGCTGAGATACGCGCTAGCTGTGCACGGTGGGCGGGAAGCAACAATAGGTTGCATGGGAATATCGTAAAAACGATGGCCCAACGAATATGTGCCTAGCTGTGTGCTGGTACTAATTTTCGTTTAAAAAAAATGTTGGAGATTTTATTCACGCTTGCTGTGTGTTTATGAAGTATATTAGAATATCATTTTACGTAAGTGTTTAGCCGGCGATCGTTTTTTCGATATTTTCATGCAACCTATTGTTGCTTACCGCCCACCGTGCACAGCTAGCGCGTATTTCAGCTCTAATTCTTTTTAATATTAACGTATAGATATGTAAGAATGAGAATTGGATCATTAGATTAAAATATTTACATAAACTAGAAAAATATTTGAACTTAAAATAGCACCATAAAAAAACGTACTTTTTTTGAAATTTTCACTTTAGATGGACCAAAGTGCATTAACCACTGCAGGTACATCAAAATTGTATATCAAAGAAATATTCCTTTATTTATTCCGAATGAAACATATTATAAGGAATTTTCACGTAGAGTTAACATGTTAGGAGGTATACGCAAATTAAAGTGGGTACTTTTTGTGTTATTTTATATTTCAGTGGTTATCCTTTAGGTCCTGTTCACATTGGATTTTTCCATTACAGGTGTCCATTTTTCTTTTTAATACCTTTTTTTGTATCCCTTAGCGACCAAGTAATGTATTGAAATCGGAAAAATTTGGACGGTGGCGAATATTCGATTTCCTCAATATTTGATCCTTTCAAAAAAAACAAAAAATGTGGATATCCTTGAAAAAGGAGCAGCTCGGATTTTAATTTCAACGGATGTTTCATCTATAAACATCACATAACACAACCCCACTTTCCTTTTTTCTCGACATTTTCATGCAACCTATCGTCGCTTCCTGCCTACCGTGATGTATCTTCAAATACGTTGTACGTGTGAATAACTTTTGGGTTTAAATTGAGAGTACTAAAGAATGTGTAAAAAGACTCAAAAGTCGTATCTGAGTGATTAATCTAAGTTAGACGCATGACAAGCAATATTTTAACGACCTTCCCTTCTGCACACTTTCGCTTTTGAAATGTTGAAGAAACAAAAAGCAAAGTGCCGGGAAGACACTAGAAATTAATATACCTATGTTTGGAGAATAATTCGCGGACAAGTTTCAGATAAGCGCCACATTTTACACAAAGCTTACTGCAGAAATTGTTATGATCAATCTCTTTGTTTGCTCGTTCTACCAGGCTTTCCAACATCCTTTTTAAGGACAAAATTGGGATCCCCTCTCGATCGCCTGTTATATTACTAGAACAGCAGACGGTTCAAGTACCCGTTAAATTTTTTCAGCGTCATCTACGCAAAAAATTTTCAGGTGTTGATTGGTTACAGCTCAGCCTACGGTCTACTTAGTAACTCATTGAATCTTACACTCATCCGCCTTTTTTTAATAGCTTATTTTTTAGCTTAATGCCAAGATTTAAATTTGAATCATAAATAAGTCATAATGACTTTATTGAATCATGTGCGCCGTTGGTCATTAGTTGAGTTACAAATGAACTGCACATTTTCTGGGTAAACTAAAATAAACAGAATTTAAAAAATGTTAAGTCTTCAATTAAACAGTTGCCAATATTTGTATTCTTATTTTAATCATGATACAAGAAAGAAGGTAGTGTAAACGTCAAATTTTTGTCGCCATATTTGCCACCTGACAATTATATGGATTATGACATTTCGTGATACCATACTCAATAATAAAAATCCTCCATTTATGTTATTTTTTATTTCCATGGTAACCATGGTATCGATTGCAACAAAACGAATTTTTTTAATTTGAATATTGATACATACATATATATAAATATTTACGTACATTTACGTATTAAATTCTTCATAATATCAGATAATAATTATATAAAGAATAATATCACAAATAATTATATAAAAAATAAGATTTATTCTTAAAATAAGCTGCGGCAAGTTTGTGGAATATAGTACATACTACAATCCCACTACACCTCCTGTGAATTTCATTGAAAAATTTCAGTGGTTTAGAAATTATGAATATTGGCACGACTTATGTACTTGTAGCCGAAAAAACAAGTGCGGGGTCGATGGCATGGTTATATGTAGAGCTCACGATTTTTTTTTAACATTTTCGAGTAGCCCGAACAATTGTTGTTCAAATGCTCGAACAGTTGTTTGTTTGTTTATTACCCGTATGTTTGTACGGGCATTTGAATAACAAACGGGCTTCAAACAAAAACGATCAGATCGAATTGCTCGATACCCGGGTATTTAGGGCGCTAGTTATATGCAAAATTTATTAGTAAATAAAATATTTAATTTAGATGAAAAGATAGTAAAAAGATTTTTTTTGCGAAGAAACTATTTCAGAATTAGGTAAATAATAAGAAAAAAGAAAAATAAAATTAGTAACGTAAGTAAAAACTAAGGAAAACTGCAACATAAAAATTTAAATTAAATTTACATTCTTATATAACTGCTAAACAATTCTCTTAATAAATATATTTTTTAAATGTGTTAATATTCCTGCATAAAACATTGAAACCAAATATGTATATATATATATCGTCGATCCGGAAGAGGAAAGACGTATGCCTGTAATTTGTCGACGAAAAAAGGCGCATTAAAAATATGTCGGGGAAGATAGACGCTTTACAAAACATGTCGACGAAGATAGACTCATTAAAAATATTTCGACGAAGAAAGACGCATTAGCATTATTAACTGCGAAGAAAGACGCATTAGCATTAATATTGACGAAGAAAAATAAAAAAATCGAATACATCTTTCTTTCCTAAAAAATATTTAAATGCGTCTTTCTTTATAGTAAAAAAAATAAAACGTCTTCCTTCGTTATCAATAAAAATAAAGACTCTTTCTTTCGAAAAATGTTTTTAATGCGCCTTTCTTTGAAAAAAAAAAAGTTTGCGTCTTTCTTCCTCAATAAAACACTTTGTGTCTTTTTTCTTCTATAGCGACGATATAAAGAAAATCAAGAACTCTTACCTTATTCACAAAAAATCGAACAGTTTTCAAATATTGTATAATGGACGTTTTGATAATATTTTTCGACTTTAATAACTGCATAAATCTATTTTATTTTTTATGAATAACTTATTTTTTATTTTCTTTGGAAAGCTTTTTTTTAAATTATTTAAAATGTTAAAATATACTCATTACATCGGCTGATTGTTCTTTTTATTTGTTTTGTTGATGAGCATATGTGAAAAACACCAATTCATTTAAAATACCCAATATTTTGTTCAAATATACCCTCAACCAAAAAATTTTGATTGGGCAACGCTATCCTAAATTTTTGACTTAAACTTAGACGTCAATAATCCATATTATAATCAAAAATGACAACGTCAAAGTGAAATGAAACTACCTTGTTTGTTTGTATCATGATTTTAATTGTCATATGAATACCCCTTATTTCAAAAACACTTTGAAAGCCAGATATTTAAATTGTTTTTTTTTTACTAGGCCTTAATGACATTGTGGCTAAACACCCAACTACAAATTTTGTTTTATTTTGTTATATTTTTATTTTTTATTATTTTTTATTATTTTTTTTTTATTTTTTTTTTCGTGAATCAATCTACAAATTTTTTTTTTGTTCCAGCAGTGCTTTTAAATAATCGATTTTTTTAACTTTTCATTTTAGTTTTATATAGTCCGCTAATTGTTTTTTCCTTCATATTCAAGTTAGCATCATTATTTATTATATCCAAGTCAACCAAAATCAATTATCAGATATTTTTTCGCATTATATTTATTTCAATATTTTCATATTTAACAGTATGTAACACTAAATAACGCTACGACATTGAGTTATTTTTTTTATAGTTTTTTTTCTTCGAATTCACCTTTTTAATTTTCTTATTGTTTTACCATTCTTATAATCGTTATTTCCGCATTTATTTTTTTTTTTAATATTTTTTCAAAAATTGTTTGTTTTTCATCATTTGATTTAGTATATAGACGCTTTTCGTGTTACCTAATCGCAGACAAATCTTAACCAGATTTCCATCTCTTAATTCATCCTTTTATTTTATTTACTCGTAAAAATTTGTAAATTATTTTCTTCGCTTACCTAATAGATTTAAAGCATTTTTAGCTAATTTTTTTTCTATATTAGAAAAGTGAACAGTGGTTTGGAACCGAAAGAACATATATAAGCCTTGCCAGCTCAACAGTTCATAATATTAACGTTTGGGAGAGTTTTGAAGCATGCCCACGTTACGTTAAACTATTATCATTGAGATATTATTTTTAAATAATAAATGAATTGGATATTAAAGAAATTAGATGAAGTATTTTTTGTAAAACTTTAGTGCAGTTAAATTTGTATATAGAAAACTGAGTATGAATGGAAAAAGCTGTGCGTTCTCAGTTATAGTTTAATGCAAAATGTTTACATCTGCAATGTTTTCAAGACAGTGAGAACTTCAATCATTTTATTTTTTTAGCCAATATTCGCATGTAAGACATTCGGCCCTATTATGAACTTCATGTGAACAAAATGTTCCCAAAAATTGCAAAACAAAACTAATACGAAGTGTGAAAAATTGTTATTGTTTTGCTTTATATTTTTGGAGGGAATATTTTCAATACTTTTTGGTTGCTTGTTTTTCCGACAGGGTAGGAATATTATGTATTGTGGAACGATCTTCCGTTATCCCTTGTCAAGTTTCGAAAAAAGACACTGAAGATGGCGCATGTTAGCCGAAACCGGTTTGTCTCCAAACAAAACTTGACAAGTGATGTCGGAATATTTTCACATGAATGTTCATGATAGGGCTGAATAAATTAAGAGCGAAGAAATTTAATTCCTTCACACAAATTTTTGGTCGCTATTAAATTTTTTTTTATTTTTTAATGATTTATTATATATCGTTCCATTTTGTTTGTTTCGCTATTGAGTACAATTACAAATAATAAATATTTAACATAAAATTTGAATATTTTCGTTTAATGGCAGAAAATTTACATTTTCTAAACTTCGGTCTGGGAAGTAGGGTTGGGCGATATACATCCATATGTCAATATATTGATATTTTTAAAACAGTACAGACGATAATATCGACGATATTTTGAATTTCCGTGCATGAACGATCGATAATTTTGTGTCATTTCGTGCCAAATTCGATATTTTTCATACATTTCTGATTCGCTTTGATTTTAGCAGCAGAACATTTTTTAAGAGATGGTATAACCACAATGTCTGCGCTGCTTGAATTTACATTACTTTCTTCTTCAAGCAAAGCCTAATGATTTTTATGTTTATACATACTTCAAGATTCTTCAATATCTATAGACCCATCCAACTTTAACAACAAATATCTAGTAAACTATAAACTTCCGGCAAGTTTGGATTTCAGTTTTGAGATCTGTGAGAGCACTTCTAACCCCGTGAAGAAGTGGTTTTTCACGCGGCGTGCTTCCTTAATGGTAAGCCGACCCTTGCGATATATTGATATATTATCGATGTTTTATACGGCATAAGTCGATGTTTTCTAAAATATCGATATAATATACATCGATATATTTTTCCAATTTGCCCATCCCTACCAAGAAATCAATGTTAGCATTGATGTTATCAAATTTATGCTATGCGTAGGCCGCCGATACTAATGTTGCATATCGCACCCTAAATCATAAAGTGACAGAACTCAAAATTTTTCGAAATCGGGCTCTGATCATAAACCGGTACACAAAACATCTTTGGTGATTGCCAAAAAAACTTTTCAATCGGTGTCCCTTTTGATTGAAAAACAGCCGTTATACCTTCCATTTCATTACGAGATTTTTGATATTCATATTTTTTCTTGACACAATACACATAATATGTTATCGAGAAATCCGAGAAACGAGATTTAATTGAGAACTCGAGTCTCGGTTTTCTCGATTCTCGAATTTCTCTACACTGCTCGAGATCGAATCGTAAGCTCTAATATAAATGCTTGTAAAGAAAAAACTTTTTGGCTCTCCTGAAAATTTTTTAACTTTGAGTTGTCACTTTATCATTTAGGGTTTGATATTATGCAGCGCATTTGCCTGTAGTTCATAGACTATACTGGTTATTAATATATTCCACTGCTGAGCTGTGCGAAATTGCATATTTAATAATAGTAATATTAATAATAATAGTTTATAATGCAGTATTTTAAATAAAATAAAAGGAAAATAAACACAAAGAAAACCTACCACAAAAAATGTTCACTCATTTAGTATGTATGTCTCTCTGCAGCGGCTGGTTTGAGAAATTTTAGTGCACCCAAAAAGAATATTTCCAAACTGCTGTTATATTCTAAAATATGTCAATATATATTTTGCTTTTCGTTATTTTCACTAACAAACTTTCGCTAAAACTTTATTAGTGTTTTAAAGTTTTTATTATATCGTGATTTTACAAATTTTACTTACGGTTATATACATTTTTTTCTTTTAACTGTTGATTTCACAACATTAAAATTACGGCTCAGAAACGCATCATTCACAGCACTTCAATTGTAAAATTGTTTTAGCTTTTTAATTTGTTAACAATTTCGCAGACGCTTTCGTTGCATTTAACAACGCGTTCTCTGAGAAGCAACTTAATTTCGAACGTTGTAAGATTTTCGCTAAAAACAAATGCTTATGAACCCTATACTTATATTGCAAACATAATTTGCGCATTATGATGCGATTCTCAACATACCCTACTGTAGCACAGCAATGCCGTCAGAAAACAAAATTACTCGTTTTTTTCTTCACATATTATACTAATGGTTAGTTTTAGCTAAACATTTATTTTTTGTATCAATATCTGATACATTTTTAGCATTCATCACACTATTATTGAAGATCATAGATTTTAATTTTTTTTTTTTTTTCTGCTTTGCTATTTTAATAATTTCATTTGCGCTTAGGGTGCACTGATCAAAACTTTTCTACCAAGAAAAGTTAATCGGTCTTCGTTTAAAAACACAATTGTGATGCCAAATTATGGTATTTTAATTTCGAAAAGTAAGATTAAATTCATACATACAATTTAAAATGTTCAAAAATAAAATAATATCTATTTATGACCAACAAATTATCTTAATATCATTAGAATACAAAAAAGGTATTAAATTCTTTTGTCCATAATTTCAGCTTTACAAAATAAAAGATATTAAAAATAAATTGTTGCGGTTAGGAAATTGCACAGCGTGTTTAATGAAAGTATAAAAGCAAAATCTAATACAATTTGTCTTATTAATGGCCGTACAAAAACTGGTTGAATTACTGTGCAGCTGCTTTAATTCTTTGCACTGCTGTAGTTAATATTTTTCTTGTGGCTGTTAGTCCTGCTATTTTTTGCTCTGACAACCGTACTGCTACTCTTTTTTTACATACTACGCAATTTAGGGTTGCACACGTTTATTTTCTCTAATTTACGCCTCAACATTAAACATTTGTAATTGTATATGTATGCATGTATGTATGTATGTAGAACTGTTTAAATTATCGTTATTTTTTAATATTATGTATTTTTTTTATTAATATTATTATTATTATTATTTAATAGTTAATAAATATGCAATCCAATTCTAGTATAAACCATATCTCAATAATAACGCGCATGCGCCAACGCCAATACCACCACCCGACGCCGCTTGCCACGTCCACGCCAACGACAATGCCAAAGTGCGCGTTCACGTTGTCGACGCCGTCGCGCACGTATAAGCCAACGTCACTTGCGCTGAAACATACGCCTCAGAGTATTGCGCCAGTACAGCGTATGGTGTCCATCATCTACCGCCATCATTTCTGCCGACGAAGGAGTGGTTGTGGTGGTGGTGGTGGTGGTTGGTGTGACTGCATCGCCGCCAGACATCGAACGTGTAGTGCGCTTGTGTGATAATAACGGTAATGGCAGCGAAGTGATCTTGCTTGCCGGCAAAGACTTACGGAACGACGTACTACATGGCAACATATCCAACTCGGCCAATGCAGCTGCCGGCCTGGCATTCACCATACCAACATCACCTTCCGCTCCAACAACAACCTCACCAGTACCAGCACAATCGATGCTTTCGCCAGACATGTTGCATGCGAAGGATGTGAAGATCGTACAAGTGCCCGGTGGTTTGTATGCATACGATAGCGATGGCAATGGCGATGACGATAGCGATAGCGCCAGTGCTGATGCCAGCAATTTGGGTGGGGGCGGCGGTGGCGGTAGTGGTGGTGTTGGGGTTCTTGACGCAGTCGCAGCCGCATGGAGTTGTTGTGGTTGTGGTTGTGGCTGCGGCGGTGGTGGTGGTGGTTGAATCGCTTTGCTAGTTGGTGCTGACGCATATACGCAACAGCATGACATTGTATTTTATCTCAGCCACGGATGCTTTAAGCATTCCGCAGCCGTTGCACGCTTCGCCCGATCAAATTCCAACATCGGTACGAGGAAATCGGCAAACGCCTGCGCATCGCGACGTGGCCATTCATACTTTTCCGCCAGCACATCTACCAAACCCCACGGCTTCAAACCAGTGATATTGCGCAGTTCACCCTTGCGATTAAAGGCTTGCGATGCATACGCTCCCCGCAATATGATATTATGCGGTATTGGACCTAACAGCTCGATAATGTGTGCAATGTGATCTTCGTCACGAGAATAATTTTCACCCGAATGCGGTTCGAAGAGGTAATCGCCAGTGGCCAACTCGAATGCCATGCACGCCGTACTCCATATGTCGGCCGAGGTGTCATAGCCGGCGCCGAGTATCACCTCCAGCGAACGATATTGTCGCGTTTGTATGTCTTCGGTGAAGTGCTTGTCAACCCAGCAGGCGTTTCCGAGATCGGCGATTTTAACATCGAAGTCGCATGGCTCCAAAGCGGGATCTCTGCGTGGCAGCGGCTTTGCGTTGCTACCTGGAGGTGGAGGTGAGGAGATAGCAGATGAGTTTTGATATATCGCCGACTCTGTTGTGATTTGCTGTTGTTGTTGTTGTTGTTGTTGTTGTTGCTGCTGCTGCTGCTGCTGCTCTTTTAATATCGATTCTATGGTGTAGTCATTATTTTTGTCGTTATTATTAGCATTTTGCTTTGCGTTTGTTGTTGTTGTTCTTGTTGCTACTTTCATATTCGAAGTGCTTGAGTTATTGTTATTTTTTATATTATTATTTTGTGTTTTATTTGCCTTCTTTTCGGCATGTTTAGTTGCTGAAGCTTTCTTATTAGCTGATTGTCCTTTTAGAATTGACGATGAGCTGCCCGAATCATTTGGTTCATCCTTAACATTGCGACTTTCGCTGCTCGAGGTCGATTTGTTTTCGCTTTGTTGTTGTTGTTGTGGTGTTGGATGGTGTTTTTCCTTCTCTTTCTGATTTGGATGTGATTGTAGTTGTTGTTGCTGTTGTCCAGAAGTTTCTGTAAGGAAGCAGGAGAAACGAAATCGTTAGTTATTCGACAAATTATACTGTGTGACAGTGAAAAAGTACTTTTGTCGAGACATACATACTTCAAGTTATAGGTCTAGCCGCGTTTGTATATAAAAACTGCTTACTTAGAATTTTCAGTATACCCCAAAATATGGAGATAGGGGCCAAAAACCCCCTTTTTATAGGTTATGTCATATATTGTACCATAACTTCTTCTCTGTTTATCGCATCAACATGATTTTTATGTCGATGAAAAGATGACATTTCGCCGCTTTTAACAGTGTACGAACTGTTAATGTATATTGATAAATTTCATCCATATTTTGGGGGTGTATTGGAAATTCTAAGTATGCACTCTTCATATGCTTGGTAAGGCCTATAACATATGGGTCGATACATATCAAAGTCCGCGAACCGAATTGAGAACGAAACCAATGTTTCAATCTTCACTCGCTCTAAGAAATTTGTATTGAAATTGGCGAGTTTCGGCACAGTGCAGAAAAAAACACGAAACGCGAAACACGTTTTGTGGACACATGGTATAAGAAATGTCAACCACCTTAGTAAAACGCATTTAAATGCATCTATTTTCCATACAAGTCTATGGAAAGAATTAAAAAGAAACTAAACTTTCTCGAAATAGTTTTTGATGGACTTAGGCGACTTTGATATGTATTAAACCCCTGCAACGATTCACTCATTTGACGATGTAAGCCACTCGCATAAAACGGCGTGAGCCGATCTGCATAACATTGGCTCAACATGTGAGCGAAAGAGCTTGTAAATAGAGCGTAAGTGTTTCTGCACTGCACGTCAACAAAAAGAGATATGCCCTCATTCACTCATAACTTGAAAAGCAATTGAGTTGAATGACAAATGATTCGTAAGGCAATAGATTCGAAAGGCAATAGATTCGGAAGGCTTGAAACATGCAACTGAGCTATGTATGTATGTATGTACATACGTAACGAATGCGAGTAAAAGAGGAATTATAATAGTATACATACATATGTACATACATATGTACATACATAAATACATAAAGCGCTTTACTAAAAAAATGCGAAATAAGAAATACATAGTAAAATTGTAGCATTGGATACTAGCTCATACCTAAATTCATATATAATTAGTATATCAGCCAAATACTATTACTACAACTGTAATAGTAAATATTTATTTTATTAAAATATATACATACACACATATACATATATTTCATTTAGTTTAACTAATCCAAACCTGTTAAATAATGATTATTAATCGTAATGATTACCGGCTTGATTGATTATTTTTTCAACTGTCCATTTAATGATTGATTACCCATTGTTTTCAAATTTTAATGATTATTTTGCAATTACCATTAAAAAAAATCAAAAAAAATCATAAAAAATCAAAAAAAAAGAAAAATAATCATAAAAAATCAAAAATAATCAAAAATAATCAAAAAAAATTATTTTGATTGTTTTTGATTATTTTTGATTATTTATGATTTTTTTTTGATTTTTTTTGATTTTTTATGATTTTTTTTTGATTTTTTTTGATTTTTTTTAATTTTTATCAATATGGTTTAAAGAAATATGCACATTTGTACGTATGCAGGTATGTATATAGCCTTTTAAGGCAGACTCCCGACGGTAGCTTGATGGTAGTACCGGGGGGTTCGCTACGATGAGCGTAGGTGGTGTAGTGCGGTTAAAGTCCCACACTAACAGGATAAAGGCTCTATATGCTTCCTCCTCGTATATTTGTGCAGAGAGGCATACACATTTATACATATCTTACAGGCTTGGAATTATTGTTAATTTGTCATTGACCGTACATGGTACGATGCACGTTTATATCTAATTATTTATCTTTATGAAAAATTGTTTAAAGTGGCCAAATCAAACATTTTAGTGTAACATTCGCTGTTGTACTAACTCATAAATTGGGCTTTAATACATAATTTCTCGTAGTTAGGTATACAATGAAAAGCAACTAATATTGCGCTGTCTTCGACTGTATCGAGACTTTATGACATTCATGAATGAGGAAAAGAAGCGATACATAGTCTCATTTTCATTAATTTATACAGTGAATTATGTGTGTTATTTATGGAGAGGTTATAGTCCAAAATGTCTATATCTGAACAATCCGTTGTATGGGACCTATATGTTATAGTGGTCCAATTTCTCTTAAGAAGTCACCCAAGTACCAAATTTCAAGTAGATATCTCAAAAAAATGAGGGATTAGTTTGCGTTTATACAAACGACTCAGCTCATGATCCTCATCATAGCGGTTATATTGTGGTGGATCTGTCATGCCTCCTTCTGCATTTTCCGTGAGTTTGTCTGTATATTTTATTGCCAAATTTGAAATAATTCTGGTCCAGGGTTATTTTCAGCGTATTTACGATCTCTGTTGCAATGTCTTTGTTCGTTTTCTCTGTCAGTATTTTAGTTAGAGCTTTTAGTATTTCTGTCTTTGGTATCGAGGGGTATAGATCCTTCACGTAAAGTGATACCTTGAGTTTTGAGTCCTTGGGTACGTTCAGAATTCTTAGTTTGTTGACTAGTTCCGATGTGTTTTTGATTGCTAGTAGCATATTTAGATGTTTTGAAAGTCTATATCCTGGTGCCGATTTAAGGTGTTCCTGTTTTGTGGATTTTAGGTAGTGAGATCAGTGATGGGGCAGATGGATTCATTGCTGTGAGAGTGTAGGCTACTTTGCTGTCTCTTATATTTTTCGCTTGTTTTATTGCACGCTTTATTGCCATTTGGTATTCTTCCGTTGGGTCTTTTCTCATCACTCCGCAGCCCATTTCTTTGATTAGTTGACCTGTTTTTGCGGTGTATTCCTCTTCCTCCATTAGCACAGTTGTATTTCCTTTGTCTGTTTCACACTTCATCAATTTTTTCAAAAAAGGAAAAACTAATTCTTAATTTCATATAAGTTGTATTTATTGTTCATCATACGCCATACCGTTTCAGCCCTAGTTATTGCCCTATTGTATTCTTTTAAAAGGCAGAAATATTACGTACTTACGTTCCGACATTGTTCCTCAAATAGGATTATTTGGGAATTTGTATTCGTCTTCGCATGCCTACTACATAATAAAGCAGTAGACGATTTGCTATGTTGCAAATAGATTTACGTAAAGATAATCTCTGTCATAATCAGAATTCTTTAATCGCTCTTCCCTGTCCTTATACTGAACCTAGAAATGAATCTTCCCCAGGTGTAGGAAGGGTTTGTATCCCTATCTAGTACGAAAAACTTCGAACGAGCCAAGGTCTATACAAATTTTGTACTTCTAAATTTGTCCACAATTTAATTAGTGCAGTTGTCGCTGTAGAATACACAATGACTTGGATACACCTGTCCCCATATTTACTGCAGGGTTACGTACTTTAATATGCGTTCACATACATTTGTACAAACAAACTTTATGCCTCTCTGACCAAACATACATGCTTACCTGAATACTTATGTGCATGCGTATCCAATTTTCTTTACAACAATATTGAAAAAAATCAAACAAAATAAAAAAAAATCAAAAAAAAATCATAAAAAATCAAAAATAATCAAAAATAATCATAAAAAATCAAAAATAATCAAAAACAATCAAAAAAAATTATTTTGATTATTTTTGATTATTTTTGATTTTTTATGATTATTTTTGATTTTTTTTGATTTTTTTTGATTTTTTTTTGATTTTTTTTAATGGTAATCATTAAAATTACTTTTTTTCAGCAAAAGAATTAAAATAATGATTACCAATTAAAAAACAAAACAATTTAATTGATTACTAATCCTAATCGGAATTTAACAGGTCTGAACTAATCAATATAATTACAATAAAACAAATGTATGTATGTACATATATATGTTCATATGTACATATATACATAAGTACAAGCTATCAAATTAATGTACATATGTGTATGTATACACAAATAAGTAGAAACTTACTTCTTCCATTGCTGCGTCGTTTTACTTCACTGCATTCACTCAAACAAACTAGAATGATTCGGTTGATTCGTTTATTTTTCTAGTGCTTTTACTGTCCTCTCGCACACTACTCGCAAGGCACAGAAAATATACTCAAGCCTGTGTGTTCATGGCTAAATGGAAATGAGCAAACTGCATTGTCACTCAACTCATGCTAGCATATACTGTCGTGCGAGTGCTGATCGTATGTTAAACCGAATCAAGCATAACATTGGCAATGACACCGAATCACACAGTGTTCAAAGAAAAGCGAGTGAGCTTGCGCAGGTCTTTAATATGTATCGACTAATATGTACATACATATCGCATCCTAAATCATAAAGTGACACAACTCAAAATTCAAATTTCAGCAGAGCCAAAAAAACTTGTTCTTTTTTATAGGCAATGATATGGGACGTATAATAGTTATTTTTCAGTTTAAAAAGACTCTGATGGAAACGATTTTTTGGCAGTCGCTAGAGATATATGTATACTGTGTACCGATTTATGAAAGAAACCCGTTTTCGAAAAATTTTGAGTTGTGTCACTTTATGATTTAGGGCTCGATATGTTAACCTCAAAAAAAGTACTTTCAATTTTTTTTTTTTGTCACACCGTGTTATTCAAAAAAAATTAAGGGCACATAAGTACATCACTTTTCTGCTACTTACTCTTATTCTTCTTTTTCTTCTTCTTCTTATCGCTGCCAGCAACACTCACACCACCGCCATGACCACCACTACCGCCAACACTATTTGTGGTAATTGTTTGATCGCCAGCGACTTTAACTGCTTTCTGCTTACGCTGTTTTCGAGGTGAATTCGTATTGGAAGTGTTGCTAACATGTTGCATTTGTTGCAGCTGTTGCTCCTCTTCGTCATCATCGTCAGCATCGCCATCGGCTGCATGCTCTTCTGCATTCACATCCTGTTCAGCATCTTCGTCATCGTCATCATCGTCGATATAATCATCTACGCCTTGCTTGCCGCCCATCTCCGCATCGGTCGCATCCCCATTCATCAGCTTGCCGCCCTTCAAACGAGCGGTGCGTTCATCGCCAACGCCATCCAATCCATCGACAGCAACACCCTCAGCTTGAGATGCTTCGCCACCTTTTCCACCACCACCACCACCACCACTTTGCTCCAAATAGTCCCATTGCTTCTTGAATAGCTCCAGACGTTTCTTCGCTTTCTTTTTCAATTTCTTCTTTTTGTTTTTACTCATTTTACCAGTAATTTGTGGTTCGCGATACTCCTTCGGAGCACGACTTACAAACGACGGAAACATTTTGTAATTCATCACATACAATTCGGTGGCCTCGTTGGCCAACGAACGTACATATCGTTCATCGACACAAAGTAGCACATTTTCCGGTTTAATATCGGTGTGTATAATTTTGCAGCAGGTATGCAAATAGTCCAAACCCTCCAGCACCTGACGTGTGATGGATTTCACATTTTCAATTGGTATGCCACGATAATTGGATTTGCGTATGAGTTTTAGCAAATTGTCGCCAAGCACCTCGAACACCATGCAAATGTGTGTTCCATTCACGCCCGTAATTTTGAAATCGTCCAACAGTTGCACCGTCTTTTGCCGACGCGGATTACTTGGATCCGAATCGCGCACCGATTTGAGTATCTTGATTTCATCTTTTGCCGTCTCAGCGAAATGATGAGCAGATTTGACAATTTTTATGGCCACATAGCGCTTCTCCTGCAAATCCCAACATAACCAAACAGTGGAAAAATGTCCCCAACCCAATTTGCGTACAACGTGATAGCGTCCTGCAAAGGAGAGAAAAAATTAATTTTTTATGATTTTTTTATTGAGTAGGTAAAGTTTGGTTGATTGTAAAAGAAAAATTTTAAAATATGTGTTAAAATGTATGGAGATAGCATAGATATTAGTCGACAGATGACATCCAAACAGCCATCTGCTGGCTGGAGCCCGAACCGCCATCGATCCAATAATATCTATGGCCGGCATGTGGAGAGACGCTGCATGACACACAGCACCTCTTTGCATGCCACCTCAAACCAACTAACTTAGCACCCTTGTTCTTCTGGACAAACCCAAAAGAGGCTGGCTACATTATTGAGCCTTCCGTTAAGTGAAATTGATGACAATTTGTGAGCAGAACTCGTCGGCTAAGCAGGGCTTAGTACCGCTCAGCATTGCCACTAAAAAATTTTTAAATTTACCAAAATACAATATAAAAGTAACCAAAACTAGAAACAAGTAACCAAACTAAATTAATACAAACAGATCCAACGTCGAGCGAAATATCGCCCCGTCGTAGCGTTCTATCAACATTTAAAAACACGGTCAGGTATGAGAATGAACAAAGCCAAAAAGCTGACGAAAATCGCCCGACGAAAATTCGCCAGAATAGATTTATTTCTAATGTGGTCGCTGGCTCCTGGCAAATAAATTATTTGGACTTAAAAGCTTTTTAGTGCTTAGCACGAAAATTTTTTTTATTGTTGGGCGTAAATGAAAAAATTTCAACTACTTATTTCCAGCGAAGGTTGAGTATAACTATTTCACGAAAACCCATTTTCTATCATTAGCACCCTTTTCGGAAGTAGATGCTCCTCACGAGGATCGAAGCCGTGATACATTCCATCTTCAGCCGCAATGTACGAACGCTTTTACACGCTCGACCACTGAGACTCTGTGAAAGCTGTTGAATTTTTCCCACTTTTGCCTTATTTACACTCAACATTCGCTGGAAATGGTTGTTGAATTTTTTCCATTTACCCCCAACAATAAATTATTTGGAATTTTATATAAAGAAAATACAACAAAACAATTTGGATAACAAATATTTTATAGTTTGGAAAAATTAAAAGCGTATTCCTAAAAATTGAATGTAACCATGGTGTGCTCAATACATGGACCTTGAAGCCTTCAAGTTGAAGGTAACCAAAATCGGCCGGAAGTAACCACGTAACGAAACGAAAAATTTGTAACCAATTTTGGTAAAAAGTAACCAAAGTGGCAACGCTGGTACCGCTACAACAGCATCAACCACAACAACACCAACAACAACAAAAACAACAACAACAAAAACAACAACAACAAAAACAACCACAAAAAACAATAATAACAACAACAACAACAACAACAACAACAACAACAACAACAACAACAACAACAACAACAACAACAACAACAACAACAACAACAACAACAACAACAACAACAACAACAACAACAACAACAACAACAACAACAACAACAACAACAACAACAACAACAACAACAACAACAACAACAAAAACAAGTAAGGAAGCCTAAGTTCGAGTGGAATCGAACATTAGATACTCAGCTGTATGCTTTCATTGTTTATTTGCGTTTGTTCGATATAGGGTGTATTTTATATATAGCGAGTGCCGCATAAAGTGGGCGTAGCCACGCCCATTTTCAACATTTTTATCAGTCATCCAACTAAGCATATGAATATTATTCTTTGTGCAAAATTTCATTCCTTTATGACTTCTAGTTACAAAGATGTCACGTTACAAATTCCCAAAGGGTGTTCCAGAAATATCTTTGTTAAAAAGTAGGCGTGGTCATAAACCGATTTCAATACATTTTTGCGTGTCTATTAACACAAGTTATAAAAGTGTATAAACCAAGTTTCGTCATAATATCTCAATTATTTGTCGAGTTATGGGCTCCGAAATCTCATTGATTCCTTTGTCTGAAAAGAGGCGGTGCCACGCACATTTTCCGAAATTTTTCTATTTTTTGTTTCCGATCTATTGTAGAACTCATGCCACAAAGTTTCAATGAATTATCTTTATATTTGACAAAGATATCGCTTAAAATGTTTTTATTGGGCCCCTTTATAGTTCCCATATATAAAAGTGGGCGTGGTCGTCAACCGATTTCGCTAAAATTTTGAACATGTATTACTACAAGTAGTGAAAGTGTATAGACCAAGTTTCGTCATAATATATCGATTATTTGTCGAGTTATGGGCTCAGAAATCTCGTATATTCCTGCTTCTAAAAGGAAGCGGTGCCACGCCCATTTTCCAAAATTTTTGTATTTTTTGTTTTATGTCCATAGTTGGACACCTTCCATAAAATTTCAATGATATACCTTTATATTTTACAGAGATATCGCTTAAAATGCTTTTATTAGGTCACTTTATAATACCCATATATAAAAGTGGGCGTGGTCGTTAACCGATTTTGGCAATTTTTCGTCCAAACATTTGCCTAAGTAAGTATATCACGCCTACCAAATTTCATCGATATATCTTCAACGGTTTCTGAGTTATGACTCATAAAACTTTCAATGTTTGCCCCTTAATAAGTGGGCGTGGCACCGCCCATTTTCCAAAATTTCACCATATTTCTTCATAAGGGCCTGAGCTCAATACGTGTGTGAAATTTTATCACTCTAGCTCTATTATTGACTGAGATACAAAATTTCCGATTTTTATTATATAGGGGAGGTGGGCGTGGTCATGGTCCGATTTCGCCCATTTTCAATACCATCCGTTCCTGTCTTGATACCAACTTACATTTCAAATTTCATCAAAATATCTCAATTTTTGCGCGAGTTATCGTGCTCACAGACGGACAGACGGACAGCGGACGGACATGGCTCAAACGATTTCTCTTTTCCCCCTGATCATTTTGATATATATAAGTCTATATCTATCTCGACTATTTCATTCTGTTACAATCCACCGTTAGGAAATCAAAACTGTAATACTCTGTGTACTACTACAGCTGAGTATAACAACAGTGATGTCTAAGCATTAGAGTGTAGTGCCTAATAATATTTTCCCACGATAATCGAGTCAGCACGCTTGACGAGTGTTTTTACAGCTACAACAACAACTAAAACAACATTAATGCCATTTTGAAGAAATCCTAAATACCTACCTTCATAACATTTAAATTGATTTGGTGTTACAACAACACGATGCACGTAAAATAACCGCTAATTCATTAAAATCTTCAGCGCTTCACTCTAACCTCAACCCAAAGCTTGGCTAGTTTTCAATTTATGTAAATCTAAGCTTACCGCAAAATAAACTTAAACAACTCCTTGCAGTCATTATCACTTTAAACAAACCCCAACATAAGTGGCCTTACGAGAACATACACTCTTTACATAACCACAATTTGAAACTAGCCTCAATTGGACCCAAAAACTATTAAATGCTTATAACGTGAGAAAAACAAAAATAATAACTACAAACAGCTTTTTTTCACATGAATACGTATTATATAACATGAATCAATGAATCAACGAATCATCGAGTACAAAAAAATTAATTCACCTATCAAATAGACGAGATCATAAAAGCCAATAGAATCTGGTAGTAAATTCATTTTGCTGAGCGATTTTATTTCCGCCTGCATGCGATTTTATACACGGGAGTACAACAATAACAAGAAAAACAACAATTAATAGCTTCATGCGACACACTGAAACTTATTCGGCATTTATTTAAATAGTTTTTTCGTGCTATTTAACACATTCAACTATTTCACTTTTTTGGAATTTTTTCTACATATTTTTTCGTTCATGTATTAAAAAAACACACAACCCAGCAGTATTTATCAGCTGGAAAACAGCACATATTTCCTACTGAATATTCAGTAGAGATGTAGTTCTAATATCTGAAATTTCCCTTTCGTTTTTATATAGAGGTGGCGTCGAAAATCAACTACCTAAAAACTGCCGAACGAGAAGGGAGAGTTTCTGTAGGAAAAATGGCCTGAATACGCAGGGAGAACTTCCATAGCATGTATTTCAGTACACCTGATGTCTTCACTGCGTGTTCAGTTATTTTTTCAGCAATGAATTTTGAACTTACTTTCAGGCTATTTTTCATAATGAATATTCTATTGAATATGCACCTCCTTACCTCAAATACTGCTGGGAATTGTCGACACATAAATGCACATACACATATGTACATATATATGTATGTAGTTATGCACATATTCATGGCATATACATAATTTGTTTGTACTTTTATTCACCGACTAAGCTTTTGGGCGTAATGCAAACGCGACCACACTAATAATATGATGATGTGCACTTGTGTGCATTATTTCAATATCACTTAGCGACCGATTAACTAAAGTACAATGGTGTCATCATTGCATTGGAATTCGCATTTCAGCTCAGCGAAAGCGAACAAGGCACTGGCGTACGGACGAGCGATCGACCGGCCGGCCGGTAATCAGTACTCAAGTTTGAATAAATGTTCGAGTAGACCAAGAAATGTGGTGCTATACTAAGCTATGCAAGTACCTACTAGCCGACGATAAACAATGAACGAACGATACAATGCCATAAACTTTATCATAGCCCACTTTTTAGTCTTTTGCTTTTTCTTCTTTATCCATGGAATGGTAACTAAATTTAATTAACTTGACAAATTGTGACAATAAAATATATCGTAAGAGCAGTACATACAAAGAAAAGTAGGTATGTAAGAATAGAGTGCAGTGGTGGTCACCTTTAAAGTATGGACCGACCGTGGTAAGGGGGTTCTCCAAAAATATACTCTTCTCTCTTGTTTTATGCAATGTTTCTGTTTTTTTTTTTTGCAAAATTCGACTGCTTGAACGACAGGGATATTATCATCCTGATCTGGCATCTGTACCAATGTATGTATGTAAGCATTAAGTCCATGTAATGAACAAAATTATCATGCCCAAGTCCTTTCTTTCATTAGCAAAGCTACGTCTTTCTGCTAAAAGCGCGTCACTTTCTTAATAAATTAGAAATTACTTAAGTACATTTAAGAATATATCGTACCCTAAATCATAAAGTGACACAACTCAAAATTTTTTGAAATCGAGTTTTTTTCATAAACTGGTACACAGAACATATCTCTAGCGATTGCCAAAAAAACATTTCAATAAGTGTCTCTTTTGACCGAAAAATGACCATTATACGTCGTATTTTGCCATACCATTGCTTGTAAAGAAAAAAGTTGTTGGCTCTCCTGAAAATTTTGGAATTTTGAGTTGTGTCACTTCATGATTTAGAGTGCGATATGTACATTAGGGCGGGTCAATTTGTACTGACGGGGAAAAAACCTACTTTGTTTCGGCCACAGCTGCATTCTCTGGTCAATTCTGAACAAAAAAGTCCAAAGGAACCTAGTTCTAAAATGAAGTTTGACCCTCCGCAATTTTGATTTTAGATAGTCATCCCTAAAAAAATTTTTTATATTTGTTAAAAAAATGTAGTTGAAGATACTTAAATTAAATTTTGAGGTTTACTTGATAGTCTAAGATACGACAGAACAAATATATCCCCTCATCTGTTATTTACCAATGGACAGTGGTAACTGACAGATCGTAAGCATATTAACACATCGCACATGGGTTGCCTAGCTAAAACGCGTACGAAAGGTACTAAATATTTAAAACAAAAACTAAAATTTTTAGGTATACTCCCCTTTTCTGTTATTTACAAAAACGATACACCAGACGAAAGAGGGCAATTAGGAGAGTTCAAAAAACATGGGTTGCCTAAAAATCTGGGGCAAACTGGAGGGTTGCCAGCTTTGAAAAGTGCAAAAAAATAGGTTATCTCCCCTTTTCTGTTATTTACAAAAACGATACACCAGACGAAAGAGGGCAATGAGGAGAGTCCAAAAAACATGGGTTGCCTATCAAAATCTGGGGCAAACTGGAGGGTTGCCAGCTTTGAAAAGTGCAAAAAAATAGGTTCTCCCCTTTTCTGTTATTTAAAAAAACGATACACCAGACGAAAGAGGGCAATTAGAAGAGTTCAAAAAACATGGGTTGCCTATCAAAATCTGGGGCAAACTGGAGGGTTGCCAGCTTTGAAAAGTGCAAAAAAATAGGTTATCTCCCCTTTTCTGTTATTTACAAAAACGATACACTAGATCAGTGATGGGCGAAAATTTGGCTCTTGCAGCAGCCTCGGAGCCAGCAAGAGGATGGAGAGGGGCTGATTTGTTTTTCGGTGATAAGGGGAATGTAAAACAATTAAAATCAGCGTATATTCCCTCGCTCGTCATGTTCATCGCAAGAAGCCTGCGGAAACACTAAAAATCAAAAACCAAAACCACGAACTCTCAGCCACGATCAAAAATTCTTAAACTGTGTTGCCGTAGTACGGAAACAAAATAATACAATTTTTGCCAAGAATTACGGAAAAAGTAATTAATACTGAATTTTTCGACTTTTAGGTAGCAACGACTTTATAATATACATTTAGTTTGTGCGTATTTCATTTCTACATGCAAATCGATTTATTTACAAACTATATACATATTTTTAGTATTGATAGTAGCAAAGCATAAGTATTAGTTTTTAAGAGTAGTAGTTGTAGTAGTATTTGTTGTAGAAAAGAGTACTAAAACACATTTATTATACAATCCTTAAACAATGACACCCTCCCTGTTGACAACGGCGCTCTTCCCCCAGAGTTGCCGCTCCTACAATACATATATTATTTTAGTGGAAATAATATTTGTTTTTTGAAACTCACTCAAATTCGATTCATAGAAGATAGATAATTTATTTTTATATTATTTTAGCAATGTCAAAATTCAAGAACTTACATTTATAAATTCTCTTATATTAAATAAAATCTGTTATACAAAAAAGAATGTGTGTCTGTCCTTTGTAGACTCCCAAACTAATCAACCGATCTTTATGAAATTTTTGCAGTAGATCCATGTGGTATTAACGCACATGATAGGGTATATAGAATTTCAATAAATGGGAACTTCTCGGGATACGGGCCTAAATGTGGACCCAGAGTGACCCAGATAGACTTTGAGCAATATTGGTACCAAATGAAAGGTGCTAAGCTGGCCTTCCATTTAATTAATTTTTTTTCAATAATTTTTAGGTGATACGAGGAAAAACCCATGAAAGTACCAATTTGTGATACCAAAATGTTTGACGCTGCGGCAACACTGCTGCACACTGCCTCTCAGGCATGAACCAGTGATGGAAAATGACTCGTGCCTATGTAGTTTTCGGTTATTTGGGAAGTAGCAAGGCATTTATGTATAATCAATTGATTTTCGCACTATTCTGCAAAACTCAATTCAGGTTATAAATATTTTTCGATTACAATGCCATTTTTGTTTGCTTCATAGTAAACAGACGGTTGTTTTTTTTATTATGAAGGCATATAAACTTTATTATAATGTAATCTTCATAAAAGTAGGACGCACAAATATGCGTAAGAAAGGTTTTGTATGAGATCCTTATTATACAATATGTGCTGTAAACTTATTTTATCAAGGTAATGGTACCAACTGACGATTTTCAAATTGATTGCACAATGAAATTCAAAAATTCACCACTTTTTGTACAAATTTGACACAATTGGAAACTTTCATTTTCCATCACTGACACGAATACAGGGAGCGACATACTCTCTCGTTCTCAATCTTGCTTATGTGTTAGTGAGTTCTTCCTCAGTTCTTCTCCCCTTATGCTGCACTTGGTTGCGTCCCCCACCTTCACCCAAATGTGCAAAGTCGGCTCCTAAGTGCAAAATGCTACCAGGAGCTACTTTGCCCAACGCTGCACTAGATGAAAGAGGGCAATGAGGAGAGTCCAAAAAACATGGGTTGCCTATCAAAATCTGGGGCAAACTGGAGGGTTGCCAGCTTTGAAAAGTGCAAAAAAATAGGTTATATCCCCTTTTCTGTTATTTACAAAAACGATACACCAGACGAAAGAGGGCAATGTGGAGAGTCCAAAAAACATGGGTTGCCTGTCAAAATCTGGGGCAAACTGGAGGGTTGCCAGCTTTGAAAAGTGCAAAAAAATAGGTTATCTCCCCTTTTCTGTTATTTACAAAAACGATACACTAGATGAAAGAGGGCAATGAGGAGAGTCCAAAAAACATGGGTTGCCTATCAAAATCTGGGGCAAACTGGAGGGTTGCCAGCTTTGAAAAGTGCAAAAAAATAGGTTATCTCCCCTTTTCTGTTATTTAAGAAAACGATACATCAGACGAAAGAGGGCAATTAGGAGAGTCCAAAAAACATGGGTTGCCTATCAAAATCTGGGGCAAACTGGAGGGTTGCCAGCTTTGAAAAGTGCAAAAAAATAGGTTGTCTCCCCTTTTCTGTTATTTAAAAAACGATACACCAGACGAAAGAGGGCAATTAGAAGAGTTCAAAAAACATGGGTTGCCTATCAAAATCTGGGGCAAACTGGAGGGTTGCCAGCTTTGAAAAGTGCAAAAAAATAGGTTATCTCCCCTTTTCTGTTATTTACAAAAACGATACACCAGACGAAAGAGGGCAATGAGGAGAGTCCAAAAAACATGGGTTGCCTATCAAAATCTGGGGCAAACTGGAGGGTTGCCAGCTTTGAAAAGTGCAAAAAAATAGGTTATCTCCCCTTTTCTGTTATTTACAAAAACGATACACTAGATGAAAGAGGGCAATGAGGAGAGTCCAAAAAACATGGGTTGCCTATCAAAATCTGGGGCAAACTGGAGGGTTGCCAGCTTTGAAAAGTGCAAAAAAATAGGTTATCTCCCCTTTTCTGTTATTTACAAAAACGATACACTAGATGAAAGAGGGCAATGAGGAGAGTCCAAAAAACATGGGTTGCCTATCAAAATCTGGGGCAAACTGGAGGGTTGCCAGCTTTGAAAAGTGCAAAAAAATAGGTTATCTCCCCTTTTCTGTTATTTAAGAAAACGATACATCAGACGAAAGAGGGCAATTAGGAGAGTCCAAAAAACATGGGTTGCCTATCAAAATCTGGGGCAAACTGGAGGGTTGCCAGCTTTGAAAAGTGCCTGAGTGATTTCTAAATAAAGGAAAAAAAGGGTTAAATACATGTCGTATAGAAATATGTTGTTAGGAAACCTATAGTAAAATTTCACGAACTTTAATTTCGTGGAATACTTTAACCCGCTAACACCTCCACGAAAGGGTCGTTTTGACCCCCCTTTTTTTAAAGACCGAAAAAAAAACCATTTTGAAGGTCGATAGAGGGTTGAAACATTCTAGAAAATTATTGGCCATAAAATTTCACTGGGTCCCCTCAGACAAAATCTTTGTATAAATAACCCAAAAGTCCACAGAAAGCAAAAACATATTCCTTTGTTTTTACTTGAAATAATACAAAGGAATATGGTTTTTGCTTTCTGTGCTCTTTTGGGTTATTTATACAAAGATTTTGTCTGAGGGGACCCCTAGTGAAATTTTATGGCCAATAATTTTCTAGAATGTTTCAACCCCCTATCGACCTTCAAAATGGTTTTTTTTCGGTCTTTAAAAAAAGGGGGGTCAAAACGACCCTTTCGTGGAGGTGTTAGCGGGTTAAAGTATTCCACGAAATTAAAGTTCGTGAAATTTTACTATATGTTTCCTAACAACATATTTCTATACGACATGTATTTAACCCTTTTTTTCCTTTATTTAGAAATCACTCAGGCACTTTTCAAAGCTGGCAACCCTCCAGTTTGCCCCAGATTTTGATAGGCAACCCATGTTTTTTGGACTCTCCTAATTGCCCTCTTTCGTCTGATGTATCGTTTTCTTAAATAACAGAAAAGGGGAGATAACCTATTTTTTTGCACTTTTCAAAGCTGGCAACCCTCCAGTTTGCCCCAGATTTTGACAGGCAACCCATGTTTTTTGGACTCTCCACATTGCCCTCTTTCGTCTGGTGTATCGTTTTTGTAAATAACAGAAAAGGGGAGATAACCTATTTTTTTGCACTTTTCAAAGCTGGCAACCCTCCAGTTTGCCCCAGATTTTGATAGGCAACCCATGTTTTTTGGACTCTCCTCATTGCCCTCTTTCATCTAGTGTATCGTTTTTGTAAATAACAGAAAAGGGGAGATAACCTATTTTTTTGCACTTTTCAAAGCTGGCAACCCTCCAGTTTGCCCCAGATTTTGATAGGCAACCCATGTTTTTTGGACTCTCCTAATTGCCCTCTTTCGTCTGATGTATCGTTTTCTTAAATAACAGAAAAGGGGAGATAACCTATTTTTTTGCACTTTTCAAAGCTGGCAACCCTCCAGTTTGCCCCAGATTTTGATAGGCAACCCATGTTTTTTGGACTCTCCTCATTGCCCTCTTTCATCTAGTGTATCGTTTTTGTAAATAACAGAAAAGGGGAGATAACCTATTTTTTTGCACTTTTCAAAGCTGGCAACCCTCCAGTTTGCCCCAGATTTTGATAGGCAACCCATGTTTTTTGGACTCTCCTCATTGCCCTCTTTCATCTAGTGTATCGTTTTTGTAAATAACAGAAAAGGGGAGATAACCTATTTTTTTGCACTTTTCAAAGCTGGCAACCCTCCAGTTTGCCCCAGATTTTGATAGGCAACCCATGTTTTTTGGACTCTCCTCATTGCCCTCTTTCGTCTGGTGTATCGTTTTTGTAAATAACAGAAAAGGGGAGATAACCTATTTTTTTGCACTTTTCAAAGCTGGCAACCCTCCAGTTTGCCCCAGATTTCGATAGGCAACCCATGTTTTTTGAACTCTCCTAATTGCCCTCTTTCGTCTGGTGTATCGTTTTTGTAAATAACAGAAAAGGGGAGTATACCTAAAAATTTTAGTTTTTGTTTTAAATATTTAGTACCTTTCGTACGCGTTTTAGCTAGGCAACCCATGTGCGATGGGTTAATATGCTTACGATCTGTCAGTTACCACTGTCCATTGGTAAATAACAGATGAGGGGATATATTTGTTCTGTCGTATCTCGGACTATGAGTTGAGCTCATCCGTCAGCCGACACATCATAGCAAATTTTAATCAATTTGGTTGTTTTTTAGGGAAATACATTAATTTTCCTAACCCCTTTTTTAGAACTTCTCCCAATTATTTTATGTTACCACAGGTATATCTTAAAAATTTGAAATATCTAAGTGAAACGCCGAAACACGTCAACTTAATTTTTGCCTGTAGAATACAACGACGTGTTCAGAATATCCGTATTAAATCTTGATTTCGAGATATTTAGGAAAGAAGTTTCAGATTTCTGAAAGTGAATTCTTCGTCGTTTGTAAACTTTACCCAGGCTTTGCACTTTTTTCCGCGAAAAGATTTTAATAGCTGTCTACTTAATTGGGATATTATAAATTCAATGCCACCTCCAGTTTTCCGAAATTGCATTCGGTTTTCGAGATAACGGTAGATAAGTAAAATTTACCATACCCCATTTACCCCTGGTAATAACTCATTCAGTTTTCGAACTAATATATCAAAACTTTGCACGTGACTGTATCCTACTATTACCTTAACTATTTCTAAAAATAATCGAAATCGGGTCACTATGGCATATAGTCCCCGTACAACTGATTGTTCAGATATATGGTTTTGATCTTTTATTTGTTCCTAACTCCGAAAATACTCCTTCCACGCAGAAATTATTATAATAACTTTCATTCAAAATTAATACATAAACAACTTCTTCATATACGATTTCGACATATATGTAACAGTTAATGCACTTTTGTGCAACCAAAGTCGAAATTTCACAATAAAATTTTTTTCTAAGCTCGTTAACACATGTATCATATTAAATCAATTAGATGAGTTTTATATCATCTTATAGAAAATTAAAAGAAGTACTATCCAGTTTTAAAATCATGAAAATACATGCACTTATAAGGATTTTATACCTATTTGATTAAATTTTTCTTTGTTAATGTTTGATAAAATTTTCGTACAAAACAATCACGGCGAGGTAGAACAAATTTTAATACGAAGGTCAGACCACCCACGAGGTTATTGCAGAATATCAAAGTTCAATGCTTCACTAACAAGTATCTGTCAAAAACAAAATTGCAAAGTGGTAACTTTTTGAGAAAACCGCAGTTTTATATATTTCATGTTTTCGCGGAATCTAATATCCGCCACAGTCCCAAATTTTTCGATTGGTATACCTTTTCGGATACCTTGAGGATGATAAAGAAAGCATCAAATAAAAAAAGGATACCTGTGATGGGAACATTTCACGTAAACAAGATATAAAGGATAACACCTGCCATGTAAAAGATACCTATATTAATTCACTTATAATTCCGAAAATGTTAGTTCCTCGTGAAAAACTTATATTGCACGTTCATTTAGAATTAATACGAAAATATTTCTTTCATATATGGTTTTGACGTACCTGCAGTTTTTAATGCACTTTTGTGCAACCAAAATCAAAATTTCGATAAAAAAAAATCGTTTTTTTTATGTTCCTACTTTGGGGTCAAATATTTTGTTTGTGGACATAGTTATCTTTGAAATTTTGATCATTTATAAAACCTTAACATGACATATTCAGTACGTACACTAGTAATCTGTAAATGATTCAATCGCATCGTGCAAATTATCGTGGGCATATAAATTAAACATTTTTTTGAGAGTAGTAAATTTTAAAACTATTTTGAAAAGGAAAGAACTGTATTAAATCACGCACGCGATCACGCGGTAAATTGTACTAAATTGTAAGGAATGTATTAAAATTAATGGGAACCTGAATGGGAGATCGTATAATAAAATTAACACTTTTCAATATAAAAGATTCGTGCTTAATTTATGTGCCCAACATAATTTGCACGATGCGATTGAATCATTTACAGATTACTAGTGTACGTACTGAATATGTCATGTTTTTATAAATGATCAAAATTTCAACGATAACTATGTCCACAAACAAAATATTTGACCCCAAAGTAGGAACATGGAAAAAAAACGATTTTTTTTTATCGAAATTTTGACTTTGGTTGCATTAAAAACTGCAGGTACGTCAAAACCATATATGAAAGAAATATTTTCGTATTAATTCTAAATGAACGTGCAATATAAGTTTTTCACGAGGAACTAACATTTTCGGAATTATAAGTGAATTAATATAGGTATCTTTTACATGGCAGGTGTTATCCTTTATATCTTGTTTACGTGAAATGTTCCCATCACAGGTATCCTTTTTTTATTTGATGCTTTCTTTATCATCCTCAAGGTATCCGAAAAGGTATACCAATCGAAAAATTTGGGACTGTGGCGGATATTAGATTCCGCGAAAACATGAAATATATAAAACTGCGGTTTTCTCAAAAAGTTACCACTTTGCGATTTTGTTTTTGACAGATACTTGTTAGTGAAGCATTGAACTTTGATATTCTGCAATAACCTCGTGGGTGGTCTGACCTTCGTATTAAAATTTGTTCTACCTCGCCGTGATTGTTTTGTACGAAAATTTTATCAAACATTAACAAAGAAAAATTTAATCAAATAGGTATAAAATCCTTATAAGTGCATGTATTTTCATGATTTTAAAACTGGATAGTACTTCTTTTAATTTTCTATAAGATGATATAAAACTCATCTAATTGATTTAATATGATACATGTGTTAACGAGCTTAGAAAAAAATTTTATTGTGAAATTTCGACTTTGGTTGCACAAAAGTGCATTAACTGTTACATATATGTCGAAATCGTATATGAAGAAGTTGTTTATGTATTAATTTTGAATGAAAGTTATTATAATACTTTCTGCGTGGAAGGAGTATTTTCGGAGTTAGGAACAAATAAAAGATCAAAACCATATATCTGAACAATCAGTTGTACGGGGACTATATGCCATAGTGACCCGATTTTGATTATTTTTAGAAATAGTTAAGGTAATAGTAGGATACAGTCACGTGCAAAGTTTTGATATATTAGTTCGAAAACTGAATGAGTTATTACCAGGGGTAAATGGGGTATGGTAAATTTTACTTATCTACCGTTATCTCGAAAACCGAATGCAATTTCGGAAAACTGGAGGTGGCATTGAATTTATAATATCCCAATTAAGTAGACAGCTATTAAAATCTTTTCGCGGAAAAAAGTGCAAAGCCTGGGTAAAGTTTACAAACGACGAAGAATTCACTTTCAGAAATCTGAAACTTCTGTCCTAAATATCTCGAAATCAAGATTTAATACGGATATTCTGAACACGTCGTTGTATTCTACAGGCAAAAATTAAGTTGACGTGTTTCGGCGTTTCACTTAGATATTTCAAATTTTTAAGATATACCTGTGGTAACATAAAATAATTGGGAGAAGTTCTAAAAAAGGGGTTAGGAAAATTAATGTATTTCCCTAAAAAACAACCAAATTGATTAAAATTTGCTATGATGTGTCGGCTGACGGATGAGCTCAACTCAAGTAAACCACAAAATTTAATTTAAGTATCTTCAACTACATTTTTTTAACAAATATAAAAAATTTTTTTAGGGATGACTATCTAAAATCAAAATTGCGGAGGGTCAAACTTCATTTTAGAACTAGGTTCCTTTGGACTTTTTTGTTCAGAATTGACCAGAGAATGCAGCTGTGGCCGAAACAAAGTTGCAAAATAAATTGACCCGCCCTAATGTACATACCCAGCACACACAGTCTCTAACGTTAGAAATTTTGTCGAGATTACCTTAAATTAGATAACTAGTGTAATTCTCCATATATTCTCAAATCGATAACTAGGGTTGAAAACTACAGAGAAGGAGCCAAATCTCACGCCTTTTCCGTGATATATTGAATATACATACATATATTGAAATTAGATACTAAAAAATGGTAAAGTTAATATTACCGTAGTACAATGTTTTCCATTAAAAAGTACAAGAAGTACCTTTAATTTAAATAATAAGACTGGATTTTGTTTAAATTTCAGTTCTTATAAATGAGGTAAACATATACATGTCAATATGTCATATGTCATATTGCGTTAATAAAATCTAAACAATGAAAAAATCATGTAAAAGGAGACAAAACTTTGTTTTTCATTTCAATTGGAAGTATTTGCAAATTCTGATTAGAATCTCATTAGAGAACTACATTAGAATTCGATTCGAGAACTATAATTTTCTCGATTTGAGAATTAAGTAGGTACCCTTTTGTTGGAGAACGCTATGATTCTCGATAGATTTTCGAGTCGTCCTCTAACGTTAGAGATTTGAGAACGAGGCTAGTTCTCGAGTCATTCTCAAATCGATAACTAACCTCTGTGTTTGTTGGGTAGTATATGCCCATTAGCGCTAGTGACTAAAAATTGACCATTTAGATTGCCACACATACGCATGTAAAGGACATATCTTTCGGATGCCAGACAGGATAGTAGTGCGCACTTACATATTGGCATATGTATGAATTATTTAAATCGCCATTAGACGAAATTGGATTACCTACTCTTGTATAAAAGCGACTCTAGGCCTCAACCAACAACAAAGTTGCAACATTTGACAGGCGAGTTGTGGCAATTTGCGCGAATAGATGTGAAGCGTACATATTATGTATCACCAAAAAATCTACACCTTATTTAAGGCTTATTTCAGATTATAATAGGGATTATAAAATAATTCCTGACATTTCTAAGGGACAAAAGTTATATAAACAAAGACTCATAATGAATCTTGTTTTCCTGTGTTGATGTCATCAGGCTATAAGGAATTCTCTCTCTCTCCCCCTCTATCGCTCTCTGAGAGGAAACTTTACTCCTAAGGCTTTTTTACGCTCGCTTTGCCCATCCTTGCTCATAAAACCTAATTTCCTCTCTTTCTGTTTCAGATGTACCTTATACTAGCTTTATTTGATAAAATTCGTCTTTTCGAGGGAAGTTAGCCACATTTACATACAGGCATATGGTCGCCGGGGACAAGCTACAGGCGTTCTAAAACACCGTGCTTAGCACTGCCACAAGTTGTCGCCAGATGACAACAACAACACCACCTTCACCTTGAGACCCAGATGCCAGTTAAGAAACACAGCAACATGCAATTCTTACTGGGGTGCTATCGCAGAGGCCAGCCAAACAGTCATCTGATCGAGCACGAACCATCTCCTCGCTATGTGAGGAATCGTATCCTTGATCTACGCAAGGATGTGATAAAATATGTACCTCAGCCGCTCGATCCGACCACCTACAGGCAGCAAGCAGCCCTCAACAACATTCATAAAGGCACGGTTGACAGTTACGTGTCCGTCCGTCCGGCATACCTATTGATAAGAGACCAACCACCACCAGTAGCAGATACTACCCCCAGAGGGTTAGGGGGATTAGAATATACCGGTGGTAAGGAATGCCTGTCGTAAGAGACGACTAAGATCCACCGGCGTAGAAGGTTGATAATGGCCAAAAAAAATCGCTCGCACGACAGTCGGGCTAGTGTCAGAAGGGCCTAGTACCCGAGCGTACCGGATTTATTCGGCAAAGGACTGTCACACTTAAGTGACAAAAAAAAATATTTTTTTATCTCGCTAAATACCGCAGATTTTTTTTAAAAAACTCAAGCGCTCTCTAAAAATTAAAATAAGAAGAAAAATATTGAACGATATGCATATTTTATTGAACTTTGAAGACGTACGAACGTATCGTTCGCTATTCCCAAATCGCCTATATATGAAGATTAGTACTTTGTCTTGTTTTATAAATTTTTTTTTTTGATAAGCCCGTAAAAGTTTGATTTTTCGATTTTTTAGCAGAAATTTTCTCGATCATTTCTGAATACTAGATAATTCAAATGTAAATGTACTTTAATCGTTGGCTCTGCATCGTTATTTAAGCTTGCAATGACAGCAAAATCAATTGTTCGAAGCAATAAATAAATATACATATGTATGTACGTATGTAGTCAAATCCAACAGAACTTACATATGTACATATCAGAACAAAAAACAAGTAAATAGAAGCATCAGGGCGAATAATACAACTTTAGAGATAGTAAATTCGCAAGCTCAATATAAATACCCAATAAACACAGACGCGAGGATGATATCGCGGCGAATTCGAGATGAATTCGCGGAGGTGAATGTAATTTTTCGGACTTGTATCGAGTTCGAGATGGACTCGAGAAAAATCAATTATCGCAATAGCATTTATTAATTTTATTAAATCTTGCTTTACACGAAGAAATTCCCTGTTGGACTTTAATTTACCATTTAAAACTCTACTCAAGCGACTGCAAAGCTCGGATGATATCGTGGCGAATTCGAGGCGGATTCGCAGAAGAAGATTTTCCAGAATGTATTCGCCAATGAGTCTAAATCTCGAATCGCCAACGATCCTAGAATATAAAAATGCGCGAATCGCAAATGAGGGGTGACTCGCCTGGGAATTCGGATTCGCCGATCTATTGTCGCGAACTATCGCCGCGATAATATAATCAGAGAAGCGAACTCGTCTGGAATTCGAGGCGAATCCGTTGTGTTTATTGGGTACATACATACTTAGTACATACATATGTACATTCTCGTACATAATAATATTATGTATACAAACATACAAACATTTATTCGATAACGTGAAAGTGAAAATAACAAAATATACATTGTACGTGGACACATATGGGCATGCCAAGTGCATACTAATGTAAGTATGTATGTAAACATATACATATATATGTACATATCTAAATATATTATATACATACATGTGTAGCCATATAGCAGATAAAAAATGATGAGCCAACTAAAAAAAACGCAAAATAACTTAAACCAGAACAAAAAAAAAACGAGGGAGCGGCAACATCACGAAAGTATTTAGTCTTTTTCATAAATGGTAGTAAAGATCAAGCGTGGGGAAGAGGAAAACCACATAGCATTTAAGTATGTTATTTCCATGCTGACATCGATTTTCACAACAAAGCAAACAGAAATTGAATGATAACAGCGATATAAAGAGCTGATAGGTATGTATTTAAAAGGCAAATAAAATCTAAAATACAGATATTCAAGATACAGTGCGCTTGGATAGTTATATTCATAATAACTCCACGCACTCAGTGCTAGTAACCAAATGGTACCATGGAAATCTGGTATGAGGTATCAAAATTAAGCAAGGGTTTGCAAAACGAAATAAAGCGCACGCAACTCGTTGCTAATGATAACACAATTGACTGGTCGAGTACAATGAATTGCCAAGCAATATAAAAACCTGTAGTAACATAGATCAGTTCAAGAAATCACTAACCATATATTGCAAATCATTACCAATTCGATAACTAATTCCGAGATATTCCTTTCTTTTTTTCTTTCTTTTCCTCTATCTCTTCGTGTCGGCCGGGTGACGGCTCGTGGTGGAGTGAAAGCCTGTCTGGAGAAATGACGTTCCCTCATGAACGTCGAATTCACGTCCCTTCTGACGAACAAATACATGAGACGTTCTCTTGCGAACGATAAAAAATCCGTCCCTTATGACGGCAGGAAATGGATATGTCTTGTTAAGGACAGCACCACCCGTCCCTAATGACGGGAAGGCATGTAAATGTATCTTATATATATATATATGAATTGTATTCTCGATCTAGGCTAAATAAGCCGTAACAAATAAATAAATAAATAAATAAATACATACATATATAAATTCCAAAGCGGAAAACAATTTTTATTTTTTTTTTGATTGTCAATACAAGTTTGGCTGCTCCCATTGGTAAATGCGAAAATGAACTTTTTTCTATATCATTAACCTATTGAAAATCGCTCATTGGAGGACTAAGCATAAACCCACATGTAAATATATGTTTAGATACTTACGTAGATATGTAAAAAAGAAACAACTCAATGCGAAATAAATCATACCTATCTCGATTTTAAAATACTAATCAGAACATCCACTAGAAGCGTACACTTAGCCTTAACCGATTAATTTCTTAAGGTAGGAGTGACATAAAGCAATCAACCAACATACAAGAAAGGAATGTAGTAGGCCTACTTCTTCCAAGCAGGAAAATTAAGTCTAGACAAATACACATCGATAATTAACTTTTCTCATGCAATCATTTTACAGTAAATAAAAGCGTCTGCGGCCGATAGCAGCTCTCCAGGATACTAATTTAATAACTCACCTTGGAAGAGATCGCCAATATTCACGGGATGATAACCACCTTTGCAGTAGTCCTCCTTTAACTCCTGCTCCTCATTTTCGCTATTCAATTCAGAGTCTTCCGATTCATTCGATGAACTGCGTGGCGGGTATTGGTATTGTTGTTGCTGCTGCTGCTTCTGCTGTTGTTGGTGTTGCAGCTGTATTTCATCATAATGATGTTGATGCATATATTGTTGTTGTTGTTGCTGCACATGCATATTATTGATATATTTTTGTTGCTGCATAAACGGTGGCTGATAAATAGGAGCAGAGCACTTTTTGCCACCGCCGCCACCGCCACCCATCGTCGTTTTCATTTGCAGCGCAGATAAATCATCTAAATTATTAGCCGATCCGGTTGCAGACGTATTTGTGGCAGTCAGTGAACTGATGGTGCCGCTGCTCGACGGTGCACCACTAAATGATTTGGACATTTTCGGATTGAATTCACACTCCGAAGGCGAAAGTGGAGATTTTGGTGGTGGCGGCGGAGCACCACCACCTTGGTTGATACTATTATTAGAATTTCCCGGTGTCTGAGCACCGCCAGCACCATTGCCGCCGCCGCCGCCAGTGACACCATTCTGCTTACCACGCTTCTTATTGGGCTTATGTCGTTTCTTCTTGGCTTGTATGGCCAAAACTCGCCTGTTGAAGTCAGCTTTATTATTCATTTCAATCGCGCTGCTTCTTTTTTCTTGGTTGAGTTTGCTCTTGCGGCTGTCGCTGCTATTTTGCGGTCGCGTCAGCTGTTGTTTTTATTTTATTTTATTTTCTGATGCTGCAATAGCTGCGAATGACAGTGACGTGTTGTTCTTGTTGTTATTTTCCTCTATCCTGCTAATCACACACAGCTGCTACAATTGCGAAGATGTCGAGCTGGTGTACCAATTTCCAATAAAATTTTACCTGTAATATTTATTTCCTCGAATAAATTCTTGTCTTCAGATTAATCCCTTTACTCTCATCGGCAGAAAAACCTCCTAGATTTCACGCTGTAAAAATGATAGTTTAGAAAAAGATAAAAATTTATGTTTTTCGCAAAAAGTGTACACAGCACATACGGCTCCAACTCTCAAAAATTCATTTATTAGATTTTTCACTGTGACAATTTTTCCACAAATTTCTTTGCTTTCGATTTAAAAATATTTTCTTACAATCAATAAAATAATTTTTTCCTGTTCAAGAGTGTTCATGGTGGAAAAAGAAATTAAACAAAAAAACACAGCCGAAGAAAATTTTTTCTACAGAACTTTTAGTAGGTGTATAGAATCTGTCTCGTTTTATCACACGGCAAACCACCATTATTTATATTCTATTCCTATTGTCCGTTTCGGTTTATCAAACTCGTATGAAATAATTTGCAATATCGTAAAATAACGAGTTTCCCACGAACGTGGTGTTACCAACCATATTTACACATTTCTGCATTATTTGACATTTGCAATTTGCACTAGAAATGCTTCACTTTTATTGCAAGATGCATCTACCTTGCCGTCCATTTAAAGTTTTTCCAAATTTCGAATATTTCTTTCTTCAAAAGGTTCTAGAAAATGTGGATATATTCGCCCTCTAAAAACTTTTTGCACTTCCAATCCGACAGCGAACTCGTTCTAGGGTTGGGCGATATATATCGATATATCAATATATCGATATTTTTAAAATAGTACAGCCGATAATATCGACGATATTTTGAACTACCGTTCATCGATAATCGATAATTTTTTACCATTTCGAGCCAAATTCGATATTTTTCGTAAATTTCTGATTCGCTTTGAATTTAACAGCAGAATATTTTTTAAGAAGTGGTATAACCATAATGTCCGGATGCTTGAATTTACATTATTTTCTTCTTCAAGCAATTCTTAATGATTTTTATGTTTATACTTCAGGATTCATAGAATATCTGTAGACCCATCCAAATTTAACAACAAATATCTAGTAAACTATAAGTCCCCGGCAAGTTTGGATTTCAGTTTTGAGATCTGTGAGAGCACCTCTAACCCTGTGAAGAAGTGGTTTTTCGCAGGGCGTGGTTCCTTAATGTAAAGCCGGCCCTTCCGATATATTGATATATCGATGTTTTTACACGGCATAAATCGATGTTTTTTTAAATATCGATATAATATATATCGATATATTTTTCCAATTTGCCCATCCCTAACTCGTTCTCTGCTGTTCACACAAATCAGGCAAAAAAACATGTGGTTGGAATCGCGTTACACTCAGGGTTGTAATCTGCTTCATATATCGTAAATGGGGTATTCAACATTCAAACCATTTTTGAGAATTTCTTGTACATCATTTTGTATGGAACTTTTGCGTTTCCTGAGAGGTCGATACTAATGGCTTGGGCCCTCACTCTGTAGTTCGATTCGAAAGCGAAATTCGATTCGAATGTACATTCGTACTGTATAGAATATATGGAATAGAATTCGAAAACGAACGAATTTTCTTTCGAATCGAACTACAGAGTGAGGGCCCTGGTTATGCTTACAATGCTGCTGGTCGAGCACCGTGAAATTGTTGTTGTGCACTCCGACGGTGAGAGAATTTTCGGACTCTCACATCCAGCAAATCTGCTGTGTGAAACAGGCAGCCAGCAGTCGAGGTTTCGGGAGTAATAATGTGTTATGTTGTGTATGTTTCACATTAGTGTTTCACATTAGTGTTGCATACATGAAATCGGAGCGGATTAAATTCGCTATACCGCAACGCGGTAAGACCGGTCAGTAAAATTTGAGGAATTACTGCATACATTTTTGCGGCGTGATAAAAGAAGAAGAACAAAGTCAGTAAAAAACTCGTTTCGGTAATAAATGTAGCAAGTTATAATGTCTTCGTCTTCGCTAGAAGACATTATTGTTATTATTGAGTGATTTGTTGAAGTTAAAAATTTTGTTTTGCAAATTTCGATGTTTGTTTTCCTATTTTCTGCCGATTACGCACCGAAAGTATTCCCACAAGTGTGAAAAACACAGCAACGCGGAATCGTTTCGGTAAGCCGAAAATACCGAGCAAAAAATGTCGATCCGATGTCGTACCGAGTAATGTGAAAAGGCCCTAAGGTTGTTCTCTCTGTGTGATTTTGGCCTGGCAAATTTGCCGAGATGACATAAGTGTGATAAATTTGCCGAGCACAACAACAAAATACACGTCTTGTCAAGTTTGGAGCTTCGGCAAATTTCTCATACCCCAACCCGTGATATTTGATATCATGAGAAAAATATCACGGGAAATGCAACCATGTTATTACATTCACAATAGTCTTCTATGAGAAGCGAGTTTAAATTTATGTTTCTAGTTCCTTTTTTAAGTATTTTATTTTATTCAGATAAAAAATTAATTAATTCGAAATTGAAGCAAGCAAAGCAAAGCGACAAGAGTCGTATAAAGAGTGGAAAGAATATGACTAACATGCTAGTTCACAATGAAGTCAGTTCGAATTTTATTTTCTTAAAGGTGCGCTCTCTCTGTGTGAGAAATTTCTCAAGATATCATTATATCTCGGCAAAAAGATTAGACAGAGAGAACAACCTTATTGTTTTTGAGGCAGTATTTGTCTCTTTTCAACCTACAGGAGAATTGTTTTTGTATTTTGGCTTTCGGTAGGTTTTCAAACCAATAAAACCAGGAAAAAGACAGGGAAAGTCATATAGGCACAACCATCCAATTTATCGTACGACTTGGGCTCGTTGTAAAACAAATCGTCACTTTATTGGTTTCAGTGATTACCCCTCAGTGGAGCATTTTTTAAAATACAATTTTAAGGAGATAAGAATTCATAAAAGTTCGTATATAATTGAAATCATATTTAGAAATAAATGCTTTCACATTTATCTAAACACTGCGCTTAAATTTACAAAATGTAAGGATTTATTTCATGAAGATAAGCATTTTTGTTCATGCTGGATCTGCATTTCGTTTATTAAAAAAATAGAATAAGAATATGCAAAATATGTAATAATAATAGTCCTATTTTTTATTTAAACGGATATACATCTGCGCGGATAGATGATGAACGAAAAAGCGTGATTTTTACACAAAATCGTCAAATCGTAATTGCTTAGAAAAATCGTCAAATCGACGATAAAATCGCCCATTCGGCAACGCTGGTTTTGTTCAGACTTCTGGTAACTCTGGTTCATTAAGAACAGTTGGCACCGTCAGGTGAAGTAAAAATTCTGCAAATTTGCGTCTTCTTTTTCCCTTCTACTAAAATATTGATTAGCAGTTGAGTGAGAATATCAAATAAATAAATTGGGTATTCAGTGCATATAATAGCTAATATGCATATTAATCTATAATTTAACATAAACCACAAGTGCTTGTATTTCCCACAATTTGTGTAAAAAAAATGTACGACGCGTAAAATCTTCAATTGTGTGCAGCTTACGTTAACAGCTGATTATTTGGTTGCATATATAATGTGTGAGAACGAGACAGCCTGTCATTGGTGAGCAGTGCAGCAAAGTGGTCGAAAAATTCCCAAACAAATGCGCGCCAAAGGGGAAAATCGCGCGCGTTAAACACCACTACAATTAAATTTGAAGTGACTAAAAATTAAAAAATTTGTAGTAATTTTGCAAAAAAATTCGTTGTTTGGTATTGGTCTTGCTGGCGATAGAGGGGATTCCATTGAGAACCTAAAATAATATCTTTGGTCAAAATTTGAGCGGGATAAAGTAAAGACGTGTGATTTTATAGTTTGTTCGACAAGTTATAATAGCCAGGAAAAGACGTGCAGCTTTTTAAAATTGAAGACTTGATTACGATAAATTAATTACACTGGTATTTAGAGAGAATAATTATAAACAAAATGTCACAGCCTTCGATAGCTTCGTATTTTAATACGCGTAAACGTGTGGCGACAGATGAGGCGGCTACCATTAAAAGTCGGGTAAGTTGATGGATTGGCTTGTCCTGCGTTCTTGTGAATATGTTTATATGTGTATGTATATGTTAAATTGAGACGCTGAGCGTTATCCTTGCGAACTGTCAAACGGACATTTTGTATGTGAAGGCATTTGTATCCTTTTTGGTGGTTGTTGTTGCCTCCTTTCCCTTTTTGTGTGCATGTGCATGTGCGATTGTGTGATGCGCTCATAACCCTGCAAAAAAATGTGTGATTAATCCCGAAAGAGATTTGTCCCGGATTGATCTCTTTCGAGAACAATCGGTCCACAATTAGTCCCCGATTGTGCCCGTACGGATATAAATGTAGACTAATTGTAGACCAATTGTTTCCGAACGGGTATAAATGTAGATTAATCGATTTCATCCCGATCGGGTATAAATTACATTGGTATCCGTTCGGGTATACAAGTTGAACAATTAGTCTCTTCATAGGGCATGCTCGAACAAATCCGGGACATATCCCGGATTTATCGCATTTTTTGCAGGGAATATATGCACATATGGATGAGTGTCTCTTAAATAAAAAAAAAAGTTGCGGGTGGAAATAACATATACCCAGATGGCCGCTGTTACGCCATGATCAAAATGACCATGGTCAAAATACTTTCTCATTTTTCGATTTCTATTCTCTGTGAGAGTGGTTGCAATTATGTGCTCTCTCTCATTTTTCGCTTTAATGGAAAAGCAATATAAGTTTTCTTTGAATCTACATTTTCACATTTCTTCACGCATATCTAAGTATAAATGCATATGTACGTAAATTATTTTGAATTTAATATCGTAACACATTTTGCATTTTATTTGTTTTTAGCGCTTGACAGACGATACTAGAACCGCTACACCTCCACCCACCGATGACCATGACGACATTGCCGCTATCAAAGCTGCCACATTGGGCGTTAGGACGAGATCTGGTCGCACCATTAAACGTAACCTTCCACAGCAGTCTACTGAGGCACCTGCTAAAAAGCAGCCCAAGCAAGAACATCAACCCCATTTACAACGAGCGAAGCTGGTCCAATTCATTAAAAAAGGGCCATTATCACCACGAAAAAAGTTAACACCCAAGAAGGAAATTCAGAGAAAAAATGAAGAAACACCCAGCGGTGCAAATTCTGCCATACAAATTACAAATGCCTTTGCTGCTAAAGATAATGCAACGAACGTGTTGCGTGGATTGAAAACACCCACAAAACAAATAATTAAGGGATCTGGCGCCACGCCGCTTAAGCATGACGAACTGAAAGGACTTGTGCGAAAGGAGCTCAATTTTGATGAAGTCAAAACTAAATTGTCACGTAGTGCTAAATTACAAGAGCTAAAAGCTTCCTTGTCGCGCATACAAGAATTGGAAAAGACGCGCAAACTGCATGAGGATCGTAATCGTCGTATGCGTGAGGGTCAAAAAGTATCACCTATAAAACAACAAACGTCTGTGCAACTGAAAGAATTCGATAAAATTGAGTTGGAGGTGTTGACAAGGTAAATAACTAATCAGTTAGCTCTACACTGTTCATTTTGATTTTAATTAATTTACTGAAATTTTTTGTACAAATTATTAATAGTTTATTGGATTTACCCCAAGCAAGGTCAAGTTCAAAATAAAGGGGCCAATTATAACCTGACCAGTATCAATCCGACCTAATTCACTATTATACAATAGTATACAGTTTAAAACGAAACTCCCATACGACTTTTGTTTTCGAGTCTGCTGTATACAACGAAAGACCCGGCAAGGCATAATGATTTTGTTTTAATGAGGTCATACAATTTTTTTACAAAACTGTTTAAAACGTTTTCTGCAATACAAAAAAAAAAAAAAAGAAAAACATGAGGTAAACTGCTGGCACTGCAATTGTCACAGTTCTTTGACGGTCATTCGGCAGCTATGCAGCGAGCGTCGATTATCATTGTCAGAAGTTGTATATACATTTTTTTGTTCTCTTCCTAATCCGATTCTTGTTTTTTTTTGCATACATATCTCTGCATACATACCCAGTAGAACTTTGGGCGTTATCTGCCCAAGCGATGAGTAGAAGAGTACTCCGTTTGACATTCTTTCCGAGAAATATAAAAAAAAATTCAATTTTGTTTTTATTGCTACCATTCCACTATGGTTCAAAATCGAAATATTGAGGAATTAAACCCAATTATCGACTTGATTTTCCCAAAAAAAGTAATTACCTTTCATTACACATTACTGTAGTAAATAAAAAATAATGTCAGCTAGCGATCACTTGTTTATCAGAAAGCTTTCAAAGTCTTGGTTTTGACCATGGTATAAGTATACCAGGTAAAACAAACGTCAAGTTTTCGTCGCCATATTAACCACCTGACAATTAAGCAGATTATGACATTTCGTGCTGCCATACTCAATGATAAAAATCCTCCATTAATGGCATTTTCACTGCTTTGTTTTAAAAATAAATTGTAACCATGGTATTCATAGTAACGAATTTTTTCAATTTGAATTGAAAGAAATTTTTTCAATTTGAAAAAATTACACATCCTGCAGTAAATTTGTTTCACTGCTGAATGATCATTGATGATTCTTCTGAGTAAAATTTTTATTATTATTATTATTTTTTTTTTTTGAAAAAAAGCAAACCATTTATATGAAAAATTCAGCAGTCTTTATTTGAAAGTACTCACTGATGCCTCCTCAGTCATAGATGAATTTCATCAGTGATTCATAAAAGATTCATTTCGGATTTTTACTTCGCGTTTGGCCGTACTACAAAGTAGCCCGTTTCCGGTATTCTCGGTGAGTTTTTAATTTAGTTTAGTAGTTACGATCACTTTTAATTTAGGCTTTGTGATCACTCTGGTATATAGTTTGGGGAGGTTTTGGAGATTGATCTATTATAACTCCATATCGTCGCATAAAGTGCAATACCGCGTGTCCGCTACCACCCGAATTTTAGAGGAGACAGTAAAAACTGTTTTAATTCAAAACGGTTAGGAATTTTGCAAACCCACATCCAAACCAAGGTAGATTTTTGGATTATATTCTTAATCCAAATATCATTTTGGCGAAAAACAGTTAAATGTGCAGTTATTGGCTTACTTATGTATTTATAAGCGGTTTTGCGTCTTTTATTTTGTTCAATAGTGACTTATAGGCGGTTTTGCAGGCGTTCGTAAAAACTTTTCTTCAATAAAGCAAAGTTATAATCCATTTCGTGTTTATGAAAGTATAATCAACTTTAGAACATTACAGTACAGTTATAAAGCAATAACACCTATTATTCGCGGTATTGGTTCGAAAAATTTCCTTAAAAAAAGCGGTTTTGAAACTGTGTCATTAGTTGGAATTGCGTTGTGTGAATCTCAAAATTGTTGCATGAATGGATGGGGACGGACGCCAGGAATGTATTTTTGATGAAATCTCATTTTTGGCAAAAATGTCACGCGGTTTTGCACTTTAAACGACGATATGTATGTATACCACCATACCAAGTGAGCATTTCAGTCTATATATGTATGTATGTACATATGTCGAATCCAATTACAACAAAATATGTACCCTAGATTTTAACAATATGAGTTGCTTATTTCCGCGGTGCAATAATACCAAATATGGCTGCAAAGACGGTGATATAAAATTTTTCCAATTTCCGACGATACCCTTTATTCGTGGAGAGTGGATGAAGATTTGTGGAGTGAGCGAAGAGGAGCTACCGGTTCCATAAATCTGCTCACTAGTGCCCTTTCTCTTTCTGTCCTTTGATTCCTGAAATACCCAAACTTTCAAACAAAAATCTACGCATTCAAAAAATAAAAGTCTGGCATCGCTATACTCCAAAACTGACATAAGATTAAACTTCAAAAATCTGCTTTTTAATCAATAAGACAGCGTCAAAATGACAATGCACATACCTGTATTTTTTATACCATGGGTTTTGACTTTTGTATTCGTAAAAAAGATTTTACTCAAATTATATAAAAATCTCAAGTGATAAAAACGAATTTGAATAAAATGTGTTTATAAGATGGAAAATAATAATAAAGGTATGTAAAATCAAGAACAACCAACTTTTTTCTGAAACAATAATAATCGTTAATATATTTTTGAGTTTAAGCCGTGTTGTGTTTTGATTGTGAGTTTTTTCTGTTAAATAGAATATAAAAAAGTTGGATCAAATAGGATCAATAAAAATTATATAGGTATGTAGTTACAGCTAATAGTGTCCTCTTTAATACAAATGTTATTTTATCTGCGGGAATTTGCAAGCGAGGCTACAATTTCACTTTTTTTAGAGCAAAGTAAACTTCGAAAATGGCTATACTTTACAATTTTTATACTCAGCTGTACTAGTACACAGAGTATTATAGTTTTAATCACATAACGGTGGATTGTAACACCATAAAATAATCGAGATAGATATTGACTTATATATATCAAATTGATCAGGGTGAAAAAAGAAATCGATTGAGCCATGTCCGTCCGTCTGTCCGTCTATCTGTCTGTACGCACGATAACTCGCGCAAAGATTGAAATAATTTGATGAAATTTGGAATGCAAGTTGGTATCAAGACTGGAACGGATGGTATTGAAAATGGGCGAAATCGGACCATGACCACGCCCACTTCCCCTATATAGTAAAAATCGGAAATTTTGTATCAGTCACTAATATAGCTAGAGTGATAAAATTTCACCCACGTGTGGAGCTCAGGCCCTTATGAAGAAATTTGATGAAATTTTGGAAAATGGGCGGTGCCACGCCCACTTATTAAGGGCCAAACATTGAAAGTTTTATATGTCATAACTCAGAAACCGTTGAAGATATATCGATGAAATTTGGTAGGCGTGATATACTTACTTAGGCAAATGTTTGGACGAAAAATTGCCAAAATCGGTTAACGACCACACCCACTTTTATATATGGGTATTATAAAGTGGCCTAATAAAAACATTTTAAGCGATATCTCTGTAAAATATAAAGGTATATCATTGAAATTTTATGGCAGGAGTCCAACTGCGGATATAACACGAAAAGCATAAAAATTTTGGAAAATGGGCGTGGCACCGTCTCTTTTTAGAAGCTGGAATATACGAGATTTCTGAGCCCATAACTCGACAAATAATTTAAATATAATGACGAAACTTGGTGTGTACACTTTTATTAGTTGTGGTAATACATGTTCAAAATTTTAGCGAAATCGGTTGACGACCACGCCCACTTTTATATATGGGAACCATAAAGGGGCCTAATAAAAACATTTTAAGCGATATCTTTGTCAAGTATAAAGATAATTCATTGAAATTTTGTGGCATGAGTTCCACAATAGACCGGAAGCAAAAAATAGAAAAAGTTTGGAAAATGGGCGTGGCACCGCCTCTTTTTAGACAAAGGAATCTACGAGATTTCGAAGCCCATAACGACAAATAATTGAGACATTAAGACGAAACTTGGTTCATACACTTTTATAACTTGTGCTAATAGACACGCAAAAATTTATTCAAATCGGTTTATGACCACGCCTACTTTTTAACAAAGATATTTCTGGAACACCCTTTGGGAATTTGTAACGTGACATCTTTGCAATTAGAAGTCATAAGGGAATGAAATTTTGCACAAAGAATAATATTCATATGCTTAGTTGGATGACTGATAAAAATGTTGAAAATGGGCGTGGCTACGCCTACTTTATGCAGCACTCGCTTTATATAAAATACACCGTCTTTTCATCAAACGCAAACAAACAATGAAACCATACAGCTGAGTATCTAATGTTCGATTCCACTCGAACTTAGGCTTCCTTACTTGTGTATTGATAATAATTTCCTTTGAAAATAACGTTACACTTTTTCGGATATCTTCTTTAGTACCTGAGATATTGTTATTTTAATTTCATTAACTTGCTAAAAAAATAAAAAACTTTAAAATTTCCTATCGCAAAAAAATGAACTTAAAATAATATTATCTCCAAAACTACACGTAGCATCGAAAATCTGACTTCAGATTCAGCGTATCGGAAAACTTTAGAAAAGTAAAGTTTTATCTCTATTTGAAATTCAACCTAAATTTACAGTTTCCACTATGTATGGCAGCAGCAGCGAAAAATGGGCGTGGCTCGCCCATTTTCGTCATGAGACATTACTTTTACCTTTAAATACCCTATGAAAAGTTTTAGACTGATATCTTAACTCTAACTACTTTATTCCTCAAAATCTGAATTTTGAACCATAGTGCATTCCTAGGACATACAATGTTAACATCGAGTATATAAAATTGTACAGTGAAACCTCCCTTGGGCGGACACTCACCGTCGGGCAAATTTTGACCGCCCAAGAGAGGTGTCCGCTTAAGGGAGTGGGTTCCTATTTTAGAAATTTTTTGGAGTTTAAAGGATTTATTTATTCATATTTCACTAAAAAAAAACAAGGATTCTTATGTATTCAAAATTTCACTTAAATACATAAATATGAACATATACATATGTACATATGTATGTATATACATAAAGTATTAACATACATATGAAATTACAATTTCAAATTTCTGTAACAATTGAAATGCAATAAGGTTTCCGTGCAAAATCTTTTCAAATTTGAAACTGCAGTCAAAGCCATTTCGTTCGAGGAGATTGCATTACCTACTTTCAGCGGTAGTTAGTATTGGTACTATCATCTTCAATGGTTTCGACGTTTTCGTCAGTTAGAACATCTAACTGGAAATCCGTGAATGTTGTTATATCTTCCAATAAAGTCATGCGGACATTTATTTTAGTTGGTGATTCCCCTTTTATCGTAGCGCTTTTTACCTAACGAACATTCAGCGAACTTTTTTATATTGCTATACATACTTATATTTTGTCCGCATAAGAGGAGTTCGTGTCCGCCTAACAGAGGTTTTTATGTGATTTGTTATGAAAAAAAATCAAAATGTCCGTTGACGAGAGGTTCGTGTCCGCTTAATAGAAGTTTTTAGTTCATTTCAATAGTAAATAACTGTCCGCGTCCGGCCAAGAGAGTGTCCGCCTAAGAGAGGGCAATTTGTTCTAAAAATTGAACCTAAACCTTGGTGCATGAAAAAATGTCCGCTCAAGGGAGGTGTCCGCATATGAGAGGTGTCCGTTAGGGGAGGTTTCTCTGTATATATATGAATTGTACATATCCTCGATCTAGGCCAAATAAGCCGTAACAAATAAATAAAAAAAAAATTATACACAGAAGTATAGGGAGTAATGGAGTAATCGCAAGGGAGTACTCCCCATATCCTACTGGGATATGTATGTATGTATGTATGTTATTTTGGAAAAATTAAGTTGAAGAGATAGTTGTGTTTACATATTTACTGATTATTCTTTTCTTCAGGCCTGAATGATATAATACGATAAGAAAATGGTCTAATAGGTCTAAAGGTCACAGTACAATCATCAACAACCTTCCCATTCTATTTCTTTTCTTTTAATCGTTTAGTTGCAAAATATATCTATGTATCTATCTACGATTTACATATGTACATGTTCAGAATAATGCAGTTTATGTCGTACATATGTTCATACATAAATATGTATGTTTCACATGAGTATGTGACTTCCCAGAAGTATTTATCAGCTGGAAAACAGCACATATTTCCTACTGAATATTCAGTAGAGATGTAGTTCTAATATCTGAACTTTCCCTTTCGTTTTTATATAGAGGTGGCGTCGAAAATCAACTACCTAAAAACTGCCGAACGAGAAGGGAGAGTTTCTGTAGGAAAAAAGGCCTGAATACGCAGGGAGAACTTCCATAGCATGTATTTCAGTACACCTGATGTCTTCACTTCGTGTTCAGTTATTTTTTCAGCAATGAATTTTGAACTTACTTTCAGGCTATTTTTCATAATGAATATTCTATTGAATATGCGCCTCCTTACCTCAAATACTGCTGGGTTGTTTGTGTATACATATACATAAATACCCATGTATCGAAATTTTCTCATATACTTTCCTTGTTTTTTCCATTTAACTAATCAATATCATTTTTTATAACACATTCTCATTCCGATGTCTGTTTCCTTGTGTGCATACCTTCTGCTCTTCATATACATCCTTTGCTCGAGGGTGGTTTTTGTAACGGCCAAATTATTGCAAGAACCTCTTGAGACGTGAAGTCATTCTGGTAGCTGAGAAATGAAAGTGGCAGTTGTTTTTGTACTGAGCGATCAGACCTTTTACATATATTGCACCCTAAATCATAAAGTGACACAACTCAAAATTTTTTGAAATAGAGTTTTTTGCATAAACGGGTGCGCAGAACATATCTCTAGCGATTGACAAAAATAAAACTTTTCAATAGGAGTTTCTTTTGACCGAAAAATAACCATTATACGTGGATTTTTCCCATATCATTGCCTATAAAAAATAAAAAAAAAAATTTTGGCTCCTGAAAATTTCTGAATTTTGAGTTGTGTCACTTTATAATTTCGGGTGCGATATATGTATCATCCAATAGCATATGCAACTTTAGTACATATGTATGTACGTATGTATTTATTTTATTTTATACATGTCCTAGATGTGCAGTACGTTCTAATAAGGGATCGATCTTAAGCTACATAACTCCTATAAGAAATCAATATATGTAGCTGCATATGTATATTCAGATATCTTGTTATGAGGGTACTATTCTCTGCTCTGGTCTTTGTTGTTGTTGTGTTTTCAAGCAATAAAACTGTTCGAGGTTTGTTATAAATGTTCCTTTCTATATAAATATGTACATATGTATGTATGTATGTATGTTGACTGAAAAAGCCAGCCCTTGCAGGTTACAATATCCCATTAATCTGACCCAATCTCCCACATAGCATTTTATGAATTTTTTGATCATATTCCAGTCTTTTCCGATCCCTATGCACGTTTAAAATAATGGAAAATGCGCTTATTTTCTGATCATAAAAGAGCCTCTCGTCTGTAGAAAATGTTACCCTACGTCCAACTCTTCTTGGGGAGTCGTTTTCGAGTCTTATTTTAATCGTATTTTTATCATTTTCGAGTCTATTTCGATTTTATTTTTTTTCGATTTTGAATCTTATTATGGTCATTTTTGAATCGTTTTCTGATCATTTTTGAATCGATTTCTGATCGTTTTTGAATCTTTTTGGGGTCATTTTTCTTCGTTTTTCCGATAATTTTCGATTGGCTTTCCAATCTTTTTTGTGTATTTTTTCAATCGTTTTTCTGGTCATTTTCGAATCTTTTGAAGTTAACTTCTTAGGCGGCGATTCAGAGTTTTTATGGAGAGTGAAATTTTAAAAAGGAAATAGCAGGTACACTTCCGTTGCACGGAAATAGCAACAGGAAACAGGAAACAGCAAAAGATAAAAACGTTTACCCGGCTTTCCCCTGAATGTTTTGGACGATATTGGTATCAAATAAAAGGTATTCAACATGGCTTTTACATGGAGATTTACTCGTTATGATTCCCAGGTCGGGTCCCCAGATATGGGTCAAAACGTGGATTCGGATGACCCCGGAATATTTCTGAGCAATATTGGTAACAAATGAAAGGTGCTGAGCACAGCTTTCACATAGAGATATAGGTACTGATTATGAGTTCTAGGTCGGGTCCCCTGATATGGGTCATAATATGGACCCGGATAACCCCTTATGTCATGTCATGTGATGTCATGATGTGATGCCATGATATGATGTCATGACGTGATGCCATGATATGATGTCATGATGTGATGTCATGATGTGATGTCACGATGTCATGTCATGATGTGATGCTATGATATGATGTCATGACGTGATGCCATGATATGATGTCATGATGTGATGTCATGATGTGATGCCATGGTGCGATGTCATGATGTGATACCATGTCATGTAATGATATGATGTCATGTATAAATGTTAAAAATTAGAGCTCTCGATTTTTTTTGAACATTTTCGAGTATCTCGAACAATTGTTGTTCAAATGCTCGAACAGTTGTTTGTTTGTTTATTACCCGTGCGTTTGTACGGGCATTTGAACAACAAACGGGCTTCAAACAAAAACGATCAGATCGCATTGCTCGATATCCGGGTATCTAGAGCCCTATGAAAAATATTAACTCTTTCCTATTGACTTTTTGAGTTGAAATTTCAAAAATAACTCATATATTCCATCGCTGGCATCAAACGAAAGGTGTTGAGCAGGGCTTTTACATATATATATGTGCCGATTATGATTTCTAGGTCGGATCCCCATATATGGGTCAAAATGTGAACCTAGATAACCCTGAAAGATTTCTGAGCAATATTGTTATCAAATGAAAGTTGTTGACGGAAAAGGAGGGAAAAGGAATTTAAATTTTATGTTTATCACTGCAAATATTGTCCTTTTAAACAGACCATACTTTCTCCTGATTCATTCGTTTGTTATTCTACACAGAAATATCAGTGGTTTTTAACACGCTTTTATTAGCTTCACCTGTACCCGGATTCTATAAATCGCTATCGCTAAATTAGATCGCCAAAATTTGCTAAATTTATATCAGACACACCTAAAAATATGCAATATCTGACATACATAACTGACTCATCAATGCTGCCAGCATGCTGCAGCTTGAGACGATATAAATAAATAAAGGAGATACATACTTTTAGGTGGGTCTGATATAAATTTAGAGATTTTTGGCGATCTCATTTGGCGATAACGATTTTTAGAATCCGGATCCTGTATGTATTTATGTATTTAATTTCATCATAGCCTAAAATTATGCAACATATTAACAATGCAATTATGCAATTTTTCTGAGACCATAAGCTTTAAGTTGTATAGCATACGCCACTTCAATTTGAATAAATTAAACATGGCTTAAACAATTTCATAAAAATAACACAAAGTAACAAGCTTATGCATCATTTCAGATGTTTTCTTTATAATTATGCTTAATGTAAGAAGTTAACTTCTATCACGTGTACTGTGCTACACGCGGCTTTTTTTTTTGGGTCGTTTTTCAGTAACTTTCTGATCAATTTCTAATCATTTTCTAATACTTTTCTACTCATTTGCCTATCGTTTTTGGGTCAGTTTACAACCGCTTTTCTTTCCCATCTTCTACATATTCTACCCTTAGCCTTACCTTTACCAATATCGCAAAAAGAACTTCCATGGTCACCCCCAGTCCACATTTTGGTTGGAACTTTTGAAACAGATTTTTAGCCTACAATAATATTAAGCAAATAAGGAGTTGTTTAAGATCTAAAAATTTCAATCCATAAATCGTCGTACCATACGAAAACTAACATACGACTTTTTGTGGCTGAAGAAAAGTAACAAGTTCGAATTTGGCCGACGAAAAGTAACAAAATCGAGTTTTGGCTGACGAAAACTATCAATTTCGTTTAAACAACAACAATTGTAATGTAAAAACAGTATATAATTACTGATACTCGTTTTTGTTCTCTAAATCACAGCTCCGGCTTCACAGGTTCTATAACTTTGTCACTATATTCAATATCCATATATACATACATATGGGCGATTCCGTAGAAAGGTAAACCATAACGAAAAAATTCAGTGTGAAATATCAAGGGGTATTTCTCAACGTATGTACATATCGTCGTACCATACGAAAACTAACATATTTAAAATTTCTGGCGAAAGCTATCAATAAAAAAATTCTGTACGAAAAGTAGAACTTTTGACTTTTGGCCGACGAAAAGTATCAGTAATTATATACTGTTTTTACATTAAAATTGTTGTTGTTTAAACGAAATTGATAGTTTTCGTCAGCCAAAAGTGAATTTTATTACTTTTCGTCAGCCAAAACTCGATTTTATTACTTTTCGTCGGCCAAAACTTGAACTTTTTACTTTTCGTCAGCCACAAAAAATCTGATGTTAGTTTTCGTATGGTACGACGATATGTATATTAGAGAAATTCGGTATGTGGGTATATTTTTATGACTGGATGAGCATTTGTCGTTCGCCATCGCCCTTTAATTGCTAATACATATATCAGAAACTTCAAATCGGTAGTACTTCTTATTTGCACCGATTATAATTCTACTCAAGTGCTCTCCAAAAATAAAAATAAAAAGAAGGATGTTTGACGCTATGCATACTTTATTGAGCTTTGAAGGCGTACAAACATCACGTTCGCCATCCTGGAATCACCCATATGCATCCCCATATGTACATGTGTATATATATGTACATAGATAACACATTATTCAGCTAACCTTAACTTTATTTCCATTTTATTTTATAGCCCGGCAAAAACATTCAAAACACCCACTAAATTACCACCACCCACACCAGATAAAAATGAGCTTATGTCTCCACGCCATACCGATGTGTCCAAGCGAATTCTCTTCAGTCCCGCCAAGAAGGGTTCACCACCCAAAGTGGTTGTACCACCGGCCTATCAACGGTTCATGAGCCTCGCCGAAACGAGCAAAGCCGGTCAACTGCCATTGCCTTTTAAATATCGTAATCTCATTGAAATCTTCAAGGGAGTGGATTCCGTGTGTGCCATGTTTCACAATCGCAAAGAATGCATCACATTCAAAAAACTCAAACCAGCGGTACAAAGGATGGTACGTAAAAATTTCACCGAAACCCATTTGGCACAAATCAAACACATATACCCGGAAGCATTCACTTTCTCACAAATGAAAATGCGTAATTATGGTTCAACATCGAAAGCGGACTATTTCCAATTGATCATTTGTCCAAATGTGGTTAACAATGTAGGGGAAAAGCCGGAAGCTTATCATTTAGATGGCGAGGATGCCGGTGATAATATACTGAATGCAGCACAAGCATGCATCATGAATCCACAAGTGATGACAGAGCGTATGCAACGCTTTACCAATACTCTATTACAGCGCGTACTAAATGAGCATGAAAACTTCTTGCACTCACTGGATCCACCAATCAATATACCACAGACAAAAGTGACACGTTGGCATCCGGATTTCGATTTGGAAAGTTGTCCAGACATTGAATGTGCCCATCTGCCGCAGCCGCCGAATGTGGAAAAATATTCCTCAGCACGAGATATTTTATCGACAGCGCGCAATCTTTTCAATTGTGCCACGCCAATGGAACGTGTTATGCAGCGTTATGAGGCCAAAATGGAAGCTACACGTGTTGCGGAGGAAAATGCTAAAAATGCAAATAAAGTTGAGGCAGACGCGATAGCGGAGAAAGGGGCCAAAAGTGGCACAAAAGCCGTGGAGACAAAAGGAAAAGATCAAGGTGGGACTACTACAACCGCGGAAAACGTGAACGCAACACTATCCAAATCAACCGCAAATATCACCACACCAGTGCCAACAGCTTCGACCGCCGCTACGCTCTCAAACTTCAACAGCATCACAACGAGCACCGCTAGTGCTCCCACCGATTACACGTCCCAATTCCTCAAAGGTGTGCCAAAGTCTTTGCTAGAAAAAGTACGTGCCAAACAAGCGGCAAAAGCTCTGGATGCCATGACTCGGCGACCCTCACAAGATCAGGAAGCCACCATGTATTCTCGTCTACCGGAACTGGCACGTCATTTACGTAACGTTTACATAACCGAACGCAAGGGTGTGCTCACGTTGGAGATTGTCATCAAGAAAATACAAAACAGTTATCGCGCTTGCCTGACGGCCCAGGAAATCGAGGCACATTTGCGACTTATATCTAAAGAGGTACCAGCTTGGGTATCGTTCCATGAGGTGCGCAAGACAATGTATTTGAAAATAGCACGCGATATGGAATTGAAGAAAGTGATAGCCAAATTGGAAGAAGCGGCAAATGAGAAAAGCAAGTAATGAGATAAAAGAAGAAAGAGAAGTTGAAGTAAATTAAGGTTTACATACAAGTGACTTATTGACTGGATGCGCGATGATTTGAACGGAGAATAAATAATAATATGGATACTTCAAAACACTATTTGTAGCATGCATTGTTAGTATTGCGCCTTCCAAATAATAATGATTATATGAAATAATAAATGTTATGTTAGAATTTAGTACTACAAATGACGCGGAATGTTAATTTGATCGAATTATTAAATATTTTTATAATATGGGATTGCTAACCCACATAATTAATTAAGTCTGCATTTATTTAAAGTTTATTCATCATTATCCTATAGCAATACATCGAATTTCTTGTTATTTTAAATGTGTTATAGAACATAATTCTGGCAGTTTGGATGTCATGCGATTTATTTTTGAAAGCTTTTGCAAGAAATAATTTGTTATTAGTACTAGCGGACAATGTTAGCTTTAATTTTTAAGCTTTTTCCAATTTTCTTGTAACAAAACATTCATTTATGCATACATACATATGTACAATTGCTGTGCGTACATTACATCTAATAATGAAAATTTAACCAGTAATATTTTTGTAGTGCTTAAATAAAGTTATTGACATTTCTTAATAAAGTAACAGTATAAATAAATAAATGCAAATAAATAAATAAAAACATATAAACAAAATTTACGTATTTTATTTGCCAGTGTAGAAGTGGTGTTTTTAAAATCATAATTAACGGAACGACCCGGCTAAGGACTGTCACATGCCCCTGTATTTAAATGCTGAAATTAACTCGTAATGTGATTTTATACCTTATCGGATAATATGTAGATCTCTATATTTTTTCGGCTTATACAGAAGGAAATTTTGATGTGAAGCAATATTTCTATATGCGAATTCTTTTATCTTGATAAACTAATTGTGAAGCGATTAAAAACGAAATGTGACAAGAAATAGCCTAAAAAATTGAATTGAAAAGTATGTTAGCCAGCAAAAAGGATAAGGTTTCGTAAGTACTGGAATGAGCTTATAGTACAGCCAACGATTTTCCGGGAGTTTAACTTATTACTCACTGACACCCCTATTGCGAGTGTCGACTGTGATATATAATCGACTGTTGATCGATCCAGGAGCATTATATTTACATGCTCTTTGGTCGATCAAAAATCGATTATCTATCACAATCGACACTCGCAATACGGGTGTGAAAGTAATATTTGTCGTGATATTTATCGTGATAATTTTGTCAGAATGTGAACATACGGCCATTAATTAGCGTCCGTTACCGATCTCGACAAATATCTACAGTCACTGCTGGATGCAAACAAACCCTAATACTAGTTGTGTTAGGCATACTTGAAAAATCTACTGAGTCAAAAAGACTCCTCATGTTTGGAGTTAATAGACAACTGTCAAGTGTTCACGTTGAAGGGTTTATGTAACTCAGAGTTTAATTTGACATATGATAGGTGGCCGCAATACTATACACGTAGATTTGCTGCGAATCTTATGTTAAAATCACACGTAACCTTCAAGAAGATTGACATAAGCATCCCAATCACCAGTCTATTGCGACCACTTAGCTGTTCAATTAATGCCAATGTTTCAAAATTGCTACCAAATTTTGGCAAAAAAACATGGTTAAATGGCCATGTAAAAACAAACGTAACTAGGGTTGCATTCCATTCACTCAAAATAAACTCGAAAGTAGAGTTAGTTGGAGTTAAAGGCGATTTTATCAAAATAATTTGTATGGCTAACTCAGGCCCACTTGCAGAACTTCGAGTTATCTTTTTAACTCGAGGTTAACCCTTCATGCCGGGTTAAATTAATAAAATGTTTTGCAGATCGATGAGTTAGGGGTTAACCCGGAGTTCAAATGTTAAATATTTAACCCTCCAATTTTGGAGGGTTAAATGCCTAACTCGAAGTTAAATATGAAAAAAAAACGTACATCATATTATGTACTAAATTTTATTGTGATTTTTTTAGTAATTAATTAACGAATTAATTAATTAACGAATTTCTTCTATCGGACGATGATGAAGAAATTATACAGTTTTTCAGCTATGGTTTTTTTTAATAGAAGAGTGGCAGAACGTGCTGATTACTTCAATCAGTTAAGGGACCAGGCGTTCCATAAGGAAGCACGCCCCGAGAGAAATAACTTTTCAGGGGGGTAGAGGAGCACTCACAGATCTCAGAACTGAAATCAAAACTTGCCGGAGGCCTATAGTTTACGCGATATTTGTTGTCGAATTTGGATGGGTACATATATATTTCCCCACTATTACCGAGGAAACGCACGTCTAAAAACGCGCACATATGCATATATGTACATATGTGTGTAGAACACCTTTTTGCGTTGGCGGCCTTCGGCCTTGCTTTAAAAAATAATCATCAGCCGGGGTAATACATATCTATGGACCCATCCAATTTTATCAAGAAATATCTCGTAACCTATGTATAAACCTCCGGCACCTCTACCTCCCTGAAAAAGTGGCTTTTCTCGGAGCGTGCTTCCTTAATTGAAAGCCAACCCATTACCCCAGAAAGGGAATTATACCGGCTAAGGATTAACTTTTTAAAGCAAAGCGAAAGCCCTGAAATAATAAATATTTTATTACATGATAGGATGCAAGTTGATCGATGAAATATGATGAAAATGTTGTATATGGTGATCTCGGATGTGGATAAGCTGATGCTGTATGACTAAATTGATAAAGTTAATTGCGTTTGCGACGTAGAGCACCACTTTATGAAATGTTGCATATACATGTCCGTCCGTCAGTGGAGATGTGCACAATTTTCACGAAAAATATAATACCACGAAATAATTTTCTGTTTTATTTTAATCCACAAAATTTCACAAATTGCGATGCTTTCATTCCAAATTTCAAATTGAAAATAGCAAACGAATGAGAATAATCAAAACAAAAGATGAAAAACGAGTCAGTGATGCCAACTTTAATGAAAACTGGCCCCCCATAGGTTGGGTTAACTAAGGCACTCTGCACACGGAGCGTACTCTTTTAGACGCGTATTAGATACTACAGACGAAAGCTGTACGCTTTGATGTCGCGCACGTATATTTCAATTGAAGGCTGCACACGAGTCGTCAGCTTCATGCATTCGTCAAAGTATGCTGGCTACATGTCGCTTGGCGTAAAGCAGTGCTGGTAGCTAGGCGTACTACCCTTAGAAAACAGGAAGAAGAAGACGTTTGTTTACATTTTTCCACATGGTGAAATTTATAAAAGCAGTAAAATTTGTGGAAAAAATCGGAAAAAATTTGTGTATAATTAAAGAAAATGGAAGATTCCATAAAATTTTTCATCTTTTCTATTTAAAGCTTCGAAATTTAAAGCAAATACCGTATTATTAATTTGTTTGTTTGTTTTGTGCAGCGAAGTTTCATGTCGCTTCGTGTGCCGATCTTGAGGCGTAGAGAAATCGACGCTACATGAAATGTCTCGTACGCGTCTATGACGATACGCCTCGTGTGCAGAGTGCCTAACTCGGGTTAAGGGCCGTTTACTCAACATCTGTAGTGAGTTTCTGTAACTCATATCGATCAATGTTCTCTACTGAAATAGTCGATTTGACGTCATCATGACGTCATTCTCGATGCATGCGTTTCTGTATGAAAATCGAGTCGAATGGATCGATAGAACTGACAAATCAGCTGATATGTTCCATTCCAATTCAGTAGGAATGATCGATTAAAGGTGTTTCTGTAAGCAAAATAGTCGATATATTATCTATCAATATACTCGCCAACTTTTTAAACGGTGAGAAAGCTTTCACCGGTCGAAAAAATGGACAAAACAGCCGAATTCAGCCAGAATGTAAGTATATCTTAATTAAAACAAATTATTTATGTATATATGTACATGCTATATATTAATGAATATACATTTAAATATATTTAATATATATTTAAAGGATTTGTAGTCTCTTAAGGAGCGTCTTTGTACTCCCAAAATGCACACATACACACGTTTCTGCCTGTACATGCGCATTGTCGCTTGTCAAATTAGAAATAGGTCTATATTTGCGACAGCGACAAATGCAACCCTTCTGCCGTGAAGTCGTGCTGGCGTTAAAATGTGTGCGCCCATTAGAACGTGTGCATTTTACTTTTGACAGCTGGCTGCTTGTCGCTCGCCGGTTCGAATGTGCTTAGAGCATTACATTTATTTTGGCGTTTAAGTTCTCGATTGGCGTTTCATTTCCATCACTGTTCCGAATTTTATCGATTAATGCTTGTAGAAACACTCGCTATCGATCAATAGAAAAGTTTGTTATGGAACAGCTTTCGATTATCGAGTACGATCTACGCTTTGTGGCGCCCTATGCCACCAACAGCGATGATCTCTTTGGACAACCTGCTCAGTCTCACCATTTCGCCGCAACGCAGTGGCGGCGCAGGGCCTGCCCATCTGGGACTTGCGAGATCTTAAGACGTCACTGGCTGACCAAAAAGCCATCGAGTCAGCACGTTGGGCGCCATCTGTTATGGTTGGCTTTCGAAGATCGAGTGGAGCAGCAATGCATGGCGGTCGGCATGATCTAGGGTTGCACTGTGGCTAGTCATTGTCGGCTGGGCGGGGTTCTTGCCTACATTGCTGTCCTGCGCCATAAACAGAAAAAAATCATATCATGCCTTTTTTGAAAATAACGAGAAAAATCACACTAAAACAACATCCGGTTTAGCCGGATGCCACGGACGGACCGTTGAAAAATTCGAAAATTCAAAATAACCCGAAAATCCAAATTCAAGAGGCCAGGCATCAGTTAAATTTAAATAAATGCAAACCGAGGGAAAATGTCGTTAAAATTTGAATATGAATTTTGAACGTACATATGTATGTACGTTAAAATCAGACGGACGTTAGCAAAACATTTAAACCGAAATTTAAATCGGACGGAAATGCTGACAATCGACGGAAAATTTTAAAAATAAATGAGCGCACGTTAAATTTAAATGATCGCGGACGGACGAGAAAATAATCGTTGCACCAAAATGTAAATTTGAATGTACGTTGAAATCGATATGCACTGAATTTGAATAACCACTGTCAAAAAAAAAAACTGTCAAAGTGAATTTAAATTTGAATATATATATATATCGCAAAAAAAATCGTTAAATTTGAATTTAATTTGAATCAACCGGAAGGACCGGTTATTAACAGGCATCTGAAAATACATAAAAGAAGCTGAAATTTAAAATATATGAACAATCAAAAAAAAATTAAAGGCCGAACTCACAAGGGGGTGGCGTTGCTGATGTTGTTGCAGCGCCGGTGCGTTTTTGTCCCACCCTAATCCATAGTTACTGTCGCACACGAATACCAGTAACCCCTTACCTGAGGTGCGCCGCTGGTGTTGTTGCAGCGCTGGTGCTTTTCGTCCCACCCTCATCCATGGCCATCGGTGCACCTTAAATTCGATGACCCCGTACCTGAAATCCCTATGCCATTTTAATTAAGGTGGATCAGCATTCCCATTATAATTTTAACAATTTATTTGGGATTCATTCTTCCCTTTTCTATAGCTAAATCCTTACTCTATTTTTTTCTTCATTTTAGTACACTAGGGCGCCCCTTTTTTTTTCTTTTTTTTTCCAGAGAAATTAAAAAAAATATATATATAAAATATATGGAAAATAATATAAATAGCTTACGACCTAGGCTCCAGTTGTAGTTGTTGACGTTGTTATGGTTGTTGGTGCTGTGTTGGTTGCTGTTGATGCTAGGGTGGTTACTGTTGACGTTGTGGCGCCAAAATGCTGTTGTTGTTGCTGTGCCAATTTTTGCTATTGTTGTCGTTGCGGCGAAATTGTTTGCTCTTTGCCGTTGTTGTTGCATGTACTATTGCGCTACTATTGATGTGCGCCATAAGTGGCACTGGTTGCCGTCATTGTAGTTTCGCTTGTGCACCACACGAGGCATTTATTACTGTTGTTGCAGTTGTGGCACCATTGGTGTTGGTGCGGTGGCACCTATGCTGTGCTTAGCAGTTGTTGTTGTGGTCGTTGCGTTGTTGTTGCTTGATGATGTGGGGCCGGTTGCGTTGCCGCGGTATCTATTAATGGTATGCGCACTGTTGTTGGTGCTGCTGCCGGTTGTGTTGTCGGACTGTACAAATTGGTTGTGCTAATATTGCCGGTTCAACTGGTACATGCGAATATAAAGCATTTGCGACTGGTGGGCGAATCTTCACTACATTCCCATTCATAAACACATAACCGCCGGGCCATGTGGGGAAGGTACCGATAATTGCGCGAATTCCGGATAACTCAGCAATCGTTATCAAACGTTTTAAATATTCTTAATATAACTCTTACACCAGAAAATTTTATTAAATTAGTATGACTTTGTTTTTCTTGTTTTTGAAAACACAGATCTATGTGTGATTCACTGACTTGAAACAATTATTTGTACATACATGCATATGTATGGATGGACATGTACGTATTTTCGCTATTCTAAGAGTCTGCTTGAATGAATTCTTGTTTTTTTTTTTTTCTTTTTTAAATGTAATTTTACAAAGATATCACGAGTTTCTTCTTAATATTATAATCGCTTGGACACAATTTGGCTAGAGCCTCAGGAGTTTTGCTTGAAGAATGTGTATACTTCGAGTACGATCAACGTCTATACTTTTAGATTCGATTTTTTTTCTCACAGTATAATGACAAATCAACAATAGAAATTAATTTTACATATGTATGTACATACATATATTAAATTTTTTTCTTTTTTTTTTTTTTTACAAGGAGCTGATATTTATTTAACAAAAGCCGCTAGCGAACCGCACCTCGTTCAACCGACTTTTTCACCTCTCTTTTCCCAACTGCTAACTGCTGTCCTCAAATTTTTCTGTTCAAGCGTGCCTATACTTCCAAATTTTTTTTTTCTCTTCAGTTTGGAAGAGTCCCGTTTTCTTTCGTATAGCCTGCAGTGGTGTAGTGACGTGTGCATAATAGTGGCGTGACTTTACGGTTACCCGAATGTCTACATCATGGTATGACGCTAGCAATGACACAAGCGAGATAGAATACGGATGCCATGACACACAAAAAAAAATTACCAAAACTTTCGGAATAAAATGCCTAAAGCATTTTTCCCATGAAACTATTTCAAAATAATCGATTGTATTCGTGCCCTAGAAAATTTGCTACTGTAAAATCCTACTAGTGTACGTTGGGAATATTAATAGACATTGTTGTCTTACGCTCAAATTATAAAAATGGTAAAAGACAAGAAAATCTGATTAATGAAACAATAGTATAAACATGCGGTAAATAATTAATTAATTTTCTGTGAACTATGTAAAATTTAAAATTGTATGGAGCGCGTAAGAACATTTTATAATAGGTGCATTTGAAAGTACTAAGTACCCGAATAACCACGTGTTACGTATTTTCACATTACGAAGTGTTCATGGCAACCCTGGAAGAACCAGTTTGTCCATCACCAATACTTGTGCATCTCCGCCATTGGAACGATTGTGAAGATTCGAAGAGGAAATTTCTCATGATGCCTACTCATAGAGGTCGGCTCGATAGCTTGCCAGATTTGAAGAAAAATTTATGTGCGATCTATAAAGCTCGGGTTCAAAAAAAAATGAAGCAATACCATATAATCATCTCGAAGAATAAAGAATAAAAAAAAATCAATGTAAATTTCGGATAAACCCACTCGCTTAAATTTTGTTTAGACACCTAGTGGAGGAAGAGAAGAACCAATTACAGGATAAAAAAAAAGGTTACATTTAAGATATCTAGTAACTGAATAAGAAAATACAAATTTTAATTATTGCCAGAACACCACCAGTGGTGAATGAAATTCACTCGAACAAGGAAATGACTCCTGTCAAAAAAAAATTGTCAGCCGTTGCCATCGAGACAACCTCATAAATCACCCTCGTTTCGCAGTGCGGCCACCTGTAACACTAGCCCACAGCCCAACCCTACAAGGTCGATGCGAGGGAGAATCGCTCTTCTTCTTCTTGGCATATGTCAACTTATTGTCTGTTGCTTTGATTTTACAATCTTGCATGCCTTGTTCGTAGAAGTAGAATGCTAAGCTCAAGGTTTATCCAAAGAAGGTTATATCAGTTACGTTTTGATGTGTGCGTTTCCCTTAAAAAAAAATGTCAACGTGAAAGAGGAGAGAAATTATTTTCAAAGTAAAAATTTTTCCCCCAATCGGTTCTATCTGACGTTCGCACTTTTTTTGCACACGTACCCAATTGCAATCAGCTTATCTGCCGCGAAATCCTTCTTTAAACAATCCTTGCTAAGTTGTGTGTTCACTTCGTTTTCCCAGCTTTTGACATTTGAAACAAGCCGCCTAACGTCAATCGCATATTCTGCCTCCCATGCGACGACCTGTTTAGTTTGGCCACGCGTCAACCATTCTTCTTCACCATGTCAGCACGTCGGCCATTATTAATTGGAAGTTATTGGAAACTACTAAGAAAAACTACTAAAATAGTGGTGCTGCCACACAGGCAAAATTAAGCAACCGAAATTAACCCGTTTATGATCGATATCAGGATTGATATCGATAGCAAACCATAACAGGCCTGCTTCGCTTCGAAGACCTGACGAGGGAGCGAACAGGAAAAATGGTTTGCCTGTAAGGTTGTTGCGATAATACTCAACTCTTAACTACGTGGGGCACGACTCACCCCTAGATAAGAGTCTCAAATTCTACCACAGCTAACCGGGCAACAGAGGCTCCATCAGGTGATACCAAAAAAAAACCATATGCTATATAACGTGTCTAATCTAGTAATATATGTAAATCCGAGATTAATTGAAAGTCAGGTATATATATAAAAAATTCATTTGGTAAAAAAAACCAAAATGCGTAAGTCCGGTGTTGCGGTGTTTCTCTATTGGCTTAGGCCAGAGAAGCCTACTCCCCCCTAGGAGCCCTCCTCCTAGGTGCCGAACTTGGTCGGTCTTAACAACCTGTCCCCCCCGGCTGATCCAACCCCGCACGCTGGACCCAGGACAGGCGGTCTTGAAAAAGACCCTTGGTCCGCTGGTTTCTCGCCCCCCGGAATGGGCTTTACAAAAAAAATTAAATTATTTTGTTTCCTATTTTAAGGCTTCGCGGCCTTAGACATTTTTTTACAGGAGAACGCGTCTAAACTCCGAATACACTCACCCTATCAGCTGGTCTATGGTCCCTAACCTCGCGAAGCTGGACAAAAAAAAACTTTAACAGGAAAATCATCAATACTCCGTTTGAACAGACATTTTTATATTGGAGAACTCGTCAAAACTCCGTAAGGTTAGGCATTTGATATTGGAGAACTCGCCAAAACTCCATAAAACTAGACATTTTAATTTGGGAGAACTCGTCAAAACTCCGTATAAGCAGACCAATTGGAATGTGGACTGCTAGATGGTCCACGGTTCCCGATGGGAGCGCTTGTGATCCACCTATTATTATAACTGCTCGGGGAGAATACTGGGCGAATTGTCCCCGACCGCCAAGACGCCCAGCGGAGTCTTATTGAGGACGGATATCAGAAGCATGGAATCGTCCTATTAGTCTCCCTGTTAAATCTTCTAAGTCATACAGTGCATTGCCCACTTTTCCACGAACTCGACACTTAATATATTTTGGCAGGAATTTCGCGTTTATGCCCTGTTTGAAGTTACTCAAGGCAAAATTTCTTCTAAATACTTCTTGACCTTCCCTATAATTCACAAGCCTAGAGCGCTTATTGTAAACCTGCTTGACTTTCTCATTTGCCTGTGCTAAGTTTCTACGGATTTGCTCGTGGATTCCTGATAACTTGTCAGCTTTACTTACTATCGGTACACGATCTTCTTTGAGGCTATCCAATTTCTCTAATAACTTATACGCGGATGCGTGTTGGACCATATTCTGACCATATAATGCAAGGTACGGAGAGCACTGAATCGACGTATGAAAATCACTTCTTAGAACTGCTAAAATTTCGGGTATATGTTTGTCCCAGTCCGTATGATCCTGCTTATCTTTTAGGAAAATTCTTATCTTGGAAACTATCTCTCTATTCACGCGTTCGGACGCATTAGCTTGTGGGGAATACACTCCTGTTCTAACATGCGTCACACCGTACTTCTCAAAGAACGCTTTCATTTCTTTTGAGATGAATTGTTTCCCATTATCGCTGTGGATATATTCTGGGACCCCTATGGCTGGAAAAATTTCACCGCCTAAGTAGTTCATTACATTGATAGTTGTCGCTCTCTGCATTGGCTTCAGCCACACATACTTGGAAAAATGGTCTAAAATAATAAAAAGAAACTGGTTCCTACGTTTGGATCTCGGATAAGGTCCTAAGAAGTCGCAATATAAGCGCTGAAAAGGTCTCTCTGTAACAAAAGCGCTTCCTATAGGTGGTCTTGACTGCTGATTCGTTGTTTTTACAGCCTTGCAAGTGTCACAATCCTTCACATAATCTCTAACGTCCCTAGCTTGTCGTGGCCAGAAGTATTTCGACCTAACCCGTTCCAATGTCTTTTGCCAACCTCCGTGATAACTCCTGACTGCGTCATGTGCCATTCGCATTGCTTCCTCCCTGAGTCCTTCGGGCAACCACAACCGCCATAACGAACCTTCTTCACCCTCCACACCCTTCCGAAACTTAACTCTTTTAAAAATCAAACCGTCTCTGACACACAAATCCGGGAGAGCCTCACCGTTTACTGTAATTGTTCTGATAAGATCCAGATACTCATTGGCTCTAAATTCGGATGAGTCTAAGTCTATTTCGTAAGGCGCGGGAGATGAAGTCAACTCGTCAACGTCAAAACGCGACAGAGCGTCTGGTACTACATTCAGAGCCCCCTTACGGTGCTGCATTTCGAAATCATATCTCTGTAGTAACAATGACCATCTAGCTAACCTACCACTAAGGTCCTTTTGCGTCATCAACCATTTAAGGCTTGAGTGGTCCGTGATGATACGAAATGGCAGCCCTTCAACGTAGGGTCTGAAACGCTTGACGCTGACAATTGCGGCGAGGCATTCCAGCTCGGTGACTGTATAGTTGCGTTGAGCATTATTTAATTTCTTTGAAACGAAAGCTATTGGATGCTCTGCACCATTGTCATCGACCTGGAATAACACGCCTCCTACTCCTATTTTGGAAGCATCACATTGAATGACAAATTCTCTGGAAAAATCAGGTTGAGCTAAGACTGGAGCGGAACTCAGAGCTACTTTAAGTTTTTCGAAGGCCTCTATTGCTTCTGGAGTGAGTTTGAAAGGACCAGGTGACTTACGTAAACAATCTGTCAAAGGGCCTGCTAAATCAGCGAAATTGGTAATAAATGCCCTGTACCAATTTGCCATGCCCACGAACCTGCGAACCTGTCGAGGAGATTTGGGAATGGGGAAATTTTGCATTGCCTCAATTTTTTCTGGGTTTACTTTCAAACATCCACTGCCTATAACATACCCCAAGTATCGAATCTCTCTCTGGCAAAATTTACTTTTACTCACATTAATTGTAAGGCCTGCACTTTTCAAACACCTTGCAACATCTGCTAAAAGTTTGATGTGGTCGTCAAAATCCGCACTACATACCAACAGGTCGTCCAAATACACAAAAACATGTTCTCGCATGTACGAGGGAATTGCTTTGTCCATGAGTCGACTCATTGTTTGCGGCGCGTTACATAGCCCAAAGGGCATAACTTTGTAATGGTACAAGGGTTTACCTGGCACCGCAAACGCTGTCTTCTCTTTTGACGACTCAGTTAGTTTAATTTGGAAGAACGCGTCTTTCAAGTCGATACCACTAATAAAGTGCGTATCCTTTAAACGACTCAATAACCCGTTGATATGCGGCAGCGGATATGAGTCCTTTTTCGTAACGGCGTTTACCTTCCTAGAATCAATGCAGAGCCTGACCTTACCAGGTTTCCGTACTAGGACAACTGGGCTACACCATGGCGAATTCGACTCTTCGATGACTCCCATTTTCAATAATCTATCAATTTCGCTGTAGGCTTCAGCCTGCCTTGGTGGCGAAAGAGGAAAATGTTTGCTTTTAATTGGGACTGCGTCGCCCGTGTCAATGTCGTGCTCCACCAGCTGTGTTTGCCCTAGGCCTAATTTTTCGAACGACGGAAACATATCAATAACTTTTTGCAAGTCGTATTTCTGGGATGGAGTCAAATCATGAAAATTCGGACCTTCTTCTGTATCTTCCTTTGCTTCTAGACAAGATACACTTGGAAATATTTCGGGAGCTAAAGCAAATGCTTTCCAAAAATCTACCCCGAAATAGGCTTCCTGGAGAAGCGAAGGAACAAGGTAAAAGGAGATAGATTTTGTTGTATTTTTGAAAGTGACAGGTAATGAACTGCAGCCTATTATCTTCCGTTTGTCGCCGCCTGCCGTATATATGCATTCGTTCATTTCCTTATAGTTAAGATTGTTTTCTTCTAAAAATTTCAAACAGTCCTTACCCAGGATAGAGACATTGGCTCCTGAATCCAATAATCCCACTAGTGACCCATTTCCTATCCTCACCCTAATCATTGGTCTTTCATCGTCTGTAAGGACGAGTGTGGTGCTTTCCAAAAGCTTTCGCACCTGGACACGTTTGCTATACCTCTTCCTACACTGCAAAATTTTTTCGGGTGGATATGGTTGGGAATCATTTGTGAAAATATTTGATCTAACCAATTGATAGTTTTGCTCTCTTTCTTCTAAACTGGGTCGGAAAATGGTCTGACAACTAACATTTCTAACTGAGGCTTTCAAAATACGAATTGGTCGAGAATTACCTTGCGACGAAGTCGGGCTATCTGAATCTGAACTATTTGAATTATCCGTACTATCAGGGAAAGTTACTATTGGTGTTGATTGACTGCTTCCGGAACTGGCCGAAAGTGGACTAGGCTCAGTACTCGCGACGATTTGCTGGGTATTGACTGAAGTAGGGGCTATAGTCCCGAACGAGTTTCCCCCTCTCTCTTCTCGCTCGGATAACGGTTTCCCTGACCACGGTGGTCGTTGGGACACTTCGGAGTCAACACTCCTCTCTGACCGCATTTGAAACAAAACTGAGATTTGATGGGCTCCTCACAGTAAATATAAGAATGGCCCATTGCCTGGCAATTCCAACATTTAATCCCTGAGTAGTCTGGCTTACCCATGCGACGATAATTCAGTGCTTCTATCTGTGGATCTACTATATAATCCTCACTTTCAACCCTACAATCCGGAGCTATGGCACGCGCTTCGTTTACGCTCGGCCTATGGTAATTTGATACTAAGCTCCTGCTCTCTTTCAGCACCTGCTCGCCTCGTCGAGCTACATCGCGGAGGTCATGCAGACTTCTTACATCCGCGTTAAACAACATTAATTTCAAATTACCATTAACGTTGCGTTTGATGATATCAATTAACAAGGCCTCAGACATGGGCTCTCTAAGTCTTGCGTTTAATGCCAGAATGTCCGTGTGGAAAACATCGTATGTCTCATTCACTTTCTGCTTACGTACAGATATTTCCATCATCAGCTCGTGGTCCGTTTTCATTGTACCGAATTCCCGCTTTAGGGAGTAACTCAAAAATGGATAGTTTGCATTAGGGTTTTGTTTGGTAAATAACCAATACCATTCTTCAGCACGTCCTGACAGAAAAAGGTGAAAACTGGCCATAATCTGATCTTCCGAACATTGTGTGCGCTCACGCAAAGTGTCCAATTTAAACAAAAAATCTGAAACACTACCAGTACCGTCATAAGATATCTTCCAATCTTGTGGTTTCACAACCGTATTACTGGGCGTGGGAATAATTGAGTTGTTAACAAAATTCTGCGCTTGGTTCGGCTGCTGTCTAGCATCATCCCTAGTATCATGTCTAGCGTCACTCCTAACAAAATCTGCCGCTGTTCGAGAGGCTGCGACTGCAGCGTTCAAGGCATTCACGTTTTCCCTAATAGCTCTCATTTCATGGCGCAGCTCTTCTTGTGACGTTTGGAATAATTGGTGTAGAACGTGTACCCACGAATTCAAGGGGGACACTTCGGGATGGGTCTCTTGGTTGGAAGCCCTATCATTGTAAACGTTTGGTTGTAACCGAACCTGTGGTAAAGCGCTAGCCTCGTCTACTGTATTTGTCGCGCCTTGCTCAGGCGGATCCGGCATATTCCTAATAAGACTGTCTAGATCGAGGATATTTGCACTAGTCGGTCTATCATATTTTCCCGAAGGGTCATTATTTGGAACATCCCTGAATGGATCGACTGTTGTCCGGCCGACTATTGGGGAATGCATTACTAAAGGTCGGCTCGCTGGGGGTTTCGGAGTTGCACCTCTACTTCCTCCTCCTCTATAATATACCCCACTACCTCTGTTTTTAGAACCACTACCTCTAGTCGAACTCCTCGTTTGCCTGCGTTCAGCCGACTGCTGACTATTCTGCGACATTTTCAAAAAAAAATCGCACGTCTGAGCGCTTCAAAAGGAAACAAGGCACGCTTGAACGGTTGTATGAAATCTAAAGCAATTAACTGCTTGAATAAGTCACGTTTGGTGTCAAAGCTCAAAAGCAAGTATTTGTACAATTACCGAAATTTAAATCTCTATCTCGATTCAAAATTAGATCGCATCGAAAAGAAATTAACAAACTGTGGTTTTTTTGTTTGATCAAGCTTTCGCAATCATTTATAACGAATATTTGCTTTTTAAATCTCCATGCCGGTAAAATTTATATCATATCCAAGAAATTATAATGCGTTTGGTGAAAAAAATCAAGCAATAATTGTAATAATTATTTGCGATTCAAATCAAAAATTATCTTAAATTTTAACTAACAATATCGATTCAAAATGACTTCGCTTAAAAAAAAATCTTTGTATAAATAAACGTGTTCATATACGTGTATATGTAAATGTAAAAAAGATATATAATGCAAAATATATATATGTTCGTTGTTCAATGGGAATGCTGACCTCCCATTATAAAAGGCACAGGTTACAGAATAAAAAAAAATTTATAAACCCCCTTGAAAAATAAAAACACAAAAAAAAATTAAGACGTTGTGTGCCAACTGGTCTCCAGCGCACCAACCGCAATGCAGGGTTGCTCGGAAGCTAAATCCCTGAGACAGGCTGGCTAACTAAAAGATAGTTAACAATAACATAAAAAAAAATTGAAATTTTGCGAAATACTAACCTATCTCCGCCGCAATGAAAGGAACGGTTTGAATCCGCTATCCCCAGACTTGCGGAGATAGACAATACATCCTTCGGTCTCAGCTCAGCTCATCGCCATGAAGTGGTGCTAAATGTTCCAAGGCCCCCAACTCAGGCATGAGATGAACTGAGGCCTGCATCGCATAACAAAAGAAAAGGACAGAACAAAAGAAATTTGCAAAATACCCTTCTAATCTCCGCCGCAATGAAAGGTGCAGCTAGAGGCTGCATTCCCCAGACTTGCGGAGATGAAAAGTACCACCTCAGGTCTCAGACCAACCCATCGCAATGAAAGTGGCGCTAAGTGCAACCAACTCAGACGCGGAATGGCTGAGGCCTAAATTGAAAAAAAAAAATCACGAAAACAAAAAAAATTAAAAGGACGAATTTTCCTTATGACCAACATCCTTGGCTCCGCCGCAATGAAAGGCACGGTTTGAAGCCGCTACCCCAGACTTGCGAAGAAGGATTGCTAGCTTAGGATCCAGCTCAACTCATCGCAATGAAGGCGGTGTTCGAAACACTACCCCAGACGCGAGATGAGCTAGGCCCAAAAGAAAAAAAAATCCGATACACAAAACTGCACAAAAGACATATTCGGCAAAAAGAAATAAAAATAAATACTGAATCTAGCGGACATGCCCCTCGGACGACAGTGAAACAAATTTATATTACAAAAAAAATAAGTGCGTTCAACACTGCCTCTCCGGGTGAAATGCAAAAAAAAACAGACAAATTGACGTTAAGTCTCGTGGAGCCCTGAGCCACTAACAACAATGCCTCTCCAATCAGCCTGATAAATTCCATCATCCCGCCGCAACGCAGTGGCGGCTACTGAGGCTGCCAATCTGGGACTTGCGGAATAATGAAACCTCACTGAACGACCAGAAAACCACCGAAGCCAGCACCCCAAGGACACCGCGTTGGGCGCCATCTGTTATGGAACAGCTTTCGATTATCGAGTACGATCTACGCTTTGTGGCGCCCTATGCCACCAACAGCGATGATCTCTTTGGACAACCTGCTCAGTCTCACCATCTCGCCGCAACGCAGTGGCGGCGCAGGGCCTGCCCATCTGGGACTTGCGAGATATTAAGACGTCACTGGCTGACCAAAAAGCCATCGAGTCAGCACGTTGGGCGCCATCTGTTATGGTTGGCTTTCGAAGATCGAGTGGAGCAGCAATGCATGGCGGTCGGCATGATCTAGGGTTGCACTGTGGCTAGTCATTGTCGGCTGGGCGGGGTTCTTGCCTACATTGCTGTCCTGCGCCATAAACAGAAAAAAATCATATCATGCCTTTTTTGAAAATAACGAGAAAAATCACACTAAAACAACATCCGGTTTAGCCGGATGCCACGGACGGACCGTTGAAAAATTCGAAAATTCAAAATAACCCGAAAATCCAAATTCAAGAGGCCAGGCATCAGTTAAATTTAAATAAATGCAAACCGAGGGAAAATGTCGTTAAAATTTGAATATGAATTTTGAACGTACATATGTATGTACGTTAAAATCAGACGGACGTTAGCAAAACATTTAAACCGAAATTTAAATCGGACGGAAATGCTGACAATCGACGGAAAATTTTAAAAATAAATGAGCGCACGTTAAATTTAAATGATCGCGGACGGACGAGAAAATAATCGTTGCACCAAAATGTAAATTTGAATGTACGTTGAAATCGATATGCACTGAATTTGAATAACCACTGTCAAAAAAAAAAACTGTCAAAGTGAATTTAAATTTGAATATATATATATATCGCAAAAAAAATCGTTAAATTTGAATTTAATTTGAATCAACCGGAAGGACCGGTTATTAACAGGCATCTGAAAATACATAAAAGAAGCTGAAATTTAAAATATATGAACAATCAAAAAAAAATTAAAGGCCGAACTCACAAGGGGGTGGCGTTGCTGATGTTGTTGCAGCGCCGGTGCGTTTTTGTCCCACCCTAATCCATAGTTACTGTCGCACACGAATACCAGTAACCCCTTACCTGAGGTGCGCCGCTGGTGTTGTTGCAGCGCTGGTGCTTTTCGTCCCACCCTCATCCATGGCCATCGGTGCACCTTAAATTCGATGACCCCGTACCTGAAATCCCTATGCCATTTTAATTAAGGTGGATCAGCATTCCCATTATAATTTTAACAATTTATTTGGGATTCATTCTTCCCTTTTCTATAGCTAAATCCTTACTCTATTTTTTTCTTCATTTTAGTACACTAGGGCGCCCCTTTTTTTTTCTTTTTTTTTCCAGAGAAATTAAAAAAAATATATATATAAAATATATGGAAAATAATATAAATAGCTTACGACCTAGGCTCCAGTTGTAGTTGTTGACGTTGTTATGGTTGTTGGTGCTGTGTTGGTTGCTGTTGATGCTAGGGTGGTTACTGTTGACGTTGTGGCGCCAAAATGCTGTTGTTGTTGCTGTGCCAATTTTTGCTATTGTTGTCGTTGCGGCGAAATTGTTTGCTCTTTGCCGTTGTTGTTGCATGTACTATTGCGCTACTATTGATGTGCGCCATAAGTGGCACTGGTTGCCGTCATTGTAGTTTCGCTTGTGCACCACACGAGGCATTTATTACTGTTGTTGCAGTTGTGGCACCATTGGTGTTGGTGCGGTGGCACCTATGCTGTGCTTAGCAGTTGTTGTTGTGGTCGTTGCGTTGTTGTTGCTTGATGATGTGGGGCCGGTTGCGTTGCCGCGGTATCTATTAATGGTATGCGCACTGTTGTTGGTGCTGCTGCCGGTTGTGTTGTCGGACTGTACAAATTGGTTGTGCTAATATTGCCGGTTCAACTGGTACATGCGAATATAAAGCATTTGCGACTGGTGGGCGAATCTTCACTACATTCCCATTCATAAACACATAACCGCCGGGCCATGTGGGGAAGGTACCGATAATTGCGCGAATTCCGGATAACTCAGCAATCGTTATCAAACGTTTTAAATATTCTTAATATAACTCTTACACCGGAAAATTTTATTAAATTAGTATGACTTTGTTTTTCTTGTTTTTGAAAACACAGATCTATGTGTGATTCACTGACTTGAAACAATTATTTGTACATACATGCATATGTATGGATGGACATGTACGTATTTTCGCTATTCTAAGAGTCTGCTTGAATGAATTCTTGTTTTTTTTTTTTTTCTTTTTTAAATGTAATTTTACAAAGATATCACGAGTTTCTTCTTAATATTATAATCGCTTGGACACAATTTGGCTAGAGCCTCAGGAGTTTTGCTTGAAGAATGTGTATACTTCGAGTACGATCAACGTCTATACTTTTAGATTCGATTTTTTTTCTCACAGTATAATGACAAATCAACAATAGAAATTAATTTTACATATGTATGTACATACATATATTAAATTTTTTTCTTTTTTTTTTTTTTTACAAGGAGCTGATATTTATTTAACAAAAGCCGCTAGCGAACCGCACCTCGTTCAACCGACTTTTTCACCTCTCTTTTCCCAACTGCTAACTGCTGTCCTCAAATTTTTCTGTTCAAGCGTGCCTATACTTCCAAATTTTTTTTTTCTCTTCAGTTTGGAAGAGTCCCGTTTTCTTTCGTATAGCCTGCAGTGGTGTAGTGACGTGTGCATAATAGTGGCGTGACTTTACGGTTACCCGAATGTCTACATCATGGTATGACGCTAGCAATGACACAAGCGAGATAGAATACGGATGCCATGACACACAAAAAAAAATTACCAAAACTTTCGGAATAAAATGCCTAAAGCATTTTTCCCATGAAACTATTTCAAAATAATCGATTGTATTCGTGCCCTAGAAAATTTGCTACTGTAAAATCCTACTAGTGTACGTTGGGAATATTAATAGACATTGTTGTCTTACGCTCAAATTATAAAAATGGTAAAAGACAAGAAAATCTGATTAATGAAACAATAGTATAAACATGCGGTAAATAATTAATTAATTTTCTGTGAACTATGTAAAATTTAAAATTGTATGGAGCGCGTAAGAACATTTTATAATAGGTGCATTTGAAAGTACTAAGTACCCGAATAACCACGTGTTACGTATTTTCACATTACGAAGTGTTCATGGCAACCCTGGAAGAACCAGTTTGTCCATCACCAATACTTGTGCATCTCCGCCATTGGAACGATTGTGAAGATTCGAAGAGGAAATTTCTCATGATGCCTACTCATAGAGGTCGGCTCGATAGCTTGCCAGATTTGAAGAAAAATTTATGTGCGATCTATAAAGCTCGGGTTCAAAAAAAAATGAAGCAATACCATATAATCATCTCGAAGAATAAAGAATAAAAAAAAATCAATGTAAATTTCGGATAAACCCACTCGCTTAAATTTTGTTTAGACACCTAGTGGAGGAAGAGAAGAACCAATTACAGGATAAAAAAAAAGGTTACATTTAAGATATCTAGTAACTGAATAAGAAAATACAAATTTTAATTATTGCCAGAACACCACCAGTGGTGAATGAAATTCACTCGAACAAGGAAATGACTCCTGTCAAAAAAAAAATTGTCAGCCGTTGCCATCGAGACAACCTCATAAATCACCCTCGTTTCGCAGTGCGGCCACCTGTTACACTAGCCCACAGCCCAACCCTACAAGGTCGATGCGAGGGAGAATCGCTCTTCTTCTTCTTGGCATATGTCAACTTATTGTCTGTTGCTTTGATTTTACAATCTTGCATGCCTTGTTCGTAGAAGTAGAATGCTAAGCTCAAGGTTTATCCAAAGAAGGTTATATCAGTTACGTTTTGATGTGTGCGTTTCCCTTAAAAAAAAATGTCAACGTGAAAGAGGAGAGAAATTATTTTCAAAGTAAAAATTTTTCCCCCAAACGGTTCTATCTGACGTTCGCACTTTTTTTGCACACGTACCCAATTGCAATCAGCTTATCTGCCGCGAAATCCTTCTTTAAACAATCCTTGCTAAGTTGTGTGTTCACTTCGTTTTCCCAGCTTTTGACATTTGAAACAAGCCGCCTAACGTCAATCGCATATTCTGCCTCCCATGCGACGACCTGTTTAGTTTGGCCACGCGTCAACCATTCTTCTTCACCATGTCAGCACGTCGGCCATTATTAATTGGAAGTTATTGGAAACTACTAAGAAAAACTACTAAAATAGTGGTGCTGCCACACAGGCAAAATTAAGCAACCGAAATTAACCCGTTTATGATCGATATCAGGATTGATATCGATAGCAAACCATAACAAGTTTTGATAGAATCGACGTGACGTCATCAAAATAGGCAAATCGACTCGATTTCTTACAGAAACTCACTACTGATTAATTTAATCGCTGGTTAGTTTGACGTAAATTGTATGGTGAGCTGTCAAATAAATTGCTTAACCGGACAAAAATCTGTGGTTAAGTGCTTAACCGGAGCTTGAGTAAACGGCCCTAAATTAAAAAATTAACCAATTAACTCAGAGTTACTTAACTCGAGATTTATAAATTTAACCCTGGATATTGCGCAAGTGGGCCTCAGAGTTAAGAGTAGAGTTAAGTGGTTAACTCGAAATGGCCACTCAACTCTAATTAACTCTTCAACGTCAACATAGTATAACTTTCTCTGCCAATCAAATATAAAAATGCGCGGAAAAAGTTTCCAACAGTCTACCACGCGTAGAAAAAATTCATTGGGGGTTATAGAGGAGATCGGGAAATTTTTCCATTATTCCAGCACGCCCCGAGAAAAATGACTTATACAGGTGTGTAGAGGAGCTATCACAGATCCCAAATCTGAAAACCAAACTTGCCGGAGGCTTATGGTTTCCGAGATAGGTATAATTTTACACATTAGAGCGCTTTCACATTACTCGGTACGACATCGGATCGACATTTTTTGCTAGGTATTTCGTTACCGAAACGATTCCGCGTTGCTGTGTTTTTCACACTTGTGGGAATACTTTCGGTGCGTTATCGGCAGAAAATAGGAAAACAAACATCGAAATTTGCAAAACAAAATTTTTAACTTCAACAAATCACTCAATAATAACAATAATGTCTTCTAGCGAAGACGAAGACATTATAACTTGCTACATTTATAGCCGAAACGAGTTTTTTACTGACTTTGTTCTTCTTCTTTTACTACGCCGCAAAAATGTATGCAGTAATTCCTCAAATTTTACTGACCGGTCTTACCGTGCTGCGGTATACCGAAATTAATCCGCTCCGATTTCATGTATGCAACACTAATGTGAAAGTGCCAATTGAAATACATGTGATCGGTAAGGTTTCGGTATACTTTCGGTAAAAACCAAAAATGTCGATCCGATACCGCACCGAGTAATGTGAAAGCGCTCTAATGTGAAAAGACCCTCAGCCAACTACCAAAAAATTACCAACAAATATGTCGTTTTTTAACAAATTGTAAAATCGACTTCTTGCCGAACACAACTACTATTTGCATTAACATAATAATCAGATATGGCAAGGCTGAGAAGTTTCAAACAGCTGGGCCCTCACTCTGTAGTTCGATTCGAAAGAAAATTCGTTCGTTTTCGAATTCTATTCCATATATTCTATACAGTACGAATGTACTTTCGAATCGAATTTCGCTTTCGAATCGAACTACAGAGTGAGGGCCCTGTTTTGTTTTCTGTTTTGTTCATTTAGAGCCTATACACACTTGCGACTCAATCGATTTGGTCGAATTGGACTGTTGTATTCACACTACTCCAACTATTTAGTTGAATCGGTGGCAGCTATTCACACTTGAGACTAAATAGTCGTGCGATTGACAATGACATAGTGTTGCCAATGTTCACATTTTACTCAGCAAATTTTACATTAGTGGTCTTCATATAAAGTGATGAAGTATTAAATTGTTAAAGTTTATCTGCATTCTTACATGAAAGCACCTTCTTGTCAGCTGTCAACTTGATTAATAAATAAAAAACAATAAAATAAACAAAAAGTGCATACATTGTTTGGCTTTGTTTCTTATTAAACTAGCAACTAGCTGTCAAGTAAATGAAAAGAGAAAAACGGAAGGAATTACGCTCATAAAGGCGAAGCGAACAGAAGTACAAGAAACGGAAAAATAGTAAAAATCAGCCATTAATAATTTTCATGAAATTTCATTTTCATTATTTCTATTTTAAAATGCGATTAATGACATTTGAAGAGAACAACAATATCAAGAAACATATGAAAACGGAAGTAAATATCCTTAGTTAGATAATTCTTGTCTATAACTACACCATTTCCAGATGGATTTTAGAAAGCGTCAACTGGATTTTAGAAAGGGGAAATTGGATCTTAGAAATGTCAATTGGATTTTAGAAAGGGGAAATTGGATTTTAGAAATGTCAATTGGATTTTAGAAAGGGGAAATTAGATTTTAGAAATGTCAATTGGATTTTAGAAAGGGGAAATTAGATTTTAGAATAGCCAAATGGATTTTAGAAAGGGAAAATTGGATTTTAGAAATGTCGATTTGATTTTAGAAAAGGGAAATTGGACTTTAGAAACTGTAAATTGGATTTTCGAAAATTTATATAATTATTAATTTATACTTTCATACGCAATAAAGAATTTCTATTCGAAAAATTCTGTGTAAAATTTATTTTAAACGCACATTCTGAAATCCAATTCAAGCTTTCAAAAATCCAATTTTGTTTTCTAAAATCCTTTTAACGCTTTCTAAAATCCAATTGACATTTCTAAAATCCAATTTCCCCTTTCTAAAATCCAGTTAACGCTTTCTAAAATCCATCTGGAAATGGTGTAGTTAATAAGAAACGAACCTTCTGTTTTTAAACATTTTGAAAATATTAATTGAAATATTCAATCTCTACAATTTACCAAAAGTGAAATAAAAGTAGTGCTGTCAGCATGGCAACTCTTTCCACTACGAATATCACTGTTGTTGTTGTAGTCGTTCGACTAAATTGTCTCAAGTGTGAATACGTAGAAGGGCGCCTTGCTGATCAAGCAGTTGTACAACTGTTTCAGTTGGAATGAAATTGGGCTGCAAATCCAACTGTTTCAGTTGTACAACTAATTGAATGTAGTGTGAATGCTTCCATACATTCCCATGCAAATCAACATTCGACTAAATCGATTGAGTCGCAAGTGTGTATAGGCTCTTAGCGCCAATTGTTTGGAAAGTAAATGTCATAGTGTATAGCATACAGTGAAATGGCTCTGGGATGCGTAGTCGAAATTCGATAAAAAAAAGACGATAAGTCATCGAAAAATGTCAAAATCGGGGACAGATTGGTATGGCGGCGACTTCCGGGGGTACAGATTGGTATGGCGGCCGGATGTGGTTGTTGTAAGAAAAGGGACCATAATGACAAGGTCGTAGCAATCAAGACAGAAACGCAATTCCGGAATTGGGAATTGAAAAAACCAATTCATAATTCCGAAAAGAATTTAAGGCTGAGTTCCTAAAACGCAATTCCCGGTGATAGCGTAAACGCCAGCTATTCCACGAATAACATATGCAAGAATGTAAAATCAACAACCTACAAAACAGAAAGAAGAAGAGCAACTTCTATTGCTTTCACCATCGTTATTGGGCCATAACAGCAACCCTGAAATCAGCTGAGCACAGCTGTTCGACCTTTTTAACACACATCCCAGAGTCAAGTCACTTGTATCCATTCACAATGGTAAATGTTTCTAAAAGTGCATGCATTTGTGTTGTTTGTATGTGAATTTAAAAAATTAACAAAAAATAAATATGGCTGAAGAAGAGGAGCAAATGCTAGAACCCACAACGGCCGAGTCTGCCGAAATAAGACCGATTGCAAAAGACACGGTACACAGAATTTGCTCTGGCCAGGTAAAGTAAAAATTTGTACACATAAATATGTAGTATGTTTATGCCCCTCTCCATATTCCATAATTAGGTGGTCCTAACTCTGGCTGTGGCTGTAAAGGAGCTTGTGGAAAATGCGATTGACGCGGGCGCAACCTTAGTTGAGGTGAAACTTAAAGAGCAAGGCTTGGAATCAGTCGAAGTGAGTGACAATGGTTGTGGAGTGCAGGAACGTGACTTGGAAGGAATGAGTATGTGAATATGAAATCTGTTGATGTTAGAATTATTTAATGTGTGCTGCTTATATGTAGCTGCCAAGTATTATACATCAAAATTGCGAGAATTTATTGATCTGCAAAGCGTTGAAACTTTTGGTTTTCGTGGCGAAGCTTTAAGTTCACTGTGTGCGTTATGTGATTTGGTTGTGGTGGCTAGGCATGGCACTGTAGATGTAGGTAAGCCAAATTGCAATAATCAAGAATCAAATGCGTAATAGCATAATATTATCATTTTTTTTAAATGTAAAACTGACTAGAAGCTTTTCGCACTTAATAAAAGGTACACGTATCGAACTCGATCACCAGGGAGTAATTAAAAAGCGCACACCCTGCGCACGTAGCATTGGCACCACCGTAACAATCACAAATCTATTCGAACCACTGCCAGTACGGCGTCGCGACTTTGTGCGTAACGTACGTAAAGAATTCAATAAAATGTGTCAAATTCTACAAGCCTATTGCTTGGTGGCGCGTGGCGTACGCATCTTTTGTACAAATCAAAATGCCAAAGGAGCTAAAATGGTTGTTATGCAAACGCATGGATCTCAGGATATACTAGAAAATATTGGGTCCGTTTTTGGCCATCGCCAATCATCCGAATTGCTTGCTTTGAAATCGATAAGCAACGATGATCAACAACAACTAACGGATGAGAGTTTACGCGCTGATTTACAGTTGGACATGAGTGGCGCGACGGATAGCATGCAAATCACATCAGAAGATATAGAACAACTGAAATCGGCGCAATTCCAATTAGAAGGTTACGTCTCAAGCTGTAGTCATGGCTCTGGGCGTTCATCGAAGGATCGGCAATATTTTTTTATAAATTCACGACCTTGTGATCCGAAAAATGTAAGAAGACATTAATGTGTTTCGTATATCTACAAATCTCTCTTTTTTCTTAAATTCTTTCAGATTTCGAAAATCGTCAACGAAACTTATCACCGCTACAATGGTCAACAATATCCCTTTATATACTTAAATATAATAACAGCACGCACGGATGTCGATGTAAATTTAACTCCGGATAAACGCCAGCTTTTATTGAATAATGAAAAGATCCTATTGATTGCCATTAAGAAAGCTATGATAAATACATATGGCCATATACCGTCAACATATAAGTTACAAAATACAACCATAAAAAGTCTCGTCAAAACGGAAAATCAAAATAGCGGCGGCGGCGGTAATGAAGATGATGTGCCAACGAGTAGCTCCCAAAATTTTATGGACGTATTAACACAATGGAAGAAAACGGGTGATACGTTGGGCAAAGCGCCACGTGTAACTGAGAAACGTAAACGTCCCGATGAAGTGGAAGTGCGTACGCTAAAATTAAAGAAAATTCACGAATATCTTAATAGAGAAACTCTAAGTCAACCAGTTATGCCCAAAGAGTTTCGTGTAAATTCGGACAGTGAAGAGGAGGGGAGCAATACGGCGCTTAAGACGGACGTTACCAGCTCTAGTTTAAACGTCACGAAATTGCCTTTAGATAGAAGTGCGCTTGATTTGGAACTGTTATCGCATGAATCGAAAGGTGAGTTACATAGATTGTTTCGGTTATTTCACTATTTTATTTCGTCGCTCCGGAAGAAGAAAGACGCATGACAGTAATTTATCGACGAAAAAAGGCGCATTAAAAATATGTCGGGGGAAAAAAGACGCACAAAAACATTTACAAAACATGTCGACGAAGATAGACGCATTAAAAAATATTTCGACGAAAAGAGACGGATTAGCATTAATATTGACAAAGAAAAAAGAAAAATCGAATACGTCTTTCTTTCCTCAAAATTATTTGAATGCGTCTTTCTTCGTTATCAAAAAAAAAATAGAGTCTTTCTTTCTGAAAAATATTTTTAATGCGTATTTCTTTGAAATAAAAAAATTTTGCGTCTTTCTTCCTCAACAAAACACTTTGCGTCTTTTTTCTTCTATAGCGAAGATTTATTGAAGTCATTCAAAACTTAACTCTCTTTTCTCAGAATTCGACACACTAACTCAAGCCCAAGTAGTGGAGCGCATAGATTGTAAAGTAATAAACGAAAGAACCTCACCCGTACTACACTTTGTAGAAAATAAATCCTCCAATGTTAAAGTGCCTGTCGCACACCAAAATGTTGGCAGTAGTCAAGACGCCAATGATGATTCTATGTTACTGCGCGAATCAACTACATCACCAACTATTATACTTGATGACTTCGTAACAGATGCCGAATCCACAGCCAATTATTACTCCACTGGCATTATGCGAATTACACTCGATGAAATTGCCAACAACATCAAGAAGGAGGAAAAGCTAAGAGCTAGTACTAGAGCTGAAGCCAAAGCTAAATTGGAGCGTTTACGTTTCAAAAGCGAAATTAGTCCAAGTCAAAATCAGAAAGCCGAAGAGGAATTGCAACGTGAAATAAGCAAGGACACTTTTGTGAAAATGGAAATTGTTGGACAATTCAATTTGGGTTTCATTATTGTCAAATTGGATACAGATCTTTTCATAATCGATCAGCATGCCACCGATGAGAAGTATAACTTTGAAATGTTGCAACGTACAACGGTATTGCAGTCGCAACCATTAGCTTTGCCACAATCGCTCCAATTGACGGCGGTTAATGAAATGTTGTTGTTGGATAATTTGGCAATGTTTGAGAAGAATGGTTTTAAATTTGAAATCAATGAGGATGGTAAGTTGTGCAGTTTGGCAATGCACCGAAATTTCATTGACTTTTAGACTTTTTTTCGTCTCTCTTCGTATAATTAGCTCCACCGACTAGGAAAATCAAATTGCTCTGCAAACCCTCCAGTCAACGTTGGGAATTTGGCAAGGAGGATATAGACGAATTGCTTTTCATGCTACAAGATGCTCCTGCTGGCACTGTTTGCCGGCCATCGCGTATACGTGATATGTTTGCCTCGCGTGCATGTCGCAAATCGGTGATGATTGGCACGGCTCTGAATCGTACGACAATGAAGAAGTTGGTGACACATATGGGTGAAATTGAACAGCCTTGGGTAAGTTCGGGGTTTGAGAAAAAAATCTTTAGTCAATAATTGTGGGTCTTATAAGGGAAAAGAGCAATTTTTTTTGGGATGTTTAGAATGTGTGTTTAAGGATGTTTTTTTTTAATTCGATATTGAAAATTTTTTCCGCCTTTTACATAACATAAAACTATATGCAAACAATAAGCACATGTGCATAAGCACAATTATGCAATGCAAAAAAGAGGCTTATACTTACATAGAAATATACAGGTGAAATTAATAAAAGCGTGTTAAAAATGTATTAGATTTATTAGATATTTATTTATGCGCATGAATATTCGATTTAAAACCATTTGCCATTAGGTGCACAACCTGTGAGGGGTCACGACCTTTTGTTTCTGGCAAATAGTGTTTAGTCAATAAAAAGAGAATTGCACAAGTGATGGAGAATGGTATGAAAACCAGGGAACCCCAGTAAAGCTGTAGAGTGGGAAAAAGCATACCCACTAGGAAATTGCAGCCCCATGACGCAACGCAGCCAAGAGCCATGGCAACTGGACGCGGTGCTACTTCAAACAGTTCTATAAAATGAGAGGTAAAGAGAGATAGAGAGAGAAAAACAAAAGATAATTTATCAAATAAGTATGTTATCAGAAAAAATATATGTATTCTCTCCTACCGGCTCCAATGAAAAATGGAATCGGTGCCAAGCCAAATTGGAAGAAGAAAATGTACAGGAAAATGCAACAAATGCAGCCCATGGCGAACCAGGATACATAATTCTGAAATGATTTGCATTAAAAAACATGAACAGCTTAAGTATTGATATCGTATTCTCCACTCATTTATGCCAATACTTACGATAAAGTACAACATTAGAGCAAAGGCCAATAAAGCAATGCCACAGCAAAACGTGGAGAATAGCATAAGCGGACGACGATTGAAACGTCCCATTAAAAATGGTCCCAGTAGCGAAATGGCTAAATTGAGTGAGCCCGCACCCAAATTAGCCCATTCGGCAGCAGATTCAGTAAGGCCGGCTCTTAGGAATATCGACACGGAGTAATAGAAAATCTGTAGAAGAAAAATTATACATTGGATTACTTACTTCATAAATACTATTCAAAAAGTTGCACTTTTAAATGGATGACACTACTATTAAACCTGTTTGTGTTCGAAAATTCGAACTTGTATAAATTTTAGCAAAATAGGTGGATTCTTCAATTTATGTTCGAAATTTCGTATTTGATACTCGAAATTTCGAAATTATCTTAATTTTTCGATTCAGTATGTTCGAAAACTCGAAGTTGTCTCGATTTTCGCAAAATATGTTGATTTTAAGTATTTAGCATTTTCAATTTAGTACGTTCGAAAATTCGAATTTGATTTTCGAAATTTCGAAGTTATCTTAATTTATCGATTCAGTGGTTCGAAAACTCGAAGTAATCTCGATTTTGACAAAATAGGTTGATTGTGATTATTTAGCATTTTGCAATTTATGTACGAAATTTGGCATTTGATATTCGAAATTTCGAAGTTACCTTAATTTCTCGATTCAGTGTTTTCGAAAACTCGAAGTGCCTAATCTCAATTTTGGTAAAATATGTTGATTTTAAGTATTTAGCATTTTTCAATTTATGTTCGAAAATTCGTATCTGATATTCGAAATTTCGAAGTTACTTTAACAATTTTTTCAGTGTTTCATCATTTTCGATTAAAACTTCGTAACTTTTTAGTAGAATATTCGTATTTAAATTTCGATATTTCGAAGTTGACATTGTGTCTAGGCAAATAGCTTATTAACACGCTTTTATTAGCTTCACCTGTATGTATGTATGTATGTATGTATGTATGTAACTTCATCCCATCCTAAAAGTTGCAACATTTAACTAAATAATTATATCTTTCAAACATTCATTTTTTTGTGTTCTCTCTATTATTTCTATTCTCCTCCGGACTCGAAACATGACATCAACAGCCCAACGGCATCAACATTATACCCGCACGCTTTTCCTTAAATACTCATATTTTCGTTCATCATTTTGTTTCTAATTAAATTATTTCTCAATTTTTAGTACCATTTTTAAGATTAAAGCGTGTTTTTTAGTTTTTTTAAGCTATTATTTTTTTTTGCTTATGCTCCAATTTCCTCTTTACAATTCATATATCATACGTACATCTGATTGTATGTACCTACTCACCGCATTTATGCCCGACAACTGCTGACCACCCTGAAAGACACACACCAATATCAATGGCAAACGCAACCTTGCATCGGTGAGCACAGCACCAAAGCTGCTAACTTGATTTGTCGCATTCGCTTCCGCCTCCATCTCAGCCAGTTCTTTGGCTATCGCTGCAGCACTTATATTTTCACCACGCAGCTTTCTCAATTCCGCTTGCGCAGTCTCCTGGTCGCCCTTAATCACATACAACCATTTCGGACTTTCCGGATACCAATTCATCGGTGCATAACAAATCAATACCAATACCAAATAGACACTCATAGCCAAATGCCATTGTTCGGATGTGCCGAAAATGCTGCGTAAACTAGCAATTTGCGCCATCACCACTCCCGAAGTCAAACCAATCGGACAAAAGACGCCCAATGTGCCTCGCATGTGTAGTGGCGCGACTTCTTGTAGGTACATCGGTAAGCAGGTCGTGGTCAAGCCACCAGCTAAACCGCCTATGAAGCGCGCCAAAACGAGTGCCTCCACCAAGTGTAGAATGCGACAGAAGTAGGAGAGGAGAGCGGATACGATAAAGAGAACACCGCATGATAAAAAACAGCTTCGCCTGCAAAAATGTGATAGTTAAAAAAATTGTCCCTTTTTTGCTGTCAGCTCTGTAATTGTTTGTCTATCCGTTATAATTCTAATTAAATAAAAAACTAATTGGAGTCCCTTTCTGTTTGTCCGCCTATGCCATCAACACTCTGTTTTTATTTGGCTTGCTCAACATCTGCCAGTCCCCTCATCAGCCATCTGTAATTTAGTCCGTTCATTCGTTAGTCTAGTCGACCATCGTCAGTAGCTTCCTACTTATATTTATCCTTCTCTCATCCGTATCTTTGTTGCCTCGTTTTTCCTCCGTCCATTCTTCCATCCATATGTTTGTTCGTTCGTCCGTTAATCCCTCCATCTAACTCCTTGTCCAACCGTTTATTTATCTGTCCCTTTTACTACCATCCCCTACGAACGTTTAACTATTAAGTACCTTCCAAATCGATTAGCCACCTTGGCACCCGTTATGGATCCTATGGCTCCACCTATCAAATAAATTGACACAATTGTCGACCACAAAACACTGAGGCCCGTTTCAGACAAATGTAGATCGTATCGCTCGATCAGCGTGTGATTACACCATTCTTGCATAAACTGAAATTAAATTAAATAAATAATAAAAACTAAAATAAGTACCGGTTATCTCGTGTGATATTTGTGATAGAGAATCTACATACATATATGTATGCATATATGAGGAGGTCCATAACAAAACGCAATAATTCCACTTTTCAAATATTTTGGTTTTTTAACTAAATCCAATTCTACGCATTAAAACCTATGTAACCATCGCTATAAAACATACCAAAGGTCAATAATTTTACAGTTATTCAACACCAAAAATATTAGTTCAGACCAAAATGAAACATTTCCATATCTATCCAATTAAATTAATTTTATTTTTATGGTTGTTAGAAATATTCTTTGATTAAACTACCTTTGTGAATAACTACTTTGCATTTAATATTGTAAACACATTTGCTAATTCTTTTTATGCGAAATATTTTGAGAAAACTTTGGCGAACAGTGGTCCAAAATATCTGAGTTGGAGTATTATACCAAGATATTTTTAGATCAGCAGGGAAATAGTGCCCATGGAACAGATGATATAACTTTATGTGATTGTTTGGAGGAGGACACTGCAATGAAAGTGTAATATAATGTGAATTTATTGTAATACTTGTATGTTAATATAGTGATTTAAATGCAATAAAAACCGTTGATATAAAACAGTTTTTAATTTTCCTATAGAATATGTATAAGCAATTAAAATCAAAAAAAATTATTTAGAGCAAAAAGCCAAAATTCCAAACCTAGTTTATATCAAAACGCAACATTTCCATACATGTTCAGAACAAAATGAACTAAATACTATTGGACGGACCAAAACGCAACATTTCCATTTTTTTAATCTAAATAACTTAAAAACAAATTGCCAGATAAAAATTTTTTTTATGATTTGTATTGTTTTTAGATAACTATTAAACTACAACAACAGTTTAAAAAAAATATATATCCTATTGACTTAAATTAGTTTTTTTCGTTTATCCAAAAAATTGTTTTGGTGGAATTATTGCGTTTTGTTATGGACCTCCTCATATCACATTAATGTATATATGGGCGATTCCAGAATGCCGAACGTAACGTTCGTACGCCTTAAAAGCTCAATAAAGTATGTATAGCGTTGAATATTTTTCTTTTGATTTTCATTTTTGGAAAGCACTTGAGCAGCAGATAATTGGTGAAAATAAGAAGTAGTGTCCATTTAAATTTTTGCAATTAAAAAATGTTAGTGCCAAATGGGTTAAGTGCCCAATAAATTTTAATCACTAAAAAAATAGTATGTATAGTTACTGAAGCCATCAAATAATTTTAGCACAGTTGGATTCTACATACTCCAATTAACTATTCGTAATAGTTATAACTAAAAAAAAAATCTGACAGTTACTTTCCAGAACATTTTCCAAATCTATATATTAATAGGCTAACATTTTTTCCATACAAACAATTGCCAGGCTATTTAGCACTTTTACCATACTCATATCCACATAAAATTGATATGGATGTGTTCGTATGAGTCAGGAGCAGTGCATAGGCATATAATTTTTGCTATAAATTATTTAATTTCTTTATAATTAATAAATAAAATTTTTAGTTAAGATAAATAGATATCGTAAACGTGTTTAAAAATATCGTAAACACAGTTGAAGAGTCGCTTTAATTTAAAAGCGCTCACCACCGGGCCTACCTTCCTAGATCTGCCTTGATTTTGACCATGATTTCGCGTCGGACCGTGATCAAAAGGGCCAGTGGCGTAGTAACGGATGGGTTTTGGGGACAAACCCCCCCCCCCCCCAGGATTCGTTTTGACCATAAAACCATCTTTGACTTTATTAGCATACATTTCTTTTTCAGGAAAAAATCAATGAGATTGTTATTTTTCGAAATTGGTAATTCGAAATTTAGCGCTTTTTCACGAAGTATTATAATTCTAGCGTTTGTTGAGCCGTAGGAAAGTGCAAGAACCGCAGGAATTTTACCACAATTTACATTCATTGTACTTATATTCGCTCTTTTGTGGTAAAATTCCTACGGTTCCTGCACTTCCCTACGGCTCAACAAACGCTACAATTATTATACGGTATTGCTGTTATTAACATGCTAATAACAGAAAAGTAACGCCAATTATTTAAATTTCAAGTTTTCTTTCAATTACTTATCATCTTAATCAAATAATATTAGTATAAACTACAATGGGAATAAATATGCAATGTATAAGAGTATCTGAACTTGAGATTTTACTTAATGTCTGTCAAAATGGAATATTAAAAAACTAAATTATATAAGAAAATTATTATTTATAACCGTAGCACATAGGTAGATTTTCAAGTTTTATGCGGCCAAAAATATTTTATTGAGTACATCTATTCCAAATTGCTTGTTTAATGCAAAATTTTAATACTTTGTGTTAAAAGTAGAGCTCTCGATTTTTTTTGAACATTTTCGAGTAGCCCGAACAGTTGTTGTTCAAATGCTCGAAGAGTTGTTTGTTTGTTTATTACCCGTATGTTTGTACGGGCATTTGAACAATTCGGGTATTTTGAAGTTTGTTTTTTTCTTTTGTTTATTATTATTTTCAGTGGCCGCTGTGGTGCAGTGGGTAGAGTGCTCGCCTGCTATACCAGAGATCTCGGGTTCAAACCACGGTCCGAGCAAAACACCAAAACAATTTTTCTAATTAGTAAAAATCCAATTATTGGGTTTTTTAAGAGCAGCGGTCACCTCTCGGCAGTGGGCGGCATACCCTCCGAGAGTATTTCTGGCATGAAAACGCTTCTCACAAAAAATGCATTCGCCGTTCGGAGCCGGCATAAAACTGTAGGTCCACCCAATTAGTAGGAAAAAACAAAAAGGAGCACACCTCGAATTGGGAGAGAAGCTCGGCCATAAAACTCGTCAGAGTTATAATAGCGCCATTGTATATATATATTTTTTTCTTTATATCGCCCGTTTTATGCAATAGGGATTTAACTCGAAATTTTCGATTTCTGGGATTTTTCCATATATTTCAATAACTGGGTAGTGCCTTTGAATCTAGTCTTATAAAATACTCAAAAAGATAAAAATGGCGGAAATAAAAGTGATTTTGTAGTTAGCCGTAGAAGGAAACTATTTGAAATTATAAAACTTTATTTGCGTTTTCCCAAAAAAAATTTTTTTTAGTTAAATCCCTATTGCATAAAACGTGCGATATGTAGTTTTTTTTTTTATTTTTCCGATACACATTTTTTTTGTTTGTAAGCTCGAATGCTCGAATGTTTGTACGGGCATTTGAACAACAAACGAGCTTCAAACAAAAACGATCAGATCGAATTGCTCGATACCCGGGTATCTAGGGCTCTAGTTGTCGATTTTATTGAAAAATACATATATACTTGTCGTTTTCGATTCGCCATCACACAAGCGAGGTCGGATCGAACAAAAATGTTTGAATCCATAATGAGTAGTAGCCATACTCGCTAACTTGTCGATAAAAATTTCCCTCTGCTCGCTATCATTCACATATAAATTTGACAGAAGGAAATTTATAACCAGCAGAGAAATCGTGAATCGAAAGCGGCTACAGTGACTCAAAAAAAAAAATCATACGCCAGAGTTTTTAAATTTATTTCAAACAGTTCTGTCGAAAATTTGACTCTCTTATTTTCGTTTAAAAATGTAAACAATTTTTCAATAAAAATCGCCTTAAGCAGGATTTCTAAGCTTATGGAAAAATCCGAAAAATCGTAGAAATTTCTAAAAGTGGATTAAAAATTTCAAAGCGCGGCCAGAATTTATAGAAGATTTTGAGATTTCTAAGTGTACTGTTATGTAGCCAACCAATTTTAGTGTAAAAAGTGCTATTCTCAATGCTGTCAAAATTTCCGTCGATTTTAGTAATTTTTTTCTGTAGGGTGTTTGCGTTATATGTACGTGAGACCGTTCCAATTAAAATTTCCGAAAAGCCAATGAAATTTTTCAAAAAGTTGAATGTTGCATATTATTATATTACAATTGAATGAGCTGCAAAATTGCATACTCAAAAATCTTCTAAAAAATGTAGCTTTATAATTCTTAGCCCCTTTTTATGATAAGTACTTCCTTAACTTTGAAAAATTGGAAATACTAAAAATACTGCCTAAAAAGTTAACAATAATCGCTGCTAAATATCTGGGTTACTTTCGAGCATCACCTAAATTAACCAAGATATGCGTTAGAAATATAAATTAAAATTAAATATAAAGCACAAAAAGAAAATTATTGTAGGTACATATGAAAAACCCTGTATCTAGTAGTGATGTGCGGCTTTGTGCGACGTAATTTTTTGTCGGCAAACTACTAATTGTACTAGATATCATGTCTGAGGGTTAATTTGACTGAGTCTGACAGAGCAACATAACAAAACCAATTTTTAACATGAAAAAGAGTGATAATTTTTTTTAAATATCCCAACTTTAAAAGCTTAAAACTATAAACTTAGAATTATTGGAAACCAAGGATATTATTGAAAAGTGTTAATAATTACTTGAACCTTTAGGATTCATCACGATTACTTAAATGAAATGCTTTAAATAATAAATATTCAAGTTGAAACTAGCACTTAAAAATATGTAAGAAAAAAAACAAAAAATTAACTTCAGATATGCTAAGTTACCATCTGGGGCAAATGCAGAGTATGGGGTCGGGAAAAAAGCGATGAATTATTGTTCCCCATTCTTTTTCCAATATGTGGGTATGTTTTTTTCTGTAATTGTAACAATTTTACAAAATTCAATTTTGGGCGCATAAAACTTGAAAATCTACCTATGCACGTAGATTTCCAGAAGAGAATATGAGACTTACTTTTGAAGTATAGTTAAAGGCCCTTGGCAACTGACAATCTGGCATGTCAAGCAGTGTGTATGTGTGAGTTTTTTTGTGTGTGTTAGTGCAATCGGCAGTCGTCGTGCTACACGTTCTTGTTCGGGCTCGCGTTGATGAGAATCAAATCTTTTAGATATTTGCGTCAATCACCCGACACTCACACATATGTATACACTTCTTAACATTCCAGAATTTAAGTGGCCAAGGGCCTTAAGAGTTTGATATATGTATTATAAGCGATATTTGTGTACTAAAATGTTAAATTATAGTCTGAAAAAATTACATTTCGCTAGCTTAGAGTGCAAACTGTGTAAGTCCACTTTTATGAAAAAGTGTATTTTTATGTAGAACGCTAGAAAAATCAAATACGCACTGCGTTAGACAAGTCTGTGATACTTTTCATATTTCTACTCGTTGTTATTCAGTGTTACGCAAATTGTGTAAGTCCAAAAAGCGAAAAAAATTGTGTAAGTCCAAAATATTTATATGAACAGAAATTTTTTTTTCATTTGGAATTTTTTTTTCTTTTTTGTTTTTTGTCTCTCCTACAAAGTTTTAATAAAGGACTTACACAATTTGCATTCTAAGCTAGCGATTTTTATCATTTGTAAACAAAAATTTTAGTTTTTTTTTGGTAATTTTAATTTTGGTAAATTTTTTATATTGGCTGTGACCCCCCCCCCCCCCCCCCCCCCCCGAAAAATTCTCTAGCTACGCCACTGAAAAGGGCAAATCAGTGTTGCGGTACAACTGGAATTTGGAAAGTGTTGCTTATCTCCGCGAAAAGGAATAATTTTTGTACCAATACAAAGTTGAAAAAATAAATTGCATGGTCGAATTTCGACCACCGGCGATACTAGTATTATTTATAACATTTGTGCGCTAGCATGTCGATATGTTAATAATAATAATTGTAATAATAATAATAATAATAATAATAATAATAAATAATAATAATAATAATAATAATAATAATAATAATAATAATAATAATAATAATAATAATAATAATAATAATAATAATAATAATAATAATAATAATAATAATAATAATAATAATAATAATAATAATAATAATAATAATAATAATAATAATAATAATAATAATAATAATAATAATAATAATAATAATAATAATAATAATAATAATAATAATAATAATAATAATAATAATAATAATAATAATATATATAAATATAATATAATATAATATAATATAATATAATATAATATAATATAATATAATATAATATAATATAATATAATATAATATAATATAATATAATATAATATAATATAATATAATATAATATAATATAATATAATATAATATAATATAAATATAATATAATATAATATAATATAATATAATATAATATAATATAATATAATATAATATAATATAATATAATATAATATCGTCGTACCATGCGAAAACTAGCATATATAAAATTTCTGGCGAAAGCTATCAATAAAAAAAATTCTGTACGAAAAGTAACAAGTTCGACTTTTGGCTGACGAAAAGTATCAGTAATTATTAGACTGTGGATCTTTATGCAAAAAATTTAAAATGATTTATTAAGAGTTATATTGATTCAAAACTTGCTCTGTTTTGGATATGCAAAACATATGCAACTTATATTCAGGTTATATGCAAGTTATATGCAAATTAAAAGTACACCTTTTTATACTCAGCTGTACTAGTACACAGAGTATTATAGTTTTAATCACATAACGGTGGATTGTAACAGAATGAAATAATCGAGATAGATATAGACTTATATATATCAAAATGATCAGGGTGAAAAGAGAAATCGATTGAGCCATGTCCGTCCGTCCGTCCGTCTGTAAACACTCTAACTCGCGCAAAAATTGAGATATTTGGATGAAATTTGAAATGCAAGTTGGTATCGACACTGGGACGGTTGGTATTGAAAATGGGCGAAATCGGACCATGACCACGCCCACTTTTCCTATATAGAAAAAATCGGAAATTTGGTATCTCAGCCACTAATATACATAGCTAGAGTGATGAAATTTTACCCACGTGTTGAGCTCAGGCCCCTAAGAAGAAATTTGATGGAATTTTGGAAAATGGGCGGTGCCACGCCCACTTATTAAGGGTCAAACATTGAAAGCTTTATGAGTCATAACTCAGAAACTGTTGAAGATATATCGATGAAATTTGGTACGCGTGATATACTTACTTAGGCAAATGTTTGGACGAAAAATTGTCAAAATCGGTTGACGGCCAGGCCCACTTTTATATATGGGTATTATAAAGTGACCTAATAAAAACATTTTAAGCGATATCTATGTAAAATATAAAGGTATATCATTGAAATTTTATACCAGGAGTCCACCTGCGGACATACAACGAAAAACACAAAAATTTTGGAAAATGGGCGTGGCACCGCCTCTTTTTAGAAGCTGGAATATACGAGATTTCTGAGCCCATAACTGGACAAATAATTGATATATAATGACGAAACTTGGTGTGTACACTTTTATTACTTGTGGTAATACATGTTGAAAATTTTAGCGAAATTGGTTGACGACCACGCCCACTTTTATATATGGGTATTATAAAGTGGCCTAATAAAAACATTTTAAGCGATATCTTTTTCAAATATAAAGATAATTCATTGAAATTTTGTGGCAAGAGTTCCACAATAGACCGGAAACAAAAAATAGACAAATTTTGGAAAATGGGCGTGGCACCGCCTCTTTTTAGACAAAGGAATATACGAGATTTCTTAGCCTATAACTCGACAAATAATTGAGATATTATGACGAAACTTGGTTTATACACTTTCATAACTTGTGTTAATAGACACGCAAAAATTTATTGAAATCGGTTTATGACCACGCCTACTTTTTAACAAAGATATTTCTGGAACACCCTTTGGGAATTTGTAACGTGACATCTTTGTAACTAGAAGTCATAAAGGAATGAAATTTTGCACAAAGAATAATATTCATATGCTTAGTTGGATGACTGATAAAAATTTTTAAAATGGGCGCGGCTACGCCCACTTTATGCAGCACTTGCTTTATATAAAGTACCTACACCGTGTTTCCATCAAACGCAAACAAACAATGAAAGCATACAGCTGAGTATCTAATGTTCGATTCCACTCGAACTTAGGCTTCCTTACTTGTTTTACATCAGATATGGAATTTTAAGTGATATACACAATAAGTCAGGGCTGCTCAACGCTCTTGTATTGAAAGTACAAAGCTCAATACATCTACAAATTTTCTATATGCACTGAAAAATTTTTTTGCTCATTTAAATTTTTTTATGAATTCCAATAAAATATTATTTTAGAATTTATTTTCAAATGGTAGTATCACATACATACAAATTTTTAAATTTTTTATATGAAAATTTTTTGAATACTAATTTTTTAGAGTGCTTTCATTTTTTGAATTTTTTTCTTCATTACACATTTGTTATTGTAAATTTCGAATTCTTACGGCAGTGCTCGAGCTCCTATACAAAGTGCCTTTGCTCTGCACATTCAATATGAATCATAGGCACATACATATAAAATTTTTTTTATATCTCAGTGCTTATGGCAGTGCAAAGAAAATTTTATTTTCATATTTGAAGTGAAAATATGTATCTGTGCCTATGATTCGGTACAAAACAAAAACAATTGTGCTTTGAGTGCCTATGAGCTGAGCAGCCCTGCAATAAGTAAAGTATAGTTGAATGCAAGGCCGTATTTAGGGGGGGGGTTTGGGTGTTTGAACCCCCCACGAAATTCTGGTAGATAAATTTTACTTCTATCATATTCAAAGCTATATGTTGAAAACACTAGTTTACGAATAATTAATTTGAGAAAATACCAAGAATTTCAGGTATAGGGGAGGGCTGGTATGAACCTGCTGAGATAAAAACCATTTTCGTATGGTTGGGGTTTTGAGATAACGTAATTTTGAGTTTTTTTGGTTACAACTTCAATCAAAAATTCTTTTCGCTGAAGTTAGAAATACCCGCAAACCGTATCTACTCCGTTCGAAAGATAATTAAAGTACGCTTCTAACGACATACCACTTATTAACACGCTTTTATTAACTTCACCTGTATGTATGTATGTATGTATATATGTACGTATGTATGTATGTATGTATGTAACTTCATCCCATCCTAAAAAGTTGCAACATTTAACTAAATTATTATATCTTTCAAACATTCACTTTTTTGTGTTCTCTCTATTATTTCTGTTCTCCTCCGGATTCGAAACATGACATCAACAGCCCAACGGCATCATATAGTAGGACATTCAACATTATATTTTATGCTTCATTGCGGCTTTTATGTTACCTTTCTTCAAAATAGCCTCTATGAATTTCAATTCACTCCCGTATACAAGCCAATAAGTAACAAGCTTGCAGGGTACGGAAAAACTCACTCACGAACGCTCAAAAATACATTCTTCTCAAATCACAAACAAATGTTCAAAGAAAAACGTATAACCACTCAAATAGCGAGCGAACTAACGCACAACAGCCAGCGATCGCTCATAGCGATGGCGATAAACTCAATACATAAATTCACTCAAAAATAAAGCTTGAAGCTTTCTGTTTTGGGTTTGTTGTATTTGCAATGAAATCAACCGCATGTACATATGTATGCAGAGCAAGAACTGGTTTTGTGTTTTGTGTAACAAGCTTTCTGTTTTGTCGTTGTTGTGTTTGCAATAAAAACAATCGCATGTACATACATATGTATGCAAAGCAAGAACTGGTTTTGTTTGTAATTCATTTAATAGTAAGTGCTGACTCAACGAAAAGGAACCCTAATTACATTTTTATACAATGTTTTGTAAACGTGAGGTGAAAAAAATTTCTCTAAAAATAAAAAAATAAAAAATAAAAATAAAAAAAATAAAATGCGCCACTCGGGACTCGAACCTGAGCTCCTTGGTCCGTAGGCAGCATACCTCACCATTACGCTACAAACGTATTCGGAGATTTATTGTCTAAATTCGAATTTATTCAATCAGGGGCCAAATCGTCGTAGTCGTGAACGAGAAAAAAATTTCGAAATTTTTAAATTTGGTATCACCACATTCGTTAACGAGTGGACACTATCGAAATTTGATATTCTCTCATTCGTTCACGAGTATTTCATCATTCGAACAGACCGAAATTTCATTCGAATAGAAATTATCAAACGAATAAATAAATGAGTGGGAATGGAAATATGATTTGCACTACCACTAATCGTTTAATAGCAGCGGAAACCTATGGTCGTAGTTAAGGTATTTAGTGGGCAATCTATTTATTAACGGCAAGGAAGTTTATGGGATATTGTACACATGGAATTAGGCTTAGAAAAGTGAACAACACGACATTATAATATGTTTTGTGTATATCAATAGGTGTTAAAGTTGTTAATAAATTTCTTTTAAATACGAAGAAGGTAAAGAAATACTTATACATGTAGTTATAACATAGGACATAGGCCGTGTTGGTTTCCGTTCACTTTTCTAAGCTTAATACCTTAACTACCACCATATGTTTCCCCTTATTCTTCTTCTTCGATTCTGGCCAAATCCAACGAAGTGCGCCAATTGTTTCTGTCTCGTGCAGCATGGCGGCATTATGGAATACATAGGAGTCAGCATCCCTGTCCACATGATTTTCCCAACGCAGTGGAGCTCTCCCCTTTCTTCTGCGTTGAGCGAGTTTCGATAGAAATACTTTCTTCGCCGGAGCACCATAGGTTTCCACTGCTATTAAATGATGAGTGGTAGTGCAAATCAATTTTTCACTACCACTCATTATTGATTGGGTAGTGCAAGGCTGAATGCAATCAAAATTTAGTGCACTTTGCTCAATCCTGATATGAATAATTATAGGAATAAAATTAATATGCATAATGGCCAAATACATGATTGAACACATAAACTGGGCCACAAATATGATACCGAATGGCGAAGCTTAATGGTAAATGTCCCCCTATAAAAGATGCTAAAGCATGGCTTAAGGTACCTATGTATAAATTTTATTATGCAATTTTTTCACACCTTTTAGGTCCTTGCTGACCAAAAACCCAATGTCAAGAAGTTGCCATTTAACAAGGATTCGAAGAAGAGAACTTGCGGGGCCCTAATGAGGAAAGACTTTTAACGGCGACAAATGGGCAAATCATGCAGGTTTCTGGGATGGATGTTGCTGTTGATGGAATGATTTCTGTTAAACGATTCGGAAATACATATATTGCCCCAAAGCAGCAATGCCCCGGCGGCAATAATCGAAACTAATCCCATATGATAGCTTCTATCACGAATATGTACATATATCTCCTTACGATTGCACAATTGTGTTCATCTTCTGCCTCCGAAGAACTCATGTGCAAAAGAACTCATATGCAAAAGAAGTAAGTATATTAATAAAACTCTTCGTTAAAAGTAAAAATGTGTACCAAAATTTACTTTCTTTAAAATAATTTTCCTTCAATTTGACATATGTACTATGTACATTTGTTTTGTTTTTTATTTGTGGAATATAAGTTTGGATAATAAAATTTCGATACGAACTGTTTCGAATGGGACAATTCAGCCAGTCGATACGTTTCTAAATTTTATTCGTTTCGAATGCTCGCTCGTTCAAAACTGCCACGATTTGGCCCCAGGTGGGGCGAATTTTTTTTTTGGAAATTCAATTTGTTCCAAATTTTATTGACCTACTCGCATGTATTTTCCCTTAAATTTGGTATACATTTTATATATGAAAAGTAAGGTGGGTAAAAGGAATTAATTACCAAGTGTGGTAACCATATGCTCAGTTTGAGTTCGTCCTTCTCCCCACCAGCTGGTACATTTACCTATTTCACCATCCCCATGCAATGAGCCGACGCGACCCGTACGGGTAAATACCCATATGGGCTCAATCGCCCATGGCTGCGCTAATGCATATTCAGTATTGAGAACAAGAGAGCATATATATATATATACATATGTACATTAAGGTGGGGCGAATTTTTTTTTTTGGAAATTCAATTTGTTCCAAAGCCAGAACGGCACCTTCCTAGCCCAGAAATAAGCCTGTAAAATTTTATTGACCTACTCGCATGTATTTTCCCTTAAATTTGGTATACATTTTATATATGAAAAGTAAGGTGGGTAAAAGGGGGTTTGACCCCCGCTGGGGGGTGTTATGGAACGCACTGTAAAATATATATGAAATTAAAGGGAATCAAAATACCTATCGAATGGTATATTCGAAATCGGTTCAGTCGTTTTTAAGTAATTGCAATTTAAAGAATACATAATATAAACTTTGACCTTTAATAACTTTTGTTGTTGTTGTTTCCAAAAAAAATTCACTTTAATTCTCAGCTTAGCCATGTTTATCAATCCTCATACTTGGTTTTTTGCTTTTATAATTTTCAAAATTCCATATTTGTACCAGATCGTGCTTTCAACTTTGCGGGGCTGGGGGCAGTTCAAAATGTCATCCTATGGCCATAAAATTTTGTGGGGTTCATTAAGGCAACTTTTCATTGGTACGTTCAAAAAAAAAAAACAAAAAAAAGCTCCATATGTTTTCACTCCACCTTAATGTACATGCCGAAAGCACAAAGCACACTTGCTTCAATAACGACACAACACAATTTTCTGAATCGATACTTAGTAGTGAGAATTAGTGTTATTTATTTGTTATGAAATTTTATGGTCATAGATGAAAATTAAGGGCTTTATTTAAAAAATATTGTTGCTTTAGTATAGTAGCTTACTTCCATATATAGCGAAGAAGACATAAATTGGTTTTTTTAAATTATGACACTAATGAAGTAAATGGCATCGGAGTTCGAAAGCAATAGAGCGAGAAAAAACTGCAAAATTAGCGATTGTACAGCATTGCGCCTGAGGCCACTAAAGTGACAATTTGATCCTTTTTTAAGAGCCAGGCTACCCGGAACCCAACTTTTTGAAAATATGCAATATTTGAACCTTTTTAAACATTTGGGCCACTTTGGTCCTTTTTTACTTTCAAACCTATAATGTAATAAATATTTTTTAGTTTTTTTCTTAAATATAAAAAAAAAGCTTTTTTACGTTTGTTTTTACATGGCCGTTTTCTGCTACTGTTGTTGGTATGTAGATTGTAATAAAAGGAAAATTGAGAATTAAGCAAAACAAAGCTGACGGCGGTGGTAGCTCAATGGGATGCTATTGGCTTACCAATCGAAACGACTTAAGTTCGATCCTCGGTTGAGGCGCCTGAAGAAGTCTGATGAGGGGATGTGGTGGTCTCCGAAATGGATCCATAACCTCAACCAAAAAATTTTTTTAAATTTTTCTTAATTAAAAACTGGCCAATAGCTCATATAAAATTCACATAAAAAAGCATCTTTGTTACCTTTTCACTTTTCATTAGCAATTCTCCGCTGCGAAGGAAACCCCCGAAAAAGTTATTTGGGAGTAAAAATTTTTAGAATGCAAGAAAATTATTTTAACAAACCGAAATAGAAGAGTTTTCGCACAAACGTGGGGAAATGAAAAACAACTTAAATGAGAACTAGTTGTGAATTTGTTGCAAATATGTTAACGCTGCCAGCAGTGCATCAGCAGAAAGATTATTTTCAAAACTTTCACTATTTAAGACCAAGGGTACAAACCGCTTGCAAATTGCTTTAAGCATTAAATAAACCACAAAAATATATAAAAATGTGTTTCTAGCTAAAAAAAAAATTTGGGAAACACTTTTTTTCCTTTTTTCGGCTACTTCTTCGAAATTTTTTAGCGCGCAACACTGCACATTTTATTATTGGTGAATTCCTCTCTCTATATTAAAACAATGAGGTCTTCATTTTTAGTGTTTCCGCACGCGCTGTGCGATGAACATCACTTAAGGCGGAGTGTACATCAACTTCGATATCGCCTTAGCTCCCCTTTCCCCGGAAATTATGCAGTGCCTCACGAAAGCCCATGATCGCCCCTCTCTGCTGCGTTTATGTGCCTTGCGGCGCCCATCCCTGGAGTCTATGGCAACAAATGGGCGACTCGCCGATTTATTGCCTTTGTGAGAAATCGGCAAAATTTCTAAATTCTTGCAGTAACGTATCGATTTCTTATTACAAAAAATCAGCAACATTTGATCACCTTGTCATTGTACTGAGTTCTTGTCAATTTGTTGCCTTTATAACCAATTGGAAACAATTACTTGTTTTTACTTGATCAGAAAGCCTTGAAAAATATATAATAAGAAAATAAAATAATTCTGAAAAAATATTTAATTTAAAAAAGAATACAACGCAATCAGCCCGGTTCAGAAACTTCCTACCTCCCTGAAATAGCATTCAATGAAATTCAATACGTTTATCAATGAACTGGTGGACAATACAGACATTTTAAATAAATTCGTAAGTTAAAATTCATATTACATATTGGGATTTTCTCAAGAAGTTTTCATATTTATTTAATTCCTTTTACTTTTTTATTGGATTTTTTTGTAGAAAATCATCTCTAACACGGCTGGGTGGTCCATATACTGTCAGTTTTGTGCGAGCTACCATGAGGGCTATATTTACCGACAATTTGGCATGTAATTAATTTACCATGTAATTTTGTTTTTAATTTATCTTTTCGTTTATATGTACATATACATATGTATACATAAATACTTATTTAAGTTTATCCATTGAAATGTGAAAATAATACAGTAGAATCGCACAAAAGTTAACCAAATGGTCCCAAGGGCATTTAACTTTTCCGAAATATTAACTTTTCCAGGTGGTTTTTAAATTTGATAGAATACGGTAATAAATATAATTTTTGGGATATAACATATCAAATTTATTTGAATATCTCAGTTTTAATCATTACAAAGCAGAAACTTAGATTTAATTTACATATGTACATAAAATTTGCTAGCCATCCATCACTTCCATAAAAATTTTTTCCAGGGTACATTTTGGCAAATTCAAGCTTAGCTCTTGATTTTAAAATTGGACCACTAATTGCACAATTACGTTGCCTTTGGTTCAAAAACCATTTATACAACCTTGCCTCTAGAACGGGATATTCCGACTTGTGCAAAGTTTTCTTGGTTGCCAATTCCTGTGTGCTTGCCACTGCCTCCAAAATTTCATATCGTTTTTTCTTTATTTTTGAGATGGCCACTTTAGATACACATGCCAAGCGGTTTCCGTGAATACCTTCATCAAGTTTTCTTAAAATATCAGCTTTTTGATGTAAATTCAATCTAATTTGCGATGATTTATTCCGCTTTGTTGCCATTTTTAACACACAAACTACACCACTCAATAGTTCAAACGACTAACTACATTTGTACCTCGCGACACCGACAATAATTTTTTACACAGCAATTGGGGGAATGCACGCAAATTCCGGGAATACATAGAAACAAGGGGAATGAGCTTGTTTTTGCTGAGAAATAAACGGTTGGATTTGAAAAAAAAAATCGATAAGCTCAGAAAAGTTAACCAAGAGTTAACTTTTTAGAGCCGTACATGGACGCTCAAATTTGGTTAACTTACCCGAAGGTTTAACCAAAGAACGTAAATTGTATAAGAAGGGAGAATCCGCTCACGAAAAATGTAGCGAGTAAATTACGAAATTGGCTGAAATTTCAATCCAGGTTGAATTTCTGTTTTGATTCTGTGGCGACTCCAAATGCTGACACATCTGGCAACACAACTGACATTACATTTTCTTACTAAAATTCCTTTTTATTCCCGGTATTCGTAGAATTTTTAGTTTCCGCTTTTGACTCAAGAAGTTACTAGAACATTGGAAGGAAAGAAAAAAAAGATTGATAAAACTTAATTTTTGAAGCTAAATAAATTATCTATTGTTCTGATAATTATACGTATATGTGGTTTTATTCCCCACATAATTGGTGACCCCAACAACTGCTGAACAAGTAAATTAAACGCAACATATAATTTAACATGGAGGACGTTAATGAAACAATTAAACCTACAGCGGAAGATGATAGATCGCCGGACGAAATACAAAACGACGAATTTTTCGAGGCTAGCGCTACAATATCACAAACAGCCGCACAAATTTGCAGAATAGAAAAATTAGAGCTTCCACCTTTCTGGAGCAAACAGGTACACCTATGGTTCGCCGCAATAGAGGCGCAGTTCCAATTACGGCGAATTACATCTGACACAACGAAATATCAAGCAGTAGTCGCTCGTTTAGACCAAGATACATTAATCGTCGTAGAACACATAATCCTACACCCGCCGGAAAGCGAGAAGTACACCACTATCAAACAGGTTCTCGTGAATCACTTTTCAATCTCCCAGGAACGCCGTTTCAAAAAGCTCCTGTCAGGTTTAGAGTTAGGCGATCGACGCCCATCCGAACTACTAGCGGAAATTAAACGTTTAGGTGGCAGTCATCTCGACACAGCTTTCACTCGCACAATTTGGTTAGAACGACTTCCCCAATATGTTCAAGTAGCGCTTACCACATCAGGTGAACACGACAACGATAAACTCGCTTTATTAGCTAACAAAATGATGGAAATTCAACGCGATGCAGACAGCCGATATGTCATGCCGTTGGACCGTAAAGAGAACCCAATGCAAAAACAACTCGACGAGTTAAATAAACAAATGAACAACTTGTCAAGCACCCTAACTCAACTAATATTTAACAACGAACGTCGCATTCGTCCATCATCAAGTAATGCAACCCCATCATCTTCAAACAAAGTACGTTCTGCAACCTCCTCGGTTTGTTTTTACCACCGTAGGTTTGGGAACCGAGCCAACAAGTGTACACAGCCGTGCACATGGATAATAAATCAGGGAAACCCTGGCGCCTCCCAGTAGACTCGGCGACTACTGGTGGCAAGCTCAACCCTCGCCGATTGTTCATTTATGACCGGGTGTCCGGCACAAGATTCCTCGTCGATACGGGCGCGGATATCTCTGTGACACCACCATCACATAACGACAAGAAAACCCCAACTCAGTTCATATTACATGCCGCTAATGGCGGTAAAATAGATACATACGGTGAAAAGGCAATAATTTTAAACATCGGCCTACACAAACCAATACGTTGGATTTTCTGCGTAGCAAACGTCCCATATCCAATAATTGGCGCCGACCTACTTCATCAGCATGGACTAGTGGTAGACCTCAAGCGAGGATGCGTCTCTGATCCCCGTTTCGGTTCCAGCAGTCCAGGGATTTACGCCTCGGCCCCCGTAACGTCTATCACCGTCCTCAGCGAAAAAAATGAATACACTAACATACTAAAAGATTTCCCTGAACTGCTAGGAAACCCGTCGAACCGAACGGCCACGAAGCATTCAGTCAAACACTATATTCCGACCACTGGACCACCGTGCGTTCAACGGGTGCGACAGTTATGTCCCGAACGTCTACGTATAGCCAAACAAGAATTTCAAATTATGGTCGATCTTGGACATGCCAGACCCTCAAAAAGCCCTTGGGCCAGCCCACTACATATGGCCAAGAAGAAAAGCGGTGATTGGAGACCTTGCGGGGATTATCGTCGACTCAACGACCAAACCATCCCAGATCGATACCCAATAGCACTACTTCATGATTACTCCACGGTTTTAGCAGGCAAAAAGATATTCTCCACAATCGACCTTCGCCGTGCTTTCCATCACATTCCAGTCGCAGAAGAAGACATTCCGAAAACAGCAGTTATTACCCCGTTCGGCCTTTATGAATTCGTCAGCATGCCGTTCGGACTCCGCAACGCGGCGCAATCTTTCCAACGCTTTATCAACGAAGTTCTTAATGGTCTCGACTTTGTCTACGCTTACATAGATGACCTGCTAATAGCTTCTACAGACGAACATAAACACAAACAACATCTCCGTTTAATTTTTCAAAGACTCAGCCAATACGGTCTTTGCGTCAACGCAGATAAATGTGTTTTGGGTGCGTCAGCCGTTAATTTTTTGGGTTACAAAATCACAGCGCAAGGTTCAGCACCATTACCAGACAGAGTGCAAGCACTTCGAGATTTTCCGAAACCTAAAACCATCCTGGAACTTAGACGTTTTATCGGAGCGGTGAATTTCTACAGACGACATCTAAAAAACGCAGCTACACTACAAGCACCACTTAATGACTTTTTAAAGGATTCTAAAAGGCATGACAAAAGACCAGTACCATGGACAAAGCAGGCAGAACACGCTTTCTCTATGGTCAAGGAACAACTTGCGTCAGCAACACTTCTCGCGCATCCAATCCCGGCTGCGGAACTTCGAATCACATGCGACGCATCGTGCACGGCTCTGGGAGCTGTATTAGAGCAGCGCCATAACAATACTTGGCAACCATTAGGTTTCTTTTCAAAAAAACTTTCCCCAGCACAAAGAAATTACAGCACTTATGACAGAGAGCTAACCGCGGTGTATGAAGCCGTAAAAAACTTTCGTCACTGGATAGAGGGACGGGAATTTTCAATCAGAACAGATCATAAGCCGCTTATTTTTGCTTTTCGCCAACAATCAAATAAATCATCGCCACGACAAATAAGACAACTAGGCTTCATTAGTCAGTTCACAACAAACATACAATATATAATCGGATCAGATAACAGCGTAGCTGATTCATTTTCGCGCATAGAGACCATGCACTTACCAATGTGTACCGATCACGATGAGCTATCTGACACACAAACAATGGATGAGGAGCTACAACAATTATTAAAGCACAACGAAACGTCTCTAAAGCTACAAACACTCAACTACGGCCACAACGGCAAGACAATCACATGTGATGTATCCACTAATAACGCTCGGCCATTCATTCCGTCATCGTTACGACGCAGAGTTTTCGACAATATGCATAATCTGGCACACCCTAGCGGAAGAGCTACAGTCAAAATTATTGCACAAAGATATGTCTGGCCATCCATGAATAAGGACATCACACAGTGGGCACGTGAGTGCATTCCATGCCAGCGTTCGAAAACAGGACGTCATGTCCATTCGACACCTGCCGAATTCCCGCTACCAGATGGAAGATTCGACCATATTCACCTGGACCTAGTAGGACCTCTACCAGAATCGCAAGGTTTCAGGTATTGTATGACAATGATAGACAGGTTCACCAAATGGCCGGAAGCGGTACCAATCAAAGACATAACGGCAAGCACAGTAGCCAATACTTTCTACTCTCATTGGATAGCACGCTTTGGTTGCCCCAAATCACTTACAACAGACCAAGGCACCCAGTTTGAAAGCGCACTATTTACATCACTTTCGCGCCTGGTCGGGGGTAAACGCATTCGCACTACGGCATACCATCCAGCAGCAAACGGACTCGTAGAAAGGTGGCATCGAACTCTTAAAGCAGCTATAATGTGTCATCAGATCGCCCAATGGACACAGATATTACCATCAGTTTTGCTCGGCCTCAGAACGTGCTACAAAGAAGAACTTAAAGCATCACCAGCCGAATATTTATACGGGACAACATTACGAATTCCTGGTGAATTCTTTTTACATGAGGATGCGCCAACGGATACTAATAATTTCATGGAACGATTTCGCACTCACATACAAAAAATTCGACCAGCCCCGACAACACACCACTGCCGCCAGAAAACATTCTGCTACAAAGAGTTGGCAACCTGCACCCATGTATTCTTAAGAATTGATGCCACTAAGCGACCACTCGAACAACCCTACTCTGGACCACATAAGGTACTCAAAAGAATCAACGATAAATTATACTCCATCGAAGCTAACGGTAAAGTGATTAACGTTAACATAGAACGCCTTAAACCAGCACACATAGCCAGCGACGACGTATTCGATCCTGTTCCACAAAGAAGAGTCTTCTACAGACCTGACACATCGCAAACTCCAAGCCTTACAACATCACTACCAGTATAACATTTATGGAATTGCAGCATTCTCGTAAATTCGACTTTGAAAATCAATTTCCCAAAGGCTCATTTAGGGGGGAGTATTGTGGCGACTCCAAATGCTGACACATCTGGCAACACAACTGACATTACATTTTCTTACTAAAATTCCTTTTTATTCCCGGTATTCGTAGAATTTTTAGTTTCCGCTTTTGACTCAAGAAGTTACTAGAACATTGGAAGGAAAGAAAAAAAAGATTGATAAAACTTAATTTTTGAAGCTAAATAAATTATCTATTGTTCTGATAATTATACGTATATGTGGTTTTATTCCCCACAATTCTTTCATCCGTAATTTCGTGGCGAAATAAAGTTAACGCCATTTTTGTTTCAATTTTGTCTTTGTCATTTGCTTTCCTACCCAATGCGAAATTTTAAGAGCCATAACATATGTTCAAAATCAAAATACTTAGCTTATTATTTATATTAAGTATTATTTAAATAATAACTAAATATATGTTTTAAGTGGTTCTACAATATATATATAATTAATAATAACATGTTTATCTCTATACATTACGTGTTGTTATACATATATTAAGGGTATTCATTTAACCTTATAAATGCCTCGTAAAGTGTGTAAACTTGTAAATTTATAAAGTTTGTAAACGAACTGTCAAATTTTGTATTGAAAATCATTTACGCATGGTTGAGAAATTTACGCGCACATTTCAGTGTGTAAACACTGTAAACTCGAAAAAAGCAACCTTGCGCAACAGAAACCTCTAGCATCAGTAAGTCATTTACAAAAATTTCCTTGCAAAGTCGTTTTAATTTGGATTTCTCACTTATTTTTGGCATATTTTAATATATGTCTTTAATATATGTAGATATAGTTTTAAATAAATTTTGACAATAGCACAGCTGATGACAAGTTTACGAAAAAAAATTATTAGGTGCGTTCATATAACAGTGTGTGTAAACTGATAGAAATTTACACTTTATAAACTTATACTCTTAAATGAATACCCTTATTGTTTATGACAATATGCAAATTTATTGATCATATACATTTTTTGAACATTCTAACAATGGATGTTATCGAAATCAGTATTTATGGTGTTTAAATTTCGCAATATATCAAATAATTATGACTTCCATTTTTATTTTGTCTTTCCAAATGCTGATTATGCGCACAGGGCATTCTGGCTGCACAAAGAGGAAAATGCGATAGAGCTACGCACACAATCTTACGTAGGCCACATATGTATACAGAAAATTTTAATTGTGTTGGTGTCCGCGGTTTTTTTTCGCGATGTTGACAAATAACATGGGCTTCGATTGGCTGCTTTTGTTTTTGTATCACCACACATATCTGCCCCTTCGCTGTTCTGTTCTAGTGACATATACCCAATGGCAAGATGCCTAACACATTACACCTTTTGAACGACCAATACCACAATTTGTACACAATGCAAACTGATTTACAATGTGCATAAAGAAGTGCATAGAGTTCACAAATATTAATTTTGTTATTTTTTGAGTTTGGTTTTGTTTGTGAGGTTTGTATATGTACATTATGCAAACATCATCTATTCTATAATCTACATTTTCGCTGCTGGGTATATTCGTAAATGCTTTGCATTTTTGGTTCTAATGATGACGATCTTACTTCTTTGGCAAACCAGTTATGCCTATGATTATTTATGTATGCATGTACGTAAGTTTCTATATCCAACTGGCAGACATGACATGGTAGCTGCTGCTTGCTACTAATTCCTGTTTGCCTAATAGCTGGACGGGAATAATTCGTATTTTCTTAGCCTGTGTGGATCCGTATGAAATCGAAAATTCTTTCTTTCAAAATATTTTCGATGGCAAATATTAAAATTGTCGAATTTTATGATGGAAAGAAGAAATGTTGCAACAGAGTTTTATTTATTTATTTATTTATTATTATAATTCATTCATGAATAAAGTTGTAAAAAACCACGTTCATTCATAAACGAATGCCGTAAACCTCCCCTCGGTAAGAACCCAACATTTTGTCAGAAATCTGACAACAAAGCTCTTCGGACACCATAGAATCTACTTATAATCTTGAAAAAGACTCGAATTTAACATTTTGTATGAAAGAAATGCGATTAATTCGGAACGTCTTCGGGATCAATCGCTTACATCCCGAATGTTGCAAATGTAGTTTAATCTCCTTCATTCAAAGCTATAAGGCTATTTTTTGTTATGATAATTTCTAAAAATGGTTAATTGTTATATGTATATGTATATTAGAACAAAGTTTATTCGATTCGGTTCCATCTTGTAGTGAAATCTTTTAAATTTAAATTAAGTATTTTCTCCAAATATTTTTATAAATCAGTCATGAAGATTTAAATAAAGATTATACAATAAGTTTTAAATAATATAATATAATATAATATAATATAATATAATATAATATAATATAATATAATATAATATAATATAATATAATATAATATAATATAATATAATGTAATAAGTTTTACTTTTGAAAAAATTTGCCTACATTTATACCGGGACAAGCCCTTTCGGGATTAATCGCATATTTTATGGAGGTGAAACTTGAAACTTATTAAACTTATTTGAAGTTCTAGAATCTAGATGATAGGTAGGGAAGGCGTGTGTTTGAGGGAAGAATTCCCAAACAAACCTTGATTTATAATTTTGATGCACCAGGCGCACATCAAAAATAAAAAGAAGCGCCGAATTAATTTTGCATACGTATATATGTACATATGTACACATATTTGCATGTCCATACATACATATGTACATATGTATGCCAAATGTATGCATGCATGAGTCAGAGATTTCTAATTTCTATTCTTATTCGTTCTTATTACTTATTCGCGTCGAAAAACCAAAATAAAAAAGTCAAGTGAATTCGGGACGCGAAAAATAGTGTGAGGCAACTCGCGCATACTGGATTGAAATTTCAGAGCCGATTTTATCGAACTCGTCCAAAATAACGAACATTCCCTTCTTATACAATTTACGTTCTTTGGTTTAACTTTCTCGCGAGTTAACTTTTGTGCGATTCTACTGTACCAATATTTTAAGCGGTTCCTTTTGCTTTAATTAATATTGTATCTAAAATTTAATTTACTAAAAATAAAGGAAATATTAAAAATAATAAAAAAAAATTGAAAAGAAAATTTTTTACATAGGTAATAAGAAAACGATTCGCCCAGGTAATAAAAAAGCCTCAATTAGGCGAGTTACCTTCGATACAAATTCGACACGGCGAAGCGAATCGTTCAGGTAATAAGAAAACGACTCATTCTGGTAATAACAATACGAATCATTGAGGTAATCAGAAAGCGAGTCGACTGTACGAGTTGCCTTCGGCGGACGTTTTAGTCCGACTAGTAATAAGAAATCGGTAAGATTTCGATATTGCTTGCAATATATTTATTTTCGAAACGACTTGTTTTTTTTATTGCCGGCAACAAAAAATGTTTGATGGGGTAATACTTATGTACATACATATAAGTATAAGTTCTATAAACACATATTTTTATGTACCTAAGTATTTACCTGTGGCCGCTGTGGTGCAGTTGGTAGAGTGCTCGCCTGCTATGCCAGAGGTCTCGGGTTCAAACCACGGTCCGAGCAAAACACCAAATAATTTTTCTAATTAGTAAAAATCCAATTATTGGATTTTTTAAGAGCAGCGGTCACCTCTCGGCAGTGGGCGGCATACCCTCCGAGTGTATTTCTGCCATGAAAAAGCTTCTCACAAAAAATGCATTCGCCGTTCGGAGCCGGCATAAAACTGTAGGTCCACCCAATTTGTAGCAAAAAAACAAAAAAGGAGCACACCTCGAATTGGGAGAGAAGCTCGGCCATAAAACTCGTCAGAGTTATAATAGCGCCATTGTATTATATTATATTATAAGTATTTACCTGTACATATGGATATCGTCCATTATTCCTTACTACAGTATTAAATAATTGGATTATGTGTGAACTCAGGGCCGTGCGCAGGAATTAGCCTTGGGGGGGTTTTTAATTTTGGTTTGCATTCGCATACATTTTTCGCTAAGATAAACATATTTGCTGAAACAGATATGAGTCATTCTTTTACAAATCGGACGGATTTCGGGAAAAAATGAATGTTACCCTCCGATTTGCTTGAAACTCGGTTTATAGGTTCTTCACCTAAAATAAGCTTACACCAGAGACCAACATAACTGTTAAGTTTTTTCTAAGTGTCCTAAAATAACAGTTTCATGTAAACACAAAAGCATAACAGTTGAGCAACGCCAATAACACTTATTGTTTACAGACTAGCTGTTTCCGTCAGTGGGAAACTTTTATTTTCAATTTTTTTCCGTCACTGTTGGACAGTGACGGTTATCATTGAGCAGCGAAAAATTTCTGTCGCGAAAGGACGGATATTTCGGGCAGAGAAAAAATAAGTCTTTTGTGCATGTATGTGTCGTGCGCACGTACATGTGCCACTCCGTTGAGGATGAACATATGAAATGCATATGTACATAAATATGTATGTATGTTTGTAATTATACTAAATGGTACGCCGGTATGCCTGCGATCTGGTGGAATGGAAAGCAGGTATTGCAATTTTCCATGTTTATTATACATTATTGAATCTTTTGTTTAACATTTTTTTGCATATACATATGTACACATGTAACGACTTCTTTTTATAGATTAGGTAGTCGCCTTTTATTTAATTTTAAGTGAGAGGCTGTACAATCTTAATACCAAAATAATAAATTCGTTATTTTTAATAAAGCCGAACTCTAAGTATTAAAAATAATAATATAAAATAGTTATGGACATAGGTATGTACCTGCGTACTACTAAGATTAACTATGATATCGCCCGTTTTATGCAATAGGGATTTAACACGAAATTTTCGATTTCTGGGATTTTGCCATATATTTCAATAACTGGTTAGTGCCTTTGAGTCTAGTCTTATAAAATACTCAAAAAGATAAAAATAGCGGAAATGGAAGTGATTTTGTAGTTAGCCGTAGAAGGAAACTATTTGAAATTATAAAACTTTATTTGCGTTTTCCCAAAATAAAATTTTTTTGAGTTAAATCCCTATTGCATAAAACGTGCGATATGTTAATATGTATGTAAGTACATACATATGTACATATGTATGCATGTATAAGAATTGCAGAAATATGCAAAGCCGACGGCAAATGAACTGGTGCCTCTTTGACACATTTTCGCCAGTTCTGAACCAGAAATTCTGTTCTCTAGTTACTTATTAACTTCCTGCAGAGTATGTAAAAAAATTCAGATACATGCCTTTATAATTAAATACCTATACATATTAATATGTATGTACATAAATATGTAAGTAACGAATCCAAGAATTATCTAAAGAAGGATATCGTAGTAGATAAGCTGATTGGAATTGTGTATGTATACTAAAAAGTGTGAATGTCAGAAGTATATTTTAATACATATGTATATTATGTATTAGGGTAAGAATTTCTGAAACGGGCCACCCAAAACATAAAATATTTCGGTTTTGGTCGGCAGTCGCGTTTTTGGAAAGCTCTTTGTGACACCAATAAACACCTGATGTTTTTTTTGGCGACAAAATTTTTTTTTGTTATATATAAGCAATTAAATTTTTTTGACCTTTTTTTTTTTAAAACGCGATTGCAGACGATCTACCTAACCGATTTTGACAATTAAACCAGCATTTTCTTTGTTTTTAACAGTTTTTTATTATAATATGATTAAAAAAAAATAAAAAAAAATTGTGTTCTCCGCCTCCTTTCCATAAAAAAAAATTAGCCGCATGTGCAAAATTTTACTACCTATAATATTCAGAAGTCAAAAAAAATGGATCGCAATAGGGATAAAATTAGTAATTTTTTATATGAAACTGAAATATGAAAAACTGTTCATTTAAACGCTTACAACTCTTGAACCGTGGTACGGAATCGCACGACATTAAGTACGCTTATCTATATATTAATAGGCTAACATTTTTCCCATACAAACAATTGCCAGGCTGTTTTGCACATTTAACATACTCATATCCGCACAAAATTGATATGGATGTGTTCGTATGAGTGAGGAGCAGTGCATAGGCATATAATTTTTTCTATAAATTATTTAATTTCTTTATAATTAATAAATAAAGTTTTTAGTTTTGTACCATTTTTGATTTACTTCGTTTTTGCTTCGTTGCCAAATGTGCCCACTATCTATATATTAATAGGCTAACATTTTTCCCATACAAACAATTGCCAGGCTGTTTTGCACATTTAACATACTCATATCCGCACAAAATTGATATGGATGTGTTCGTATGAGTGAGGAGCAGTGCATAGGCATATAATTTTTTCTATAAATTATTTAATTTCTTTATAATTAATAAATAAAGTTTTTAGTTTTGTACCATTTTTGATTTACTTCGTTTTTGCTTCGTTGGCAAATGTGCCCACTATCTATATATTAATAGGCTAACATTTTTCCCATACAAACAATTGCCAGGCTGTTTTGCACATTTAACATACTCATATCCGCACAAAATTGATATGGATGTGTTCGTATGAGTGAGGAGCAGTGCATAGGCATATAATTTTTTCTATAAATTATTTAATTTCTTTATAATTAATAAATAAAGTTTTTAGTTTTGTACCATTTTTGATTTACTTCGTTTTTGCTTCGTTGCCAAATGTGCCCACTATCTATATATTAATAGGCTAACATTTTTCCCATACAAACAATTGCCAGGCTGTTTTGCACATTTAACATACTCATATCCACATAAAATTGATATGGATGTGTTCGTATGAGTGAGGAGCAGTGCATAGGCATATAATTTTTTCTATAAATTATTTAATTTCTTTATAATTAATAAATAAAATTTTTAGTTTTGTACCATTTTTGATTTACTTCGTTTTTGCTTCCTTGCCAAATGTGCCCACTATCTATATATTAATCTATATATTAATAGGCTAACATTTTTCCCATACAAACAATTGCCAGGCTGTTTTGCACATTTAACATACTCATATCCACATAAAATTGATATGGATGTGTTCGTATGAGTGAGGAGCAGTGCATAGGCATATAATTTTTTCTATAAATTATTTAATTTCTTTATAATTAATAAATAAAGTTTTTAGTTTTGTACCATTTTTGATTTACTTCGTTTTTGCTTCGTTGGCAAATGTGCCCACTATCTATATATTAATAGGCTAACATTTTTCCCATACAAACAATTGCCAGGCTGTTTTGCACATTTAACATACTCATATCCACATAAAATTGATATGGATGTGTTCGTATGAGTGAGGAGCAGTGCATAGGCATATAATTTTTTCTATAAATTATTTAATTTCTTTATAATTAATAAATAAAGTTTTTAGTTTTGTACCATTTTTGATTTACTTCGTTTTTGCTTCGTTGGCAAATGTGCCCACTATCTATATATTAATAGGCTAACATTTTTCCCATACAAACAATTGCCAGGCTGTTTTGCACATTTAACATACTCATATCCACATAAAATTGATATGGATGTGTTCGTATGAGTGAGGAGCAGTGCATATGCATATAATTTTTTCTATAAATTATTTAATTTCTTTATAATTAATAAATAAAGTTTTTAGTTTTGTACCATTTTTGATTTACTTCGTTTTTGCTTCGTTGGCAAATGTGCCCACTATCTATATATTAATAGGCTAACATTTTTCCCATACAAACAATTGCCAGGCTGTTTTGCACATTTAACATACTCATATCCACATAAAATTGATATGGATGTGTTCGTATGAGTGAGGAGCAGTGCATAGGCATATAATTTTTTCTATAAATTATTTAATTTCTTTATAATTAATAAATAAAGTTTTTAGTTTTGTACCATTTTTGATTTACTTCGTTTTTGCTTCGTTGCCAAATGTGCCCACTATCTATATATTAATAGGCTAACATTTTTCCCATACAAACAATTGCCAGGCTGTTTTGCACATTTAACATACTCATATCCACATAAAATTGATATGGATGTGTTCGTATGAGTGAGGAGCAGTGCATATGCATATAATTTTTTCTATAAATTATTTAATTTCTTTATAATTAATAAATAAAGTTTTTAGTTTTGTACCATTTTTGATTTACTTCGTTTTTGCTTCGTTGGCAAATGTGCCCACTATCTATATATTAATAGGCTAACATTTTTCCCATACAAACAATTGCCAGGCTGTTTTGCACATTTAACATACTCATATCCACATAAAATTGATATGGATGTGTTCGTATGAGTGAGGAGCAGTGCATAGGCATATAATTTTTTCTATAAATTATTTAATTTCTTTATAATTAATAAATAAAGTTTTTAGTTTTGTACCATTTTTGATTTACTTCGTTTTTGCTTCGTTGGCAAATGTGCCCACTATCTATATATTAATAGGCTAACATTTTTCCCATACAAACAATTGCCAGGCTGTTTTGCACATTTAACATACTCATATCCACATAAAATTGATATGGATGTGTTCGTATGAGTGAGGAGCAGTGCATAGGCATATAATTTTTTCTATAAATTATTTAATTTCTTTATAATTAATAAATAAAGTTTTTAGTTTTGTACCATTTTTGATTTACTTCGTTTTTGCTTCGTTGCCAAATGTGCCCACTATCTATATATTAATAGGCTAACATTTTTCCCATACAAACAATTGCCAGGCTGTTTTGCACATTTAACATACTCATATCCACATAAAATTGATATGGATGTGTTCGTATGAGTGAGGAGCAGTGCATAGGCATATAATTTTTTCTATAAATTATTTAATTTCTTTATAATTAATAAATAAAGTTTTTAGTTTTGTACCATTTTTGATTTACTTCGTTTTTGCTTCGTTGCCAAATGTGCCCACTATCTATATATTAATAGGCTAACATTTTTCCCATACAAACAATTGCCAGGCTGTTTTGCACATTTAACATACTCATATCCACATAAAATTGATATGGATGTGTTCGTATGAGTGAGGAGCAGTGCATAGGCATATAATTTTTTCTATAAATTATTTAATTTCTTTATAATTAATAAATAAAGTTTTTAGTTTTGTACCATTTTTGATTTACTTCGTTTTTGCTTCGTTGGCAAATGTGCCCACTATCTATATATTAATAGGCTAACATTTTTCCCATACAAACAATTGCCAGGCTGTTTTGCACATTTAGCATACTCATATCCACATAAAATTGATATGGATGTGTTCGTATGAGTGAGGAGCAGTGCATAGGCATATAATTTTTTCTATAAATTATTTAATTTCTTTATAATTAATAAATAAAGTTTTTAGTTTTGTACCATTTTTGATTTACTTCGTTTTTGCTTCGTTGGCAAATGTGCCCACTATCTATCTATCTATATATTAATAGGCTAACATTTTTCCCATACAAACAATTGCCAGGCTGTTTTGCACATTTAACATACTCATATCCACATAAAATTGATATGGATGTGTTCGTATGAGTCAGGAGCAGTGCATAGGCATATAATTTTTTCTATAAATTATTTAATTTCTTTATAATTAATAAATAAAGTTTTTAGTTTTGTACCATTTTTGATTTACTTCGTTTTTGCTTCGTTGGCAAATGTGCCCACTATCTATATATTAATAGGCTAACATTTTTCCCATACAAACAATTGCCAGGCTGTTTTGCACATTTAACATACTCATATCCACATAAAATTGATATGGATATGTTCGTATGAGTCAGGAGCAGTGCATATGCATATAATTTTTTCTATAAATTATTTAATTTCTTTATAATTAATAAATAAAGTTTTTAGTTTTGTACCATTTTTGATTTACTTCGTTTTTGCTTCGTTGGCAAATGTGCCCACTATCTATATATTAATAGGCTAACATTTTTCCCATACAAACAATTGCCAGGCTGTTTTGCACATTTAACATACTCATATCCACATAAAATTGATATGGATGTGTTCGTATGAGTGAGGAGCAGTGCATAGGCATATAATTTTTTCTATAAATTATTTAATTTCTTTATAATTAATAAATAAAGTTTTTAGTTTTGTACCATTTTTGATTTACTTCGTTTTTGCTTCGTTGGCAAATGTGCCCACTATCTATATATTAATAGGCTAACATTTTTCCCATACAAACAATTGCCAGGCTGTTTTGCACATTTAACATACTCATATCCACATAAAATTGATATGGATGTGTTCGTATGAGTGAGGAGCAGTGCATAGGCATATAATTTTTTCTATAAATTATTTAATTTCTTTATAATTAATAAATAAAGTTTTTAGTTTTGTACCATTTTTGATTTACTTCGTTTTTGCTTCGTTGGCAAATGTGCCCACTATCTATATATTAATAGGCTAACATTTTTCCCATACAAACAATTGCCAGGCTGTTTTGCACATTTAACATACTCATATCCACATAAAATTGATATGGATGTGTTCGTATGAGTGAGGAGCAGTGCATAGGCATATAATTTTTTCTATAAATTATTTAATTTCTTTATAATTAATAAATAAAGTTTTTAGTTTTGTACCATTTTTGATTTACTTCGTTTTTGCTTCGTTGGCAAATGTGCCCACTATCTATCTATATATTAATAGGCTAACATTTTTCCCATACAAACAATTGCCAGGCTGTTTTGCACATTTAACATACTCATATCCACATAAAATTGATATGGATGTGTTCGTATGAGTCAGGAGCAGTGCATAGGCATATAATTTTTTCTATAAATTATTTAATTTCTTTATAATTAATAAATAAAGTTTTTAGTTTTGTACCATTTTTGATTTACTTCGTTTTTGCTTCGTTGGCAAATGTGCCCACTATCTATATATTAATAGGCTAACATTTTTCCCATACAAACAATTGCCAGGCTGTTTTGCACATTTAACATACTCATATCCACATAAAATTGATATGGATATGTTCGTATGAGTCAGGAGCAGTGCATATGCATATAATTTTTTCTATAAATTATTTAATTTCTTTATAATTAATAAATAAAGTTTTTAGTTTTGTACCATTTTTGATTTACTTCGTTTTTGCTTCGTTGGCAAATGTGCCCACTATCTATATATTAATAGGCTAACATTTTTCCCATACAAACAATTGCCAGGCTGTTTTGCACATTTAACATACTCATATCCACATAAAATTGATATGGATGTGTTCGTATGAGTCAGGAGCAGTGCATAGGCATATAATTTTTTCTATAAATTATTTAATTTCTTTATAATTAATAAATAAAGTTTTTAGTTTTGTACCATTTTTGATTTACTTCGTTTTTGCTTCGTTGGCAAATGTGCCCACTATCTATATATTAATAGGCTAACATTTTTCCCATACAAACAATTGCCAGGCTGTTTTGCACATTTAACATACTCATATCCACATAAAATTGATATGGATGTGTTCGTATGAGTGAGGAGCAGTGCATAGGCATATAATTTTTTCTATAAATTATTTAATTTCTTTATAATTAATAAATAAAGTTTTTAGTTTTGTACCATTTTTGATTTACTTCGTTTTTGCTTCGTTGGCAAATGTGCCCACTATCTATATATTAATAGGCTAACATTTTTCCCATACAAACAATTGCCAGGCTGTTTTGCACATTTAACATACTCATATCCACATAAAATTGATATGGATGTGTTCGTATGAGTGAGGAGCAGTGCATAGGCATATAATTTTTTCTATAAATTATTTAATTTCTTTATAATTAATAAATAAAGTTTTTAGTTTTGTACCATTTTTGATTTACTTCGTTTTTGCTTCGTTGGCAAATGTGCCCACTATCTATCTATATATTAATAGGCTAACATTTTTCCCATACAAACAATTGCCAGGCTGTTTTGCACATTTAACATACTCATATCCACATAAAATTGATATGGATGTGTTCGTATGAGTCAGGAGCAGTGCATAGGCATATAATTTTTTCTATAAATTATTTAATTTCTTTATAATTAATAAATAAAGTTTTTAGTTTTGTACCATTTTTGATTTACTTCGTTTTTGCTTCGTTGGCAAATGTGCCCACTATCTATATATTAATAGGCTAACATTTTTCCCATACAAACAATTGCCAGGCTGTTTTGCACATTTAACATACTCATATCCACATAAAATTGATATGGATATGTTCGTATGAGTCAGGAGCAGTGCATATGCATATAATTTTTTCTATAAATTATTTAATTTCTTTATAATTAATAAATAAAGTTTTTAGTTTTGTACCATTTTTGATTTACTTCGTTTTTGCTTCGTTGGCAAATGTGCCCACTATCTATATATTAATAGGCTAACATTTTTCCCATACAAACAATTGCCAGGCTGTTTTGCACATTTAACATACTCATATCCACATAAAATTGATATGGATGTGTTCGTATGAGTGAGGAGCAGTGCATAGGCATATAATTTTTTCTATAAATTATTTAATTTCTTTATAATTAATAAATAAAGTTTTTAGTTTTGTACCATTTTTGATTTACTTCGTTTTTGCTTCGTTGGCAAATGTGCCCACTATCTATATATTAATAGGCTAACATTTTTCCCATACAAACAATTGCCAGGCTGTTTTGCACATTTAACATACTCATATCCACATAAAATTGATATGGATGTGTTCGTATGAGTCAGGAGCAGTGCATAGGCATATAATTTTTTCTATAAATTATTTAATTTCTTTATAATTAATAAATAAAGTTTTTAGTTTTGTACCATTTTTGATTTACTTCGTTTTTGCTTCGTTGGCAAATGTGCCCACTATCTATATATTAATAGGCTAACATTTTTCCCATACAAACAATTGCCAGGCTGTTTTGCACATTTAACATACTCATATCCACATAAAATTGATATGGATGTGTTCGTATGAGTCAGGAGCAGTGCATAGGCATATAATTTTTTCTATAAATTATTTAATTGCTTTATAATTAATAAATAAAGTTTTTAGTTTTGTACCATTTTTGATTTACTTCGTTTTTGCTTCGTTGGCAAATGTGCCCACTATCTATATATTAATAGGCTAACATTTTTCCCATACAAACAATTGCCAGGCTGTTTTGCACATTTAACATACTCATATCCACATAAAATTGATATGGATGTGTTCGTATGAGTCAGGAGCAGTGCATAGGCATATAATTTTTTCTATAAATTATTTAATTGCTTTATAATTAATAAATAAAGTTTTTAGTTTTGTACCATTTTTGATTTACTTCGTTTTTGCTTCCTTGCCAAATGTGCCCACTATCTATATATTAATCTATATATTAATAGGCTAACATTTTTCCCATACAAACAATTGCCAGGCTGTTTTGCACATTTAACATACTCATATCCACATAAAATTGATATGGATGTGTTCGTATGAGTCAGGAGCAGTGCATAGGCATATAATTTTTTCTATAAATTATTTAATTTCTTTATAATTAATAAATAAAATTTTTGGTTAAGATAAATAGATATCGTAAACGTGTTTACAAATATCGTAAACACAGTTGAAGAGTCGCTTTAATTTAAAAGCGCTCACCGGGCCTACCTTCCTAGATCTGCCTTGATTTTGACCATCATTTCGCGTCGGACCGTGATCAAAAGGGCAAATCAGTGTTGCGGTACAACTGGAATTTGGAAAGTGTTGCTTATCTCCGCGAAAAGGAATAATTTTTGTACCAATACAAAGTTGAAAAAGTAAATTGCATGGTCGAATTTCGACCACCGGCGATACTAGTTTACTATAATACCGTGATGCCGCAAGACATAATCTAGCCATCATCGGAAAAGTGGGAGTGGTACCTCCCATACTAACTAATGCTTTCAATTCATGTAAATCTTTCAATATTTTTCGTAAAACAGTGGCGATAGATAGATAAGTAAAGTGGATGTTGAGTACATACAAAAACACTGGAACTTGTTTATTTTATTGCGAATAAAAATAAATGTACATAGGTATCACATATTTTTAGCTCTCGATCTTGCATGGGAATATACGAGATTTCTTAGCCTATAACTCGACAAATAATTGAGATATTATGACGAAACTTGGTTTATACACTTTTATAACTTGTGTTAATAGACACACAAAAATTTATTGAAATCGGTTTATGACCACGCCTACTTTTTAACAAACATATTTCTGGAACACCGTTTGGGAATTAGTAACGTGACTAGTGTCATAAAGGAGTGAAATTTTGCACAAAGAATAATATTCATATGCTTAGTTGGATGACTGATAAAAATGTTGAAAACGGACGTGGCTACGCCCACTTTATGCAGCAGCTTTATATAAAATACACCGTGTTCCATCAAACGCAAACAAACAATGAAAGCATACAGCTGAGTATCTAATGTTCGATTACACTCGAACTTAGGCTTCCTTACTTGCTTTGTTTCATATTACCAAAGATACCTATTAAACTTTCGAGTTCCATTCCCTAACTATTCGGCGTGAGCGTATTAGCAAATTGTTGACTTGATCAGGGTTGCAAAACTAAATTTTCAGAAAACGAATATTGTGACATCACTTAACCAGCCCATGTTACAACATAGCACGCATCGTCAACATTTGCAGCTAAGCTGGATTTAAATATATACTATGTAAATGTATCAATGACACTTTACACTAACCACAGATAATCCTATAACATTTATTTTTATTCGCAATAAAATAAACAAGTTCCAGTGTTTTTGTATGTATTCAACATCCACTTTACTTATCTATCTATCACCACTGTTTTATGAAAAATATTGAAAGATTTACATGAATTGAAAGCATTAGTTAGTATGGGAGGTACCACTCCCACTTTTCCGATGATGGCTAGATTATTTCTTACGGCATCACGGTATTATAGTAAATAAGCGTACTTAATGTCATGCGATTCCGTACCACGGTTCAAGAGTTGTAAGCGTTTAAATGAACAGTTTTTCATATTTCAGTTTCATATAAAAAATTACTAATTTTTTCCCTATTGCGATCCATTTTTTTTTGACTTCTGAATATTATAGGTAGTAAAATTTTGCACATGCGGCTAATTTTTTTTTTATGGAAAGGAGGCGGAGAACACAATTTTTGCGACCATCTTTCAATAAATTTCATAAGAATTTAACTTAAAAAATTTTTTTATTTTTTTTTAAACATATGATAATAAAAAACTTTTAAAAACAAAGAAAATGCTGGTTTAATTGTCAAAATCGGTTAGGTAGATCGTCTGCAATCGCGTTTTAAAAAAAAAAGGTCAAAAAAATTTAATTGCTTATATATAACAAAAAAAAATTTTGTCGCCAAAAACAACATCAGGTGTTTATTGGTGTCACAAAGAGCTTTCCAAAAACGCGACTGCCGACCAAAACGGAAATATTTTATGTTTTGGGTGGCCCGTTTCAGAAATTCTTACCCATTAACTAAATAATTCAAAATAAAATTCCTGTCCATACCTGCTAAGTTACAAAATTGGTTATTTTAAATACAGTCATACCTACTACGAATACAAATTTTCTTCCATTTGTACACATGCGTATGCGCACGAACGTACATGCATATCTACATATGCAAACATATTTTTCAGCAACACTTTTCTTTATCCCTCTGTTTTTAACTGTTATCAAAGGACGGAAAAAAATAAAAGTCTCATTGAAACCGTCACTTGCTGAGGGATATTTTTGAGTGATAGCGTTCTCAAACAAAAAGGCTCATTTTTAGTATGGGATTTTGGGCTGATTCTCAATTTGATTCATTTCATTTTCTCAAACCTATTTCAAAGGTGGTACGAAATGGAATGCAATCAATAGATGTTTGTATGTATTACATATTTGTACTCTAGAGTACAGGAAAATTGAGGGATAGTGAGAGTTTGTGTTGTGAGCGCAGAAATGTAATGGAATAAATGGATGTACATATGTACATATGTATTACATATTTGTACTCTGATGTGATGCTTTTCATTTACCCGTGCGGGTGAATTTTGCCGGTGCCTTTTGTACAGTTACATGAGTAGGTATGTTAATCATCATATATATTATTTCTAATTGGTGTTTTATAAATATCCCTTTTTCTGCTCACATAATTTACCAAAATTAATAAGTAAGGCATCGTTTTAAAGGTATTAATTAGCTATGCATGCGAGACGGTGTTTTATTGGGCGTGGTACTTTATATGAAAAGTAAGGGGGGTAAAAGGGGGGTTGACCCCCGCAGCGGGGAGTGTTATGGAACCCACATAAAATGTATATCAAATTAAAGGGAATCAAAATACCTATCCAATGGTATACAAATATTCGAAATCGGTTAAGTAGTTTTTAAGTAATTGCAATTTAAAAAATCCATAATATAAATTTTGACCTTTAATAACTTTTGTTGCTATTGCTTCCAAAAAAAAAAAATTCACTTTAATACTCAACTTAGGCTGTTTATCAATCCTCATACTTCGTTTTTTTGATTTCATAATTTTAGAAATTTCACATTTGTACCAGATCGTGCTATTTTTTTCAACTTTGTGGGGCTGGGGGCACCTCCAAACATGCGAGTAGGTCAATAAAATTTTACAGGCTTATTTCTGGGCTAGAAAGGTGCCATTCTGGCTTTGGAACAAATTGAGTTTCCAAAAAAAATGTTTCACTCCACCTTAATATATACGAGTATATCAAAACGATCAGAATGAAAAAAAATGATTGAACCATGTCCGTCCGTCCGGCCGTATACACTCTAACTTGCGCAAAAATATAAATATTTTAATGAAATTTGGTACACAGATTCTAATGGGAACAGAGAAAGTTGCGGTTGAAAATAAGGCATATGTGTGTATTTCGAAAAACACGTAAAACATGATAATTCAGTCACTAATAAAGCCCGAGTGATGAAATGACGTTATGCCGTTATGAGGAAACGTGCTGAAATTTTGAAAAATGGGCCAAGAGGAGCAAATTTTCAAAGATTTATAAGTAAAAACTCAAGAACTGTAACAGATAAATCGAGTAAGCTTGGATTACTGATTTGCTTGCCAAGGCAAACGTGTGGAAAAAAAAATTACCCAAGTCGGCAGGGACCACGTATGTACATCTGTATATATAAAAATATATGTAAAATATATAAAAATATAATACACATGCATATATATATGTAGGTATAATAGAACATATTATGCGATATGTTTGTCAAACATATACATAAGTAATTCATTGAAAATTCCATAAGTTCCACTGTAGACATAAAACCAAATAAATATATGGGCAATTCACAAGCTGTTGTAAAGTATTGTAATGTTGTATACTGGTAAAGGTTTACAATAGGTGTATCAGTAGGGTTGATTTTTCTCATACAAATTTCAATACAACCAATACAACTGGGCAGCCTATGTTTATTGAGTGTGCTATTTGATTTGTTTTTTATTCTGACAGTTTGTTAAAAAAAATTTAAACAAAAATATGGAAGCGGTGAGACAAAAAAAAACAAATTAATTGCATCGTGTGTATCATATATCAATTAGGAATTGAATCCGCCGCTAACAAATCTAATAACTGTTTTTCGCCTGGCATTTTTTTTATTCAAATTTTTGTAAACAACAAACTGCAAACAATAACGAAATACAACAAAACACATACGAGAGTCTGTTCACAGGTACTGCGTTCTTATGCACATTTTCCTTTACAACATACAACTTTACAATAGCCAGTGAATTGCCCAATAAGTTTTTTAAAATGGGCGTGAGAGCAGAAACTATATCGACTGGCGCCGTATGTTTTATTATTTTTTGCGCAAGATGCGCACGGGTCCAGCTAGTATTTTTTTAGTATGCATGCACCCATATGAGAAAGAAACTATGTTTCCATTAAATTTGGTGTAACTTCACAAAAAGCCACAAACAAATAAAATAAGAGTAAGAAATACAGAATCATTATTACACACAATCATTTTCAACCATCATCATTTCAACCGTTAAAAGACTGCTCGAGTAGAACAACGAACGCTGACTGAAATTGGCAAACACACACAACTTCTTCGTTCCTTCAAGCCTGGACATGTTAAAATTCGTGAAATGGTACAAAATGTGAAACAAGTTTTTTTTTTCAAATGTGTTGTAAGTTATTCTAAAATTGATAAACAATGTTTGATGAACACTTGAAAATATGTTTATTTTCAAATGATATATATGCTGATTCTCAGCTTTAGAAACAATATTTTCTCAAACGTTTGATAATTTCTTTTTCAGTGTTTAATGGGAAAGAGTTTTCTGTTTCAGTCAGTGGGAAACACTTTGCGCTCACCATTTTTGTGTTTCCGTCAGACTGAAATGGAATGAAAATAAGTGTTAACTGTTAAAGTTGGTCTCTGGCTTACACGTATCCGGGGATTTAATTTTGAAATTTTTTTTTCGGAGAATGATCTGTCAAACTTTTGATTTTTTCATGAATTAGGTAAATGAGGTACATATTCAAACCCGAACATCTCGGGTTGTAGTCATCGTAGAGACTTCATGTTGGCACCGTTTGAAAGCTGAAGAAACAGGCTATTATTTGTTTTATATAAGATTATTTTCATTGCCTTAAAGTTTTATTAATTGCAAGCAGGTGTATTTTTTGGGCCCGATTTACTTCGTGAATACCAGAAAAAAAAAAATGATTTAAAATTATACCATCATAATCCTTGTTAAATTATCTATAAAACCAATGTTTCAACAGAATGGGCGATTTAAAAGAACTATTTTTAAAATATTTTTTTGTATGACGACCTGCTATATTTTATATGAAAAAAAAAAATTTTTATTTTTATATAAAGAAAAGGCTTTGCGGCTATTTTATTTCTTGACAGTGGAACTATACAGTGGAGTTTTAATATACCCTTAATAGCTAATGACTTTTTAAAACGAGCTCTGAAAAGGTTACAGCTAGAGCTAGCCTACAACGCATTAATAATCCGATTCAAATTCCCAAAGATTTATTTTCCTGGGCAAACGAGTCTTTGCCGTTTTTTGCTGTTGTTTGCTGTTTTGTTACAAACGAGGAATACGAAATGGAAGAAAAATTACTGGAAGATCGTTTTAAAAAGTAATTAGCTATTAAGGGTATATTAAAACTCCACTGTATAGTTCCACTGTCAAGAAATAAAATAGCCGCAAAGCCTTTTCCTTATATGAAAATACCACAGAAATAAATGTGATGAAATAAAATATATATGTATGTATACATAATTATATAAAAAATATAAAATTTCTTGTTTTACCTTAAACGCGCTATGCAGGTAAGACATATTTCTGATTTTATTTGTTCGTATAAATGCGTTTGATCCGTGTATTTTATTGGACCTTGAAATTGTTAATAATTTTTGTCGCAAAATGGACCTCGTTTTCAGGATCGGCGCATGAAAGGCCATAAGATACAACGTTTAAAATTCATTCCCTTCAAAATACACTTTCAACCATACCCAGCAGCTCCATCTTATTTAAAAAAAAAAATAAAATTTTTTTTTTCATATAAAATATAGCAGGTCGTCATACAAAAAAATATTTTAAAAATAGTTCTTGTAAATCGCCCATTCTGTTGAAACATTGGTTTTATAGATAACACTGGATCACAAAATGAAATTTTTTGTCTGTAATTTGGACGTGACTACCTTATCTATATGTAAAATCGATCGCTGATTCCGAAAATCGGGTTCATTTTTAATTCTATGGAAAGGTTTTTGAGATATAGGCAATTTACCGTTATTTGGCCAATGGCTCCACTTAATCCTGTTTATCTCTTTACCGCAGTGAGATATCTTCCTTGAGGTGAAACCAAACGAAAGAAAATTAAATTTCCTTTTCATGGCTCCTATAACATTTTTCTCTAACTCTTATTGTTTCTGAAATATTGACGATTCAATTTGAATTTTTTCGATTTTTTACGATTTTTTGAAAAAAAAAAATTGACGTTGTCAGGCAATATCTTTAAAACCAATGTTTTCACCTTCCGTTTTACTCCTTTACCTGAAGCTCTATTCTATTGGGAAAAATATAAGCTATCAACGATGAAAATCCATGGTAAAATGGAAAAGTTATAGGCGATCAAGTAAATTCAGCTAAGTCGCGCAATGCCTCTGCACGGGTATATTTTATGCATGTTATACCCGTAAATGGGCTTGTATCTACTGCGCTGCCAATGTGCTGCTACTGCAGCTGTTTAGGTATTGGTACAATATGCATAGAATGTACCGTATAGCGGCATTGCGCGATTTGGCTGTATTTATATGATCGCCTATAACTTTTCCATTTTACCACGGATTTTCTTCGTTGATAGCTTATTTTTTTGGTAATAGAATGGAGCTTCACGTCAAGGGGTAAAACCGAAGGTGAAAACATTGGTTTTAAAGATATTTCCTGACAAAGTCAATTTTTTCTTCAAAAAATCGTAAAAAATCGATAAAATTCAAATTGAATCGTCAATATTTCAGAAACTATAAGAGTTAGAGAAAAATGTTATAGGAGCCATGAAAAGGAAATTTAATTTTCTTTCGTTTGGTTTCACCTCAAGGAAGATATCTCACTGCGGTGATATACATAATTAAGTGGAGCCATTGGCCAAATAACGGTAAATTTCCGATATCTCAAAAACCTTTCCATAGAATTAAAAATGAACCCGATTTTCGGAATCAGCGACCGATTTTACATATAGATAGGATGGTCGCGTTTAGAGTATTTTTTGGCTGTAGAGCAGTGTAATTTAACAAGGATTATGATGGTATAATTTTAAATAATTTTTTTTTTCTGGTATTCGCGAAGTAAATCGGGCCCAAAAAATATACCTGCTTGCAATTAATAAAACTTTAAGGCGATGAAAATAATCTTATATAAAACAAATGATAGCCTGTTTCTTCAGCTTTCAAACGGTGCCAAGATGAAGTCTCCCGAGATATTGGGGTTTGAATATGTACCTCATTTACCTAATTCATGAAAAAATCAAAAGTTTGAGAGATCATATCTCCAAAAAAAAAAATTTCAAAATTAAATCCCCGGATACGTCTAAGCTTATTTTAGGTGGAGAACCTATAAACCGAGTTTCAAGCAAATCGGAGGTGTAAGGTTACAATAGGTGTACGATTTGTAAAAGAAAGACTCATATCCAGACCCATACACCATAAATTTAAATGTTCTCTAACTTTTCTGAAACTCATTATGATTCATCAAAACCTAGTTAACCAGGTCCTGAATAGTATTGTTTACAGTACTTGTTAATTGAAACTGCTCACTGTTTTCACAAAATGAACATTTTTTGTTATCAGTACAATTTTTTTAAAAATGCCAAACGAACATATGCTACACAAATTTGTAATTTCGGAAAGCTCCAAGTGCAATTCAAAGTGCCGAACTTATGTATTGGCCAACCTTATTTTTTGCAACTTTCACCAATTTCTTCCTCCGTAAAATTATTGTAACTAATTTTGTCAAAAACTACGAGTCAAGATTCAATGCAAAATTTATAAACTGTATTTTGAAAATTTTTGCAAAATCATTGCAACTTAGATTTGGTCATGGGGGGGGAGGTTTAACCCCCCAACCCACCCCCCCCCTGCGCACGGTGTGAACTTAAAAAGATCTAAATTTTCAGGATGGGAAAAAATTGTTCGCTCGTCTATTCCATTCTTAATAAGAATTCCGAAACACACAAAAAGACTTAACACCTTCTATGAATAAGAGATTTCTATATGGGCATTTCCTGGGCGTTGCGGACGTTACGTTACCATTTCTGGTGATACAAAAATTTAGCAAAATCGCTTTACAACTACGCCTACTTTTCAAAAAGATATTTAAAAAGAGCTCTTTAGAAATTCGTAACGTGACATCTCTGTAATTAAAAGTCATACAGGGATGACATTTTACACAAACAAAAACATTTATAAGCTTAATCTAATGGTAGATACATTTTTTTTTTAAATGGATGTGGATACGCCCACATTTTTCGTTTGCAAAAAAATATAAAGCTCAGTATCAAATGTTACATATATATTTTATATATTTATAATGTTTTTCGCGTAAATAAAGAAGTCAAACAAAACAAAAGCTATTATTTAAACCATTTTTTGTTTCTTATTTAATGCAATCCAAAATATAAGTATTATGAGTAGTGCACGCACATACTCGTAAAACACTAAGACCAGCCACACATGACGGCAGAAAACGCGCAGAACTCGGGCAGGCAGAAAACGCCGGTATACAAAAACCCTCGATTTCCTTGTATTTCTGCCAATGTGCACACATGAAAACGCGCTTTTTTATGGCTTTCTGCCCAAATTCTGCGCGTTTTCTGCCGTCATGTGTGGCTGGTCTAAATGCGCATATTCTGAAATGCGTGCAATAAAAAAAAAATTTGGTTAAATAATGGCTATAGTAAATATTGGAAGTGCAGTACTTCTTTGTTTATTAATTTAGTAAAACCATTTCAAGGCAACATTTGTCGTTTTCGATTCGCCATCACACAAGCGAGGTCGGATCGAACAAAAATGTTTGGATCCATAATGAGTAGTAGCCATACTCGCTAACTGGTAGTGATGAGCGATATATCGCAAACGGTGATTTTTTCACTGTGAATAAAAAATCACAAATCGCAATTGCGATCACTTTTTCAAAATAGCAGTTCACTACTTATTGGCAACTGCTATCGATGTAGCAAGTAAGCAGTTCACCTATGTGAATCGCAATCGCAAAAGCATTATAAATTTCTTTTTGTTTACACTTTTGAGCAGACCACATACGTACATATGTATATAGAAATATAAGAAAAAAAAAATATTGAATTTACAATTTGTCTTTGAAAAATATTTACAAACAGCGATATTACTGCGGAATACGTTGTTATTGCTATCATTTCGTTAACATAAAATAAAGACAGGTTATATCGCTCAGAAAACGCAAAATTAATCTCTACCGGTAACTGATGACTTTATACCAGTCCATGCAATCGCAATAGCAGTTTAAAATCACAGTGATTTAAAAATAGCAATCACCGAAATCACAGATATCGAAAAATCGCAGTTTCGCTCATCTCTACTAACTGGTCGATAAAAATTTCCCTCTGCTCGCTATCATTCACATATAAATTTGACAGAAGGAAATTTATAACCAGCAGAGAAATTGTGAATCGAAAGCGGCTATTGTCATGCACTTTGAAGTACTTTCCTTTGACAAACCAGAAAGGATAATTTATGGACGTACAATAAGTTAGCTGACCCAGCAATGTGAAAACGACTTCAGAGCTCAAAGGGACATTTGAAGGAAATGTAGAGCTTCAGAATACCAAAATAATGGCGTATCAATTTTAAAAATCGGTAGTCAAATAACAAAGTTATAATAAAAAAAAATTGGCGGAATTTCGCGGGGTAAAAAAAAAATTTTTCTTGTGTGCTTCAAATTTAGGGGCGGACTTTTACAGAAATTTTTCTAATGTAATAACATAATGATAATTATAATAATAATGAAAATGATCAAAACAGTATTTTTTTTTTGTTAAGCACTTAACGTTAAAATTTTTCAAAGTTGAATTGAAAACAAAAATTTTTTTCGGTTATTTATAAAAATTAACGTTAATGTGCAGCTCTGCTGCAGGCAAAATAAATGAATTTATTTAAGTGTATATAATGTACATACATATTCACAAATTTACACATGATATAGTGATATCACTACGATCTCGGTTGATTTGTTTATTTATTTATTGTATTTTTTTGTTATTCAAGGTAAATTTCAAGCACTTTTGTACTAAGCACTTGTAAAAGAAATATATACAATCGAAACGCGTAGGAGAATGAAGTAAATTTAAATTTGCCTTTTATTTTTCACCTTCTCAAAAATTTCCATAAATTTTGCAATTCAGGGCCTATCATTTGAATTTGCCTTGAGTTTGACATTTTGATGGACAAAAATTTAAAGCGAATCGAGGCGAATATTGCCGAATTCGCCGTGCCACTACCATAATGAATTTGCCTTGTCGTATTCAAATTAAATTTTGATCTCACATTCGGCTTCGGTTTTCATTTAAATTTCGAATTCCATTCCCATTTCGATTTCGTTGTGAATATCAATTTTTTATCTTAATTCAAATTTAGACCTCGAACTGTTTCAAACGCTCCCTCAAATAACCCAAAAAGGCTCCGTGCGGACTGCTTAAATGAGCGATTTTGGATTCTACAAAAGCTCCAATAACTAAATTTTTCACTGTCCTTTCAAAGCGTTCAGTCGGGGAATTGTTGTGGGAGAGGTAGCTACGCTCTATGACACCAGATATAAAATCAATAAATTGACATTCACAATAGGGCGGAGTGAATTTGGGCTTTTTTTGAAATCATTATTGCTCTACCTGCAGAAAGTTGCCTTTCTGGTACAGAAGTAAGCCAGCAAAATATTATTGGCCTAGTGCTTTATTTGGAGGTGCCCCAATTCCATTAAAGAATGGACAAAATGCTCCAGATGCATAAAATTAATTTGCTAGATAAAATTAATTTGCTAATTTCTCCTAAAAATATACGTAATTTTCCGATGAAAAATGTTTAAATCCGTGTCTTCAAGCTGATACAAAAATTCTGAAAATTCGAAAAAATTCTTTTGAAATTTTGGAAAGCCTCAATTCACTCCGCCCTAATTCACAACTTCCAAAGAAAATGGAAACAGTCGTTAAAAGAGCTTTAGTTAAAAAAAGGTTAGGCCTCAATAAATATAAGGTAATTTAAAGTAATTATGTTCAATATAACTTACCGATGCAGGACTATTTATTACACCAACAAAGTAACCGGCTGGCACAGCTGAACCCAGTGTCGCTCCGCAGCCAACAAACATCAGCTGCTTTGTCCATGATCCTTTCTATAACACAAAAATAAATCACAACACAATCAATAATATTTATGTACTTAATAAAGGAATCATCCTTTCACAACATAAGCAATTTCTATATCCTACGCTCTCTCTTACATTATTCAGTTGCTTGTCGACCAGCGATTGCTCCTCAACCTGTTTAATCGCCTGCAACTTATTATCCTCCATTTGTTGTGTCTTTGTGTAGACCTCGTCTACCACTTTACACTGTGGCGCACTCATTTCGTCTAATTCCATTTGTGTCGAAGGTAAACATTTTTATTACGTTTAAACATTTTTAATGGAGTGCAGCTACCTTAGCGGTGCTTATCTGTGCCGGGGAGGCTCATCTGTGATTAATTACTAGATTTTTTTCTTTCGCTCGTTTTTATAAACGTAATGAATATTAGATTAGCTACTGCTTTGTATCTAATTGTTGATGATAGAGGAGATAAACTTTTCAAGTGCTATAGAGATAAGGATCGTTAAAATGCTGTGTGGAAGTTGGTTGTCATTAAATAAATATGTAGATATCGAGCCATAACCGCCATAAAAGTGTGTTCAACAAAAACTAAATTTTATAGGATGTGATTTTTATTTTAATTTTCTTTGCATACATTTGTACCTATGCAGCCTTGAAATTTATTTAATCTCTAACTTCGAAACGGCACATTTCACAGGTAGTAGGTATGAAATTTTTTAAGTTAATGAGTATGATAATAAATTACTGATTTCCATAATAATAATAACTAGCAGTGGCGCACACAGAAAAAAATTTTGGGGGGGTTTTCAATATCCAACGGAAAATTAAAAAAAAAATACTTAAAACTCGTCCAGACAATTTTTACTTAAATTTATATTTGGGGAGTGGACCTACGTATGCACACATTAAACAAAGCCACCTTTTAAATCAGGGCATTTTCTCTGTATTTAAACTAAAACTAACAACTAAGGAAGCCTAAGTTCGAGTGGAATCGAACATTAGATACTCAGCTGTATGCTTTCATTGTTTGTTTGCGTTTGTTCGATTAGGGTGTATTATATATATATATATATATGAATCGAGTGCCGCATAAAATGGGCGCAGCCACGCCCATTTTCAAAATTTTTATCAATCATCCAACTAAGCATATAAATATTATTGTTAGTGCAAATTTGTAACCCTTTATGACTTCTAATTACAAAGATGTCACGTTACAAATTCCCAAAGAGTTTTCCAGAAATATCTTTGTTAAAAAAGTAGGCGTGGTCATAAACCGACTTCGCTAAATTTTTGAGCATGTATTACCACAAGTTATTAAAGTGTACAAACTGATTTTCGTCATAACATCTTAATTATTTGTAGAGTTATGGGTTCCGAAATCTCGTAGATTCCTTTGTCTGAAAAGAGGCGGTGCCACACCAATTTTCCAACATTTTTCTATTTTTTGTTTTATGTTTATAGTTGGATTCATGACACAAAATTTCAATGACATATCTTTATATTTGACAAAGATATCGCTTAAAATATTTTTATTAGGCCCCTTAGTAGTTCCCATATATAAATTTGGGCGTGGTCGTCAATTGATTTTGGCAATTTTTCGTCCAAACATTTTCCTCAGTAAAGAAAATGTGCTAAACAGCCTGGCAATTGTTTGTATGGAAAAAATGTTAGCCTATTAATATATAGATATAATATAATTGCGCTATTATAACTCTGACGAGTTTTATCGCCGAGCTTCTCTCCCAATTCGAGGTGTGCTGCTTTTTGTTTTTTTCCTACTATTTGGGTGGACCTACCGGCATAAAACTGGCTCCGAACGGCGAATGCATTTTTTGTGAGAAGCTTTTTCATGGCAGAAATACAATCGGAGGGTATGCCGCCTACAGCCGAGAGGTGACCGCTGCTCTTAAAAATCCAATAATTGGATTTTTACTAATTAGAAATTTTTTTGGTGTTTTCTCGGACTGGGGTTTGAACCCGAGACCTCTGGCACAGCAGGCGAGCACTCTACTCACTGCACCACAGCGGCTACCATATTTTCCATAAAAAAAACTAAAATCGATAATTTTGTTGGATACACTTTTATTATTATTATTTTTACCTCTTTTTGTACAGTCGGGAAATAGAGTATAGTAGTCGCTAGAGGGCTAAAATGTTCTAGAAAATTATTCGCCATAAAATTTCGGTAGGTTCTCCTCGGAAAAAATCTATGTAAAATGAACCTAAAAGACCACAAGAGGCGAGAAACTTATATTCCTCGGAATGTTAAATGTGTTTTATTTCCAGTTCAACTGAATCGATCGAAATACTTCTTTTGCAAAAGATTAATGTCTTTTGACGACGTTAAACATGCCGCCAAAAAACGTTACATTAAGGCGGTACAAACTAAGTACTGGCTGGAAGTGACCCCAATGGCGCACATAGGGTTAATACAATCATAAATTAGAAGCCCTCCTCTCAAGCCAAAGAGATGGGTGTATCAAACTTAGGGATCGGACCATAAATACCGAAGATATGAAAAAATGAAGTTTAGCGACATCTGGCGACGTCAAAAAAAAATAAATAAAAAAATTTTCCAGAAACCCTTTTGACAAAGGAATCATATGGGCGGGGAGGAGGCGTACGGCGAACTTTTTTTTAGCGATACACTCTACTGTGCAACATTTATTATCGTGGAAGTGACGAAAAAGTAACGTCAAGAAGTTTAATTCAATCGCGGAAGATATCGCTTTCTCAACTTTTTATTATCTTCGTTCGGGAAAAAGTGTTCCCCGTCAAAGTTACGTCCATAAAGAGGAGTCATAAACGACACTTCAGCAAGTATCTTCCAAGCAGAGGCGGTCGCTTCATACAAGCCGAGAAGCCCGGCTTGCGTACACATTTTCGTTCATTTCATACGAAATTCTTTAAAATCTGGTTATTTTACGTTTTAAATGTGTTTACTATTTAAGTTCTCAATAATATAGCCCCCACTGTAACATGCCCCTAAAAGCCTGCTAAGAAAATAGCGCAAATACACCACCAATCCACCTCAGAATGTGTATTTTGTTTGTACAGCCAATCACAGCACAGTGAGCATGCTTCAACGTTTCCACACATTAGCTTTTACGTGGCTTTCAAAACAGAATAACATAGCTTGTTTTCTCGCTTTCGCTAAGGAGAAACCAATTGCTTATTTTCAGACTTAAATTGAAAAAAGAAACTAGCAAAGCACTTTTTTATTTTTCACATCACATTTGTATGCGAATATGAAGCTGGCTTCGGCATTCAAAAGCTCAGTATTCACAGCCATATGCATAATTGATTTGATTTTCGTTTGCATGTAGGTACATACTTATGCACATAATTTCTTACATCTGCATGTGCATGCAAACATAAATATCAAATACCAGATTATAAAAGGGTTGATTGTGATTTTTGGCGACTATTGGCACAATATTAAGATAATTTTAAAAAGCGGTGGAAATCAAATTGGACCTCAGTTTTTCAAACACTAAAGCACCCATTTTTTAGGCAATAAGCAAATACACTTGCTACTGCTGAAATTTCCGTCGGTATAAGGAAACTAAAAATACCTCTGCGCATTCGTGTAAGATTTCCCTAGCGTACGTTTTTTTATTTAAGAATTATGTAAATACGAAATTTTTTATTTTAAAAATGTTCAAGTTAAATTGCAAAATCAAGAAAAAACAATTTTAATTTAAAAATGTTTATTTTTACTTTAAGCACTATGAGATTTTGAAGGAAAAACTATCGATTTTATTCCATTAATTTTAATTTAAAAATATTTCTTTTTAAATCCTAAATACATTTTAATTTAAAAAATTTAATTTTTAATTTAAAAATTTTCATTTATAAAATAAAAATGACTTGGTTTAAAACGTGCATTATAAAAATAAAAATTTTATTTTTGATTCCTTTTCTCTGAGTATACAAACAAAAGAATGTGTATCAGGAAAACAAAAATAAAAAATACATATGAAAAAAAAAAAACAAAAAAAAATAAACGAGAAAAAACGATCTTCAAATACCCGAATTGTTCAAATGCCCGTACAAACATACGCGCAATAAACAAACAAACGAGCGTTCGAGCATTGAAAAGCATTTATTCGGGCCACTCGAAAATGTTAAAAAGAAATCGAGAACTCTAAATCAAAGTCAATGACGGAATCAGACTTTTAAATAATACAGCAAAGGAAATTACATAAATGGCTAATGGTTATGCTTCACACATAGGCTTGCCCAGGCAATTTATTCTAGGTCCGCCACTGCTTCCAAGTGTCGTTTGGAAGAGACAAAAATGTTACGTACAAATAAACTAATACGGTACTTCCGGAAGTAACTTCTTAGTGTCGTCTGGGAGACTGCGACAATTGATTACTCCTACAGCTTTCTCAATTTATTTAGAACCTAAAAAAACTGCAAATATATGTGTTTATTGTCATTTTATTTATCAAAAAGAAAATAATTTTATGTTTTTAAGTTGAATTCAGTCAAATCCGATTAATTAACATAAACCAAATATCAAATTCAATTAACTAACATTAAAAAAATGAACTTCAATTAATTAATTCAACAATAAATTATAAAACTAAATTTTTTACTGCTTTAGCTCTACATAGTAACTCCTTTTGCGCTTAAAAACTCTATCCATTGCGTGGAAGAAATGCTGTACAACGTTGGATAATTTTGTTTATTTGAACATCGGTCGAGTGTGGAAATTTTGAGTGGCACATATTTATCTGGAAAATAAAAATAAATGGAGTAACTTTTAGTTCGTAACTAGTAGTTACATATGAAGGCAAATTATTACGAACCTCCTATTATCGAAAAAATCGAAAAATTTTGTATGCTCGGTTTGTCCGGTGTTCCTCGCCACGTCAAATTAATGACCAACTCATCGGAAACGATTTGTTTCGTTGCTGACCGAACGAATATAGGGATTTCTTCACATCCAACCTTTCCAAAAACATGTTTCTACAATTAACTGATTTTAGTTAATTCAAATAGCCTCTTTTTAAGTTTAAAATTTAAACTAAAATTGGTTTTTCTCCAAATTATTTGTTATTTTTTTATTATTTTTTTCACAATAACTTCGCCGCAATCTACATATTCAATACTCAAAGTATGTATCTTCTCCATATACACCAAAAAGACAAATACGCGAAAGCAATGAAATTTGTTTTTGTAAAATATAGAGACTGTCTTTCGAATAACGTCTAGAAGTGCCCCAGACGTTACTTATTTGAGATAGACGAGAAAACGCTCTTCCAAATGTTGGGAGGGTAAGTATGTACATACATTAAGGTGGTCCAACAAAAATTAAGGCACAACAAATCAATGCGGAACAGGGATATTTTTTTAGATGTGAGCGGAAACATTTTTATTTTTGCATGCGTAAGGTGGTCCGAAAAACTAAAATCGAAAAAATCATTTCGAAACAATGCTATTTTTATTCTCTTATTCCTAAAACTATATGTCTTCCCTTTTACATGATAAAAACATCTTCGCTGTTCATTAAGGACTTTCCAAAAAAATATGTATGTACATATGTATCTACCTATCATTACTGATCTAAAAGGAGAAGGAAATTTTTAAGCATTTGCGCGATCCCTAAACATTAAATTATGGCAACATTTTAGGAAGAGATTTCCTTAGTATCTACAGTTGCATGAAATGTGAGTTGTTGCGCGGATTTCGGGAGAACTTTATTTTCTGCATACAATTTTGAACCACACTAACGTACATATCGATGGGCTAGTGCACAAACCGGATAAGTGCAGGTTTTGGCGAAACTGAGTTAATTGCATTTTTGGAATCATCAACACTATACCTACCTCGTGTGCAATTTTTGTAAGGAAATTATCAATAATGGCGGAGATAAGCGATGGCATAATCAGTCAAGTGCTTTGAAAATGAAATATTTGTTGTGCACAAACCGGATAAGCGCGCTTAGAAATTCAAATTTTCTATAAACATATTTTTTCTTGTGCACAGAAATTCCAAGTGCCACAAAATAAAAATTTATGCTCGTATCCTATTTAAATAACCCATAAAAATGTACTATTTGAATTTAATAACTATGTTAGTGTTTTAAATGTACAATAAAATATGTATTAACAGAAATAAATTGAATAAATTTTTCATAGAAGAGCTCTAACAAAAATATTTGAAATTGAAAAAAGTTAGCGCCAAATAGGCTAAGTGCCCAACAAATTTTAATCACTAAAAAAATAGAATAGGTACTGAAACCATCAATATAATTTTAGCACATTTGGATTCTACATATTCCAATTAACTATTCGTAATCGTTGTAACTGAAAAAAATTTGACAGGTAACAAGTTATTGCTATTTAAACACAAAATTTGCTCTCCTGAACATTTTTCAAAATATTACTTATCCGGTTTGTGCACTAGCACATCGATATGTACATACATGTGTACATAAACTTGCTAGTGGAAATTCCCTCTGCATATGACGTTAATGTTACATACATAAATAAATTAGTATTTAATTTAGTTTTAAGCAGTTAAGTATCTTTGGCAGCATATACATAAATAAGGGTAACCAACATTTTTGGTTTGACTTGGGATATGTGAGGTGTGAACAAGTTTTTTGACATGGATACTTCTTTTTGCTCTTTAGAAATAGAGAATTTATTGCAATTTTATTTTAAGCGCATAAAACTCCAAATTTTCAAATGAGACATGAATAATTGTGCAACCATCAAACCTCTAAGGCTACCATTGAGTACAGCACGAAGTTGTAGGTAGAACACGAGATGAGGGTGACAGTGCATCCCATGCTAGTCTATCATACCGTAACCTCCTATATGCATAGGGTATGTTCAGAAATGCAGCATAAAACGCAACAGCTGCAGTACATATTTTTTTGATGATTGTGATGAGCAACGCTTCATGCAAAATTTACGTTTATGAACGCTTTGCTTTTCTGCAAAAGCAGTTTGCGCTTCAAACTGAGTTTCTGAACAAAGCCATAGTATTCCATTCAGTGCATGAATACACACGCTTTCGCCTAAAAGTATGCAATGTTTACATACAAAAATGCAGGTGAAGCTAATAAAAGCGTGTTAAAAATGAGCAGATTCAATAGCAAAACGTATACGATTTCATTGCAATTTTTCAATTTCAAACCTAAGAAAGCCCGATTTGCGTAAAATTTTGAAGATATTTGAAGGCCTTTAGTCTGATATTTTTAGATTCAATCTCAGCCATTAATGCTTTAAGAAAAGTACGAATAAATAAACGTTTCGTGTTGCAATGCATATGTACTATAAGCACATAATAAATAATTGTTAAGAATTTAATTTCGTTATTAAAAAAATATGCAAAATAATTTAAGTGGCCATTTTCAAATTTCTTTAAATTTAGAACTGTCCACATGGGCGACCAACAATGCGCCATCTTATAAATATGGCGATGTTACAAGACGACGAGGAGGAAACGGATGAGGCATAATACATACATATGCACATACAATTGTTGACTAAGATTTAATTGTACAAAATCTTTCTAAAAATGTACAATAAAAAAAGAAAAAACAAAAAATAATACAAATAAAAATACCAACTTTATTTTAACTAAAAAAAAAGAAATCTTTCTCGTCTTTTATTAGACTTTCTCAAACACTAATCGTTCGAAATACATTAAACCCGCTACCCGCCGTAGACAATATCACACCCGGCAATTGTGAATGCCAATGCAACTCTTTAATTTCCTTTTGCCCTTGATGTATGAATAGCAATTGTGGTGGTAATTTATTCAACTCATCCTCACTTTGAATTTGATTCGCTTCCGAACTATTACCCCGATTAGCGGTGGTGGCCTCCTGGTCTGTATCCTTTTCAACCGCCAAATCCCACAATGCTATTTGATCATCATCTCCACCCGATGCAAAAACTGTGGCATCGTTCGGATTCCATTCCAATGTAGTTATCGGGCCAGTATGATGTTTAAAGGTGGCAATTGGCTTTTTAGTTTGAAATTGCCGTAAATCCCAAACGTGTAGGAAGCCATCATCACCCCCGCTAACTATAAACGGTTCGGTACGATTCCATGATATCACATTGATGTCGCTTTGATGTGCATCCTCGCAAGTCAGCATGCAAGCTTTTTGTGGTGGTGCACGACAATCCCAAATGCGTATTGTTTTATCTACTGAACAAGAAGCCAATACACTGGCCTCATTGGGGCTCCATTGCAAGTCCTCCACAGATGCGGTGTGACCGATCAGAGGACGTTGGTCGACTTTCCAGGTGCCACCTTCCAGCGGAGACCAAATGTGTATGTCCCGTCTTAAAATTTGTTAAAAAGAAATTTAAATAAGGTATTGTATGTACATATGTATATAAAAAAAAATATGTATACATATAAGCGTGTATGTAACTTACTTGCAATCTCCAGTCGCCAGCACGCCCTCCGCACATTCACTCCAATCAATGCCGTAACCCTCTTGTTGATGTCCACTGAACGTGAATGCTGGTTGCACTGCCTCATTCATCACTTTACGTTCATACTGTTTAAGAAGTTGTGCATCTTCCACAGCTTGCAGCTGTTTCGATAAATCCCAAATATTAACACGTCCCAATTCGCTCCACGATGCAGCAAAAACCGAGTTGCCAAGACGTCGTGACCGTACCCGATTCACACAACCTTGATGCTTGATTAGCGCGCACGACATTTGTGGTTTTTTACGATCTTCTGGTTCGCCAACATCATCCTGTTCATCATCCAACTCATCCTCATCATCTTCGTTCCCCTCGTCTTCTTCGCCTCCTTGCGTCTTATGCAAATTGTGCATTTTCATAACAATAATATTGTTTACATGCGTTCTTGCTGCTTGCGTGCCGGCCACTATGTAAGCGGTTAGTGGATATTTCTCACGGCCAGAACCGAGCTCATCACGCACTATGTCGAAGCTGAGGCAAGGCGCACCGGTGGAAGCCTGGTGTAGCATAACGTAGGCAGATTCGTCACAAACAAGTTCTTCACCCTCTTCCAGTGGCTTTCCGGGCAAATAGACTTCTTTGGGTTTGCTGGGAGATTTGTTTGTTGTTCCATCTTCAGTGTCGCTATCCATACCTTCCTCGCCTGCATTCTCTTCTTCATCTTCAGCTTCTACATATTCCAAATCCATGTCATCGTTATCCATTTCGGTTGGTTTTTATTTTTTCTGTAGCAAAAAATCCGAATGTTTTCTATTTATTTCCAACATGGAGGAACAAATAAGGAGAATGCATAAGATCAGCTGACTTCTTCCTCTTCTTAAAAGCGTATGTCACTAAAAGGAAATGGTAGGTGTACTCGCGTACAGCAATTTGTTGCAATTTATTACAATTTTGCAACAAATATCCGCTTTTTCCATTTTTTTACGCAAAAAAATTGCAGAAGTGATGGAAATGAGAGAGTAAAGTGACGTTTATTTTTGTGAGAGGCTGCAAAATTCTGCTTGACAAATTTTTTCCATCACATTTGTCCAGCAGCAAAACAGCTGATGAAAAAACATATGTTTGTAATTTGCGAAAATTGCAAAATTGAAATTCAAAATTAAAAAAGTTAAATATGGACGAATTAATTATGAAAGATGTAAATAAATAACATTTTATTATGTCTGCATCTGTACTTGAGCTAAATTTCGGATGATAACAGCAGCATTGTATGTTTGTTGCTTAATGTAGGAAGTCCGCCGGTTACCTAACTTATATGTATGCATGTATGTATGCACGTCAATATGCAATGCCATCAGGCAGTCGCAACTCCATTGTTATATGTATATGTACATACATACATGTTTCTTTATTAGTAAAATATAATAGTTGTATTCGCGTACAGCAATTTGTTGCAATTTATTACAATTTTGCAACAAATATCCGCTTTTTCCATTTTTTTACGCAAAAAAATTGCAGAAGTGATGGAAATGAGAGAGCAAAGTGACGTTTATTTTTGTGAGAGGCTGCAAAATTCTGCAGGACAAATTTTTTCCATCACATTTGTCCAGCAGCAAAACAGCTGATGAAAAAACATATGTTTGTAATTTGCGAAAATTGCAAAATTGAAATTCAAAATTAAAAAAGTTAAATATGGACGAATTAATTATGAAAGATGTAAATAAATAACATTTGATTATGTCTGCATCTGTACTTGAGCTAAATGTCGGATGATAACAGCAGCATTGTGTGTTTGTTGCTTAATGTAGGAAGTCCGCCGGTTACCCTCTGCTAACTTATATGTATGTATGTATGTATGTCAATATGCAATGCCAGCAGGCAGCCGCAGCTCCGCATTTATATACATACATACATGTTTCTTTATTAGTAAAATACAATGCATTTGTTTATATTTTGTTAATTCTTATAGTTTTAATTTGATCAGCTGTTCGTCTTTGCTGCAAGATTTGAATAGATTTGCATTTTTTTACTTTTTTGGATAATTATCTCTGGTGGGAGGAAAAATCGTTTTTGGCGAGATAGAGAGTGATAGAGGCAGACAGAGAAAAGCTGCTGGAAAAAGTAAGCGAATACAACTAATGCATGCATAATCTACTGCTGAAACTAAGCTAAAGTAATACAAATTTCATCTAAATTTTTGTAAAAATAGGATTTGTTTATATTTTGTTAATTCTTATAGTTTTAATTTGATCAGCTGTTCGTCTTTGCTGCAAGATTTGAATAGATTTGCATTTTTTTACTTTTTTGGATAATTATCTCTGGTGGGAGGAAAAATCGTTTTTGGCGAGATAGAGAGTGATAGAGGCAGACAGAGAAAAGCTGCTGGAAAAAGTAAGCGAATACAACTGGTGATATCATATTTACAAAACGTGTTTCATATTTGTGAAAAGCAAAACGACGCCGGTCTGAAAAAATTCTAATAAGAAATTAAATAAAAAAAAAAAAAATGCGAAGAAAGTGTGCAGTTTGCTTTAAAAAAAATGTTAAAGGGAATGGACCTTTTTTTAGTGTTCCCTCGTGCGATTCTTTGCGCATGATGTGGTCCTCATCGTGTCAGACGCTACTGGCACCAACAGCTTTTGTGTGTTCCGACCACTTTTTACGCTCGGAAATGAAATTATCAGCTAGAAATCCAAGACTGTTGGGGAAAGCTTTACCACGCGGGCTTTCGTCGAGTGCGTCTATATCGACACCCACTCCAGCTGTTCAATTTGGGTGAGTAACGCAGCTATTAGTTTAAAGGAGATATACATAATGCATCCAGCCCCTGAATTTTTCGTTTCTTCGGGGTTAAGGGGGTCTATAGATCACTAAAATACGAAATCTTGGGCAAAATTATAGTTTATTAATTTTTGCGTAGAACACCCTCATACGGCAGAGTTCCATTTCGGAAGTTATATCTGTGGAGCGATCCACAGCATGTTTGCGTAGCCGGTAGTGTTAAAATTAGTAAATTTAACATCAAAACAACATTTCCTAAAAGTTCCATTAAAAAATTATTATTGGTTTGAAAAAAATAGCGAAACCGACCTGTTTTAAGAATTTCGAACATTTTTGTTTTTTTTTTTAGCTCGAATGTAGGAATTTCTCGTCCTCACACTAATGTATTGCAAGAAAAAAACACGAAAATTGGTGCTCCACACACACTGCCGATGAGTGGGTCTAAACCGAGTTGCGCTTCCGTAGCTCAATTTGGGTAAGTAGCGACGGTAGGTATTAGTTTTAGGATATTCCATTTTTTCTTTTTTGTTTAGAATTAAGACAGCAGTGGCTACTCAGCGAGCCCCGGCAGTGGCTACTCAGCGATCCCCGGAAGTGGCTGTCATATTTAATGAAAATATGGAACCAGCATACGATTCTGGTTTTTGTACACAATACGGGTAATATGAAAATTTATAACTTCTAAAGTTAATATTCCTATAAGCATTGTACTTTATGTATGCATATCATAGATCATGTTTCAGTCCAGTGGTAGTTCAAAAGCAGCCAAACGAGATAGTGGCTGAGAATCTGTGGGAAGGCGCGGTATCTTTTGAAACTCGTCGAAAACCGGAGATGAAAAACTGTGCATCACAAACAGAGTAAGTATAAACATTGTGGTGTGCTTTGATCATTTACATAATTTTTTGGAAATTCTTCTAGGACAAGATACTTCGCGTTTATGGACCAGGTGGAATCCATTGAGCTAAAGAAAGAGCTAAAGAGGCAAGACACGAAATAAAAAATCTAAGCATTCAGCTTGACAAAGCGAATGCAATTTTAGAAAATTTTAAGAAAATTTTCTCGGAAGGACAATTGAGAAAAATGGTTTTTCCAGGTACCTACCTATATTTCATTTTTGTGATTTTAATACAAAAAAACTAGAAACCTTAAAGGTTGATATTTTTAAGCTAACGGCCTTATACATAAAAAAATAAAACAGGGTTTAACGATTTTATTAATTTATTTTATTTTTTATGAATAAGTGTACACATCTCAAAATAAAATTTTCTTGGTCATTTCTTATAGGGGCGTCAGAATTAATACTTTTCCGTCAATCCAGCAATCCGTTTTAACTGACAGCAGAGTGGAGTTACATGTATTTGAATGAAGATCGACACAATCAGTACTTCAACTTTGCCGTAACAAATATATGAAATTGAAGTATGTGTCAGTTAAACGCTGCTGGATTGCCGGAAAAGTATTAATTCTGACGGGCCCATTAATTGTTCTTTTTATGAAGTTTATGAATTTCTCCTTACAGATACTAAAATACAGTGGTCGCATAACGATATATCAAATGCAATATGTATTCATGCCGCAGGTCCACGGGCATACAACCATTTGTACCAAAAAGGATTTCCGCTCCCCCACGTGTCCACGTTGCATCGGTGGTGTCAGAAAGCAGATGTAAAAGAGGGTATCCTGTCTGCTTCAATTAATACTATGAAACACATGTCTCAGCTTTCCGATAGTGATAAGTTGTGTGTGCTTTCCTTCGACGAAATGAAGGTGGTCGAAAACTATGAATACGATCAGGCAAGCGACTATGTGCGTAAGCCCGCAAAATTTGTACAAGTCGCTATGGCGCGTGGGTTACTAAAATCTTGGAAACAACCTGTATTTTTTGATTTTGACTGTACAATGACGCCAGAGATTTTGAATCGAATTATATCGGTGTTATACAATGTTGGATTTCCGGTGGTCGCATGCGTATGCGATATGGGTTCAACAAATCGAAAGTTGTGGAGGGAATTGGGCGTGTCAATAGGTCAGATTACTATAACACATTCCACTAGATTCAATACTTACAAAACCTAATATTTTCAGATAAGCCATGGTTTCATCACCCAATTGATGCAGACAGAAAGGTGTTCACCTTTGCAGATGCCCCGCATCTTTTGAAACTGGTGCGAAATCATTATTTAGACAGTGGATTGCTGTGGAATGGGAAGCTCCTCACCACAAAAACTATATTAGATCTGCTAAAATATGCTTCACCGACCAAGGCGGATTTGTCAATTGTTGAATCATGATTTCCAATTGGCACGTGTGATTTGAAAGGGCATTGCCAGTATAAATATGTTAAAAGTGCTGCCGAACTTGGGCGTTTCGGGCCAAATGTCAGATAAATTTACTTTGGCCGGCAATTTCGTTGGGAAAAATGGTTGGTGGCAACACTGCCTGTTAAGGCAACTTTTATACCATGTCTCCACATAACGTGTTTCGCTCTTTTTTTCTGCATTTTCTCTCTCAATCTTGTTTCGACACGGAAACCAGTGCCGAAACTCGCCAATTTCCATACAAATTTCTGAGAGCGAGTGAAGATTGAAACACTGTTTCATTCTGAATCATCTTGCCAACCTCGATGATATCGATGTCTTCTCTAATTTTGTATCGAAAATCTATCGAAATCTCACACATACCAAAACAAAGACGCAAAAATAAGCAAACATACAAACATTTAAGAAGAACAAGAAGGAGAAATGTCAAACTGAATCACGATAAGCCACGTGGAGACGGGTTATTGAGCGAGATGTTTTGCTACATGTTTCTCTGGTGAATCAAGTTATGTGGAGACAAAACAAAAATGAAGGTTGTTCTCTCTGTCTAATCTTTTTGCCGAGATATCATGATATCTTGAGAAATTTCTCACACAGAAAGAGCGCACCTTTAAAAAAATAAAATTCGAATTGACTTCATTGTGAACTAGCATGTTAGCCATATTCTTTCCACTCTTTATACGACTGTTGTCGCTTTGCTTTGCTTGCTTCAATTTCGAATTAATTAATTTTTTATCTGAATAAAATAAAATACTTAAAAAAGAACTAGAAACATAAATTTAAACTCACTTCTCATAGAAGACTATGGTGAATGTAATAACATGGTTGCATTTCCCGTGATATTTTTCTCATGATATCAAGTATCACGGGTTGGGGTATGAGAAATTTGCCGAAGCTCGAAATTTGACAAGACGTGTATTTTGTTGTTGTGCTCGGCAAATTTATCACCAAGACCAATCTATACAGGTCCTCTTATGTGAAGCAAAATAGGTGATTACAGTTAGATGGCGTCTTTCAAGAATGTCAAAAGCAGAGAAAACGCGAGCGAACACACAACCGAACATACAAGCTATTTCCACGAAAAGCACGTGCAAGAATGCAAAATCAAAACAAAAGACAATAGTTTGACATAAGCTACAAACTCGCGTAAGAAGAGCTACTCTCCCTTGCATGCAGTGCCGTAGCTAGAGAATTTTTCGGGGGGGGGGAGGTCACAGCCAATGTAAAAATTTACCAAAATTAAAATTACCAAAAAAAACAATTTTTTTTACAAATGATAAAAATCGCTAGCTTAGAATGCAAATTGTGTAAGTCCTTTTTTAAAACTTTGTAGAAGAGACAAAAACAAAAAAGAAAAAAATTCGAAATGAAAAAAAATTTCTGTTCATATAAATATTTTGGACTTACACCATTTTTTTCGCTTTTAGGACTTACACAATTTGCGTATCACTGAATAACAACGAGTAGAAATATGACAAGTATCTCAGACTTGTTTAGCGCGGTGCGTATTTGATTTTTCTAGCGTTCTGCATAAAAATACACTTTTTCATAAAATGTAATGTAATTTTTTCAGACTATAATTTAACATTTTAGTACACAAATATTGGGCCGTATTAATAAAAACCAAGCAAATGCTTTTACTTAAGATTTAAAAAAGTTGACAATTATTTGTATGAATCAAATTTCAAAATTTGAGTAAAAGGTCTGAAATCTTAAGCAAAAGCAAATGCTTGGCTTTTATTAATGCTTAAAATACATATATCAAACTCTTAAGGCCCTTGGCCACTTAAAATCTGGAATGTTAAGAAGTGTATACATATGTGTGAGTGTCGGGTGATTGACGCAAATATCTAAAATATTTGATTCTCATCAACGCGAGCCCGAACAAGAACGTGTAGCACGACGACTGCCGATTGCACTAACACACACAAAAAAACTCACACATACACACTGCTTGACATGCCAGATTGTCAGTTGCCAAGGGCCTTTAACTATACTTCAAAAGTAAGTCTCATATTCTCTTCTGGAAATCTACGCGCATATGTAGATTTTCAAGTTTTATGCGCCCAAAATTGAATTTTGTAAAATTGTTACAATTACAGAAAAAAACATACCCATATATTGGAAATAGAATGGGGAACAATAATTCATCGCTTTTTTCCCGACCCCATACTCTGCACTTGCCCCAGATGGTCGTAACTTAGCATATCTGAAGTTAATTTTTTTGTTTTTTTCTTACATATTTTTAAGTGCTAGTTTCAACTTGAATATTTATTATTTAAAGCACTTCATTTAAGTAATCGTGATGATATTTAAAAAAAAAGTATCAATCTTTTTCATGTTAAAAATTGGTTTTGTTATGTTGCTCTGTCAGACTTAGTCAAATTAACCCTCGGACATGATATCTAGTACAATTAGTAGTTAGCCGACAAAAAATTACGTCGCACAAATCCGCACTTCACTACTAGATACAGGGTTTTTCATATGTACCTACAATAATTTTCTTTTTGTGCTTTATATTTAATTTTAATGTTTATATTTCTAACGCATATCTTGGTTAATGTAGGTGATGCTCGAAAGTAACACAGATATTTAGCAGCGATTATTGTTAACTTTTTAGGCAGTATTTTTAGTATTTCCAATTTTTCAAAGTTAAGGAAGTACTTATCATAAAAAGGGGCTAAGAATTATAAAGCTACATTTTTTAGAAGATTTTTGAGTATGCAATTTTGCAGCTCATTCAATTGTAATATAATAATATGCAACATTCAACTTTTTGAAAAATTTCATTGGCTTTTCGGAAATTTTAATTGGAACGGTCTCACGTACATATAACGCAAACACCCTACAGAAAAAAATTACTAAAATCGACGGAAATTTTTACAGCATTGAGAATAGCACTTTTTACACTAAAATTGGTTGGCTACATAACAGTACACTTAGAAATCTCCTCAAAATCTTCTATAAATTCTGGCCGCGCTTTGAAATTTTTAATCCACTTTTAGAAATTTCTACGATTTTTCGGATTTCTCCATAAGCTTAGAAATCCTGCTTAAGGCGATTTTTATTGAAAAATTGTTTACATTTTTAAACGAAAATAAGAGAGTCAAATTTTCGACAGAACTGTTTGAAATAAATTTAAAAACTCTGGCGTATGATTTTTTTTTTGAGTCACTGTATATATTTTTCAATAAAATCGACTTTTAACTAGAGCCCTAGATACCCGGGTATCGAGCAATTCGATCTGATCGTTTTTGTTTGAAGCCCGTTTGTTGTTCAAATGCCCGTACAAACATTCGAGCATTCGAGCTTACAAACAAAAAAAATGTTTATCGGAAAAACAAAAATAAAAAAAACTACATATAAAGAAAAAAAAATAATAAACAAAAGAAAAAAAACAAACTTCAAAATACCCGAATTGTTCAAATGCCCGTATAAACATACGGGTAATAAACAAACAAACAACTCTTCGAGCATTTGAACAACAACTGTTCGGGCTACTCGAAAATGTTCAAAAAAAATCGAGAGCTCTACTTTTAACACAAATTATTAAAATTTTGCATTAAACAAGCAATTTGGAATAGATGGACACAATAAAATATTACTACCTATGTGCTACGGTTATAAATAATAATTTTCTTATATAATTTAGTTTTTTAATATTCCCTTTTTACAGACATTAAGTAAAATCTCAAGTTCAGATATTCTTATACATTGCATATTTATTCCCATTGTATTTTATACTAATATTATTTTATTAAGATGATAAGTAATTGAAAGAAAACTTGAAATGATTTATCACACTTATGTCATCTCGGCAAATTTGCCAGGCCAAAATTACACAGAGAGAACAACCTTATTATGTTATGCTAGCCACACACCTTGCAATTTTTTATACAACATGAGCATGTTGCGCTGGAAATCGCAACGTTTTTGGGGCTGTTGTATGAAGTTGTGTATCGATTGTACGAAAATTCAAAAAGTTTTGATTTTTTGGCAAGTTGTACAACCTGGTTGCATCGTTTGGGGGCATGTTGTTCAACATTTCATTTTATGAGAATTCTTGAAGTGAACACATCAAATTAAAAAAAGTAAAAAATAAGCGAATTCAACACAAAAAAACATAAATATTTGTAGAATAAATAACGCAAAATGGAAAGCTCGCAGGAACCACTTTTTTGCAATTTTTTTCTTTTAAATAATCGTACTTTTGCTGTACGTTCTTCTTCTTCCTACAAGCGCAATATTATCCTATTCCATCTTCACTCAAAGTAATTTTTTAGAAAATAAGATTGCACAACAAGGTTGTACAATAAATTCAACCCAACCATATGTATGCAAACAGCCCAACCTGATTGCAACCGAGTTGGGTCAACGGTCGCACCGTGTATGGCGACCATTACTTTTGTCTACCATTATCATGTCTAACATCCATGTTTTCATATGCGTGGGCACTTCATTATGTTATAACATCATTTACAAAATGGCGCCGAATTGGCATGCCGTGTACGCAGAAGCACTTAGAAAGTTAAAAAAAAAATTGTTTAAAATTGGCGATGATGCTCGCAAACTGTATATATGCACTTAATATTCTTTTTATTTATTTTTTAAGCCAAAACACTGAAGCAAAATGGACGCCGTGCGAAATTTCACGTTCAATGTGGAGCTGTTGCCACTGTGAATTTTTCGTTGTAATGAAAAATTAGCTGTCAAATCATCAAACTGAAAGCTCATGTTAAGGCAATTATGTTAAAGCAATTGCTTTGGCATCTCTGATAAGCTTAGTATCGACCTCTCAAGAAACGCAAAAGTTTCATATAAAATGACGTACAAGAAATGCTCAAGAAATTTTTCTTGTGAAACTTTCTTGAGCGAGTATCGACCTCTCAAGAAAATTAGTACACTTTTTTAATACTATTTTTCAACGTTAAGCCGGGTATCCACATCACAAGAAATGCTAAAACTCCATATAAAAAACGCTCAAGAAATAAGCCGGGTATCCACATCACAAGAAATGCTAAAACTCCATATAAAAAAACGCTCAAGAAATAGCCAAGAAATTTTCTTGTGTCAAATTTCCTTAAGGCAGTATCCACTTCACAAGAAAATCTATTACAATTTTTGACGAAAAATGGCGTTGGCAATGCTGGTTTCGCCAAGAAATATATACGATTGTATATATTTCTTGAAGAAAAAATCAAACGTCAAAATTACTTAAGAAACATATGCTTATTTTTTCTTGAGCCATTTCTTATGATGTGGATACCCAGCTTTAGCCAAGAAATTTTCTTGTGTCAAATTTCCTTAAGGCAGTATCCACTTCACAAGAAAATCTATTACAATTTTTGACGAAAAATGGCGTTGGCAATGCTGGTTTCGCCAAGAAATATATACGATTGTATATATTTCTTGAAGAAAAAATCAAACGTCAAAATTACTTAAGAAACATATGCTTATTTTTTCTTGAGCCATTTCTTATGATGTGGATACCCAGCTTTATGCGAACACAGCTACACAGGTTTTGCCAAGAAATATATCATCGAGCATTTATTTCTTAAAGAAATTTTGACGTTTGTTGCGTGTTGAAAAAAAATCGTGGAAATCGTTAGTGAAAATGGCAAAAAAGAAACGAAAAATAGAATGAACAATTTTTCTAATGATGCAAGGGCATAGTTGGCATCGATTTCTCATATTTTATTCCATTCCGGCCATCAATATAGCACAGTTTACCAGTAATATAAGGTCATCCTCGTCGCTTTCGATGATTTCCTAAAATAACAACAAGATAAAACTATTGAAAGCATATATTTAAAGCTTTTATTTAATATTTTTTAAAAACTTACTAATTGCTTATGTTTACAAAAAGGTTTATTTCGTTTACGTTTTTGATGCTCTTCTTCATTTCACTTGGTATTCACGGTGGATTACTAAACGTCAAAATTTCTTGTCTACTACTATTTTTTACTCAAGAAATAAATCCAAAAATTTCTTGAGCTGTTTCTTGAGAGGTCGATACCAGCCTATATAACAGAAGACAGAGGCGGTCTCCATTTGAAATCTATGTTATAATGGTGCTTGTTATGACGGAATTCTGTTTTGTGGAGACGCCGGGTTATGTAGATGCCAGACAATTTTTCTAACTTTGTAGGCAGACATGCTAAAATGAATTACATATGCCCTATTTCAGAGAAATATATATGAAATTTTCTCTGAAATAGTAGCCGTGTTTCACATACGGTGATCCTAACCCAGATAAAAATTTTTGCATGTAAATGCAACAACAAGGATTTCAGCTCGATTAAACCAGATAAATTGCTGGTTCAATTTCTGATCCGCCCTGTTCGATTTGTTTTTTCCGTGCTGATTTGGCAGCACAGTGCTTTTTTGATTTGGCAGAACTGAAAAGTGACATTTGTGTATGTATACATATACCCTGCAGTAAATTTGTTTCACTGCTAAATGATCATTGATCATTCTTTGTTGAATATTCATCACTATCGTTTTGCGTTGGTGCAAGCGTGCAAGCTATATTGAAAAACCCAAACGAAATACCATCTAGGCGGTTATAAACCCACGAGCCAGCTTGTATTTCGGTAGGTTTTTTGACATTCGGCAGCTTTTCTGAAAAATTTTTCAATTTAACAACTATAAAACAAATTATATTTAAAATAAAAAATATATGGAAATACAAATTTCAAATTTGCCTCTTGTAAACTTCTGCTTTGGACGTAAGGGGAAAGAAGAAGTCCGGAAGAAAAATTATACTGCGCACTGGCTTCTCCTTATAACATGGAATACATAGCTATCCCGCCATTTGAGTTTCATAATTTATTTCAGTAATTTAAATTCAAATTTCAAAAAAAAATAATTTTTGAAATAGTTATTTTCATTTAGTTTAAAGTCAATCAAATTCTTTTTGAGGGAGTATTTGTCTCTTTTCAACGTACAGAAGAATTGTTTTTGCGCTATTATAACTCTGACGAGTTTTATGGCCGAGCTTCTCTCCCAATTCGAGGTGTGCTCCTTTTGTTTTTCCTACCATTGGACAGTTTTATGCCGGCTCCGAACGGAGTCATATAGGCATTAGGAAAGCAAACCATTTATTTGAAAAAATTCAGCAGCCTTTATATGAAAGCATTCACTGATGCCTCCTCATGATGAATTTCATCAGTGATTCATTTCAGATTTTTACTGCTGGGTATATGTTGTATATGTTTCTTCTTCTTTTTAGTTCTTTTCAAGTGCAGCCAATTTTCATTATGAGCCGGATTGTTTCAGTAAAAACTTATCTTAACCCAGACCCAGATGTAATAACTGAAATGCCCCTAGTGCATTTTTCAAGCAAAATCTCAAGCATTTTTGAAATAGGGCATTTTTGAAAAAATTTTTGAAAAGGACGATCTTTTACTCAGCCATCGATGTTGTGATTACGATCTTGACATATGTACAAAAATATAAATTTATTTAAGAGCTTTTAAATGTAATAAAAATGTATCAAAGCCGCGAAATTATTGCCGATTGCGTTGGGGTTAATTATAATAATAATTTGTTTATTTAATAAGATTGTTCTCTCTGTGTAATTTTGGCCTGGCAAATTTGCCGAGATGACGTTAGTGTGATATATTTGCCGAGCACAACAACAAAATACACGTGTTGTCAAATTTGAAGCGTCGGCAAATTTTTCACGCCTCAACCCCGTGATATTTGATATCATGAGAAAAATATCACTACGATGTGTGTCTCTGGCATAACGTGCTAGTTCACAATGAAGTCAGTTCGAATTTTATTTTCTTAAAGGTCCGCTCTCTCAGTGTGGCAAATTTCTCAAGATATCATGATCTCTCGGCAAAAATATTAGACAGAGAGAACAACCTTAATGTATTAGCTCGTTCAAAATGCACAAATTGTATCATTTCTTAATATTCGACAAGTGGCTTGTGTAACCACGTCGTAATATGATTTTATAAAGGGAAATATTCATATTTCATCTTAGTGGCATCACTTTTTTTTTTTGAAGTGCAGAGTTGCAGCTGTCAAATTTATTTACGTTAACTTTTTATCTGTTTTCATTTGCTATTCCTATTAAATTCTTTGTTTTTAGTAAATCTTTTTAAAGACGTAATTTAAAAAAATTGTTTATTATTTACACATTTGCGTGAGACTATGTCCATGAAAAACAACTCAACCAAAATAGAGTATCGCATAAAATTATTGTCTGGTAATAATGTTGTGCTTGTCGAAGCCAAGGGCTTTGAATCGGAGATTTTTGCACCAGAAATACAAAACGGACGCATCACTTTCCAAAATATCATACCTAATCGGCGTTGCTGCTTATTGAGTAAGGCAATTGCAGCAAAAAAGAAGCGATGTCCAACTTCGCAGGAGCAATTCCCCACAGTCCCAGCAAAAACCCAAAATAGGATAGAGTGTAGCTACTCACCTTTAAGCCCGAAGTGGCGCTACCAAGCTGGACATGAATATGCACGTTCCCCTTTAGCATTCAGCACCCCGGCACCGGAAAACACACCAAACGCATCTTATATAAAAGGACAGAAACTGAAAATCAACAAAAATAAAGAAAATTTTGACCCAGTGCAGCAGCACAGAACTGCATCAACACAGAGTGAATGGAGAATTAGTCAAAAGGGTTCGGATGGTAAACGATTGGAAGGGAGTGGTTATTTCGGTAGTTTGACTGCAATCGGCGGTGATTCTGGCTCAAATTTTGCAATACCTGATGTTCCTAATTTAACGCGAGCATCGATATCGCAAACGCCCACATTCCTAAGAACACCACAAAGCGGTGCAAAAACGCGTAAAAATAATGAGTCAAGGTTTCAAGAAGCTCCAGCTACAGTAACTAAATGGCGTAAATGCATAACACCCATTCGTACATATTCACGCCAAAAGCTAAATGTACTGTCCTTACCTTCCAGCGCAAAAAAACTGCACTTCCTAAAAAGAATGCGCCCTACCACGCAGGGCGACACGGGTACACACAAAATAGAGGTGAAAAGGCGAAAGCTGATCATTGATCCAAAAACAGCGATTTCTCCGTTAACATTTAAGCGCCAATTAAAACCAACCGCCCACCTAAATTCGCCCAATCCAGAATCGCCTGGACGACGAAGAGTGACAGTACCATCGCTGCCCAAGGAACGTAAACAATATAGTTCCAGCAAAAAGACCGCTTTCGATATGCTAACAACTCCATATCTTAGTCACTGTATGGCTGGCAAATTGCAAAAGCAATTCAAAAAGGCGTGTGTAAATAAAGCTTCGTCAACATGTCCGAAATATAAGGTGCTATGCAAACTGACACCGCTGGAGGATTCACGGGGTAATAATGCAGAAGAAGTACATCGCATTTCAAGTTTACCGCCAAGTAAGGTAACCGTAGACGCCAATATGGAAAATTCATTCTCGAGTGCAATGCAAGTAAATAAAAATCCGGCTACCTTGGCACAACCACAACAATATCAAGAAAACCAACAACAACAATATCAACAAAACCTACATCAGCATTGCCATCAAACTGTATATGTGACGATCGAGCGCATGCCTTGTCCAGATTAAGGGGAGCAATCGTTTTTCTTATATGATTAAGGTTTAGAAACAGTTTGCTCATTGTCTTATTATGGCCTGGTTATGCTTACAATGCTGCTGGTCGAGCACCGTGAAATTGTTGTTGTGCACTTCGACGGTGAGAGAATTTTCGGACTCTCACATCCAGCAAATCTGCTGTGTGAAATAGGCAGCCAGCAGTCGAGGTTTCGGGGTAATAATGTGTTATGTTGTGTATGTGCGCTCCAATCATCAATGTAAGCATAACCACCTCTCACCAATCACGAAATGTTTCCGATTTTGATTGGCAATTAACATTGGTACCATAACCACAGCATTAGCCATCCATCGATTAACCGAAAAATAATGATTAATCAGACAATGAAGAAACTGCTCTATTTTTTCTGAATGTCATGCATTTTAGTAAAATGTTTCATAGTTAACCCAATAACTCATTTCAGGCTATTGTGGATATTTAAGGAAACTCATTTAAACAGCTAATGTGTATTTTTATATGGCCTTTAACTAGTTATTGGGTAAACTTTGAGCATATTTACATACTAGCTTGTAGGTCTGTCAAAACAATTTTTAGTTCCATACAGGCCTCAGATGTTTATACCAGGGATTGCAAATAATCGGTTTTTTTTTTAATTTTGACTAAAAAAATCATACTGAAGGAGAAATGCTAAACGCAAAAGAAGTACACAGATCTAATCACCGTAACGCAGACTACCTCTAGGTGCATTAACTTTTATTTTTTCGATTTTTATAAAAATATTGATTTTTAATCATTATTTTCTGAGTTTTATTTTCTGCTCAGAAAATAAAAGTTATTTTTTAAGTTTTATTTTTCGCTTAAAAAATAAAAGTTATTTTTTGAGTTTTATTTTTCGATCAGAAAATAAAAGTTATTTTTTGAGTTTTATCTTTTTGCTCAGAGAATAAAAGTTTCTTCAGTTTAATTTTAGTTGCAGCTGTCGATTTTGCCACATTAACACGTAGGTAAAGTTTATAAATAAAAAAATTAAAAATTTATTTATCTACTTTACCTATTTACATATATGGCAAAATCTACAATTGCATCCAAAATTAAATTGAAAAACTTTTATTCTCTGAGCAAAAAAAATAAAACTCAGAAAAAAATTTTTATTTTCTGATCGCAAAATAAAACTCAAAATAATAACTTTTATTTTCTGATCGAAAAATAAGACTCAACAAATAACTTTTATTTTCTGAGGGAAAAATAAAACTAAAGAAATAACTTTTAGTTTGTGAGCAGAAAATAAAACTCAGCAAATAATGATTGAAAATCAACTTTGAATATAACTCATAACCGTTACAGTACCTGGTTTATACTAATTTGCATATACCAGGGACCGTAACGATTATAATTTTTATAAAAAAAATCATTTTTAATCGTTATAATTTGATTTTTATTTTTTCGATCAAAAATAATTAATATTTCTGGATTTAAATTTTTCCGATGAAACTTGATCGATATTTTATGATTTTTATTTTTTCGATCAAAAATATTTTTTATTATTGGATTTAAATTTTTCCGATGAAACTTGATCGATATTTTATGATTTTTATTTTTTCGATCAAAAATAATTTTTATTATTGAATTTCAATTTTTCCGATCAACTTTAATAAATATCTATATATATAAAAATGATTTGGTATTTAATTGTAACGCTAAAACTTGAAAACGGCTGAACCAAATCAAATACTTCCTTAGGGGGTTTGTTTGTTGTTACCCCGCGAAGGTTTAGACGAAGAAAAAATTAAAAAATGTTAGGGGGGCGTGGCACCTCCCATACAACCTTAATTTTGAAAGCTGATTATCTCTAAAACAGTTCAAGGTAGGGAGCTGAAAATTGGTATAGAGATAAATGATATCAAAACCATTCCCACGCATATAAGTGGGGGTTATCGGAAAAAGGGGCGTGGCACCTCCCATACAAACTTAATTTTTCAAGCTGAATATCTATAAAAGCGTTTAAGGTTGGGACCTGAAAATTGATCAGGAGATTAACGATATCAATAGCATGCTTATGAAAAAAACAATAGTTTTGGGAAAAGGGGGCGTGGTACCTCCCATGCGTTCTTAATTTTTAAGGCTAAATATTCCTAAAAGCGTTCATGGCATGTACATAGAAATCACTATGCAGATATACGATATCAATACCAAATTCACCCAAAAAAAGAAAAGATTTATCGAACAATGGGGCATTGCACCTCCCATACGTACTAAACTTTTGAGGCTGAATATATCTAAAAGGGTTGGAGGAAGGGCCTGAAAACCATTATGGAGGTATACTATACGTATCAATACTCTTACTTAATTGGTTAAAATAGCAATACTCAGTGAAAATAAATATCCGGAACAGAAAACTAAAAATTTTGTGTATCGTGCAGCCTTAAACTGAATACTAAAATTATATATTTTTGAAGTTGTATACACCATGAAGTAGTGAAAAATCGTTAATTTTCTATTAAAAACAATACCGGTGTAATAACAATTTTTGAAATGAAATTAATAAAAAAATCTATTTTGGGCAGAACGAAGTTTGCCGGGTCAGCTAGTTTATTCATATAAATAAAATATTTATGCGTGCACATTGCCATAGCTCTGTTCCGTTCTGTTCAAAAGCATGGGTGTTCGTATGTGTATTCCAAACTTACCAAGCAATTCTGAACACAACATGCACAATTTTGGCAATCTTCAACTTCAGACCATTAAATATAGGATTCACTAACGTTTGAAAAAGTATATTATGATCGGAGAAAAAATAAAAAAATATTGATTAAAGTTGATCGGAAAAATTTAAATCCAATTATAACAATTATTTTTGATCGAAAAAATAAAAATCATAAAATATCGATCAAGTTTCATTGGAAAATTTTAAATCCAATAATAAAAATTATTTTTGATCGAAAAAATAAAAATCGTAAATAATGGTTATTTAAAAATTTAAAGAATAAAAATCTTCAGAATAAAGATGAGGTCATATTTGGATAGAATATGCTAAAATCATCATATCGGCATACTTGCATTTTATTGTTAACGAAGTTTTCATAATGATTTTTTCATCCGAGGAAATGAAAATAACGATTAAAATCGGTCCCTGGCATATACATTTTATGCATTTTATTGTTAACGAAGTTTTCATAATGATTTTTTCATCCGAGGAAATGAAAATAACGATTAAAATCGGTCCCTGGCATATACATTTTATGCATTTTATTGTTAACGAAGTTTTCATAATGATTTTTTCATCCGAAGAAATGAAAATAACGATTAAAATCGGTCCCTGGCATATACATTTTATGCCTCTATGAAATTTTAGTTATTCATTGTTTAAAAGTTGCTATATTTTATTGAAAATCTTGTGTTTTTAGTACTAATTACAAATTTAGAAATAGGTTTTGTTCAGCAACTCAGTTTGAAGCGCAACGAGCTTTTGTAGTACAAGCTCATCGCAATCAACAAAAAAGTATGTACTGCCGCTGTTGCGTTTATGCTGCGTTTCTGAACATACACATAGTTATAGTAGAAAATTTCTTAAATAAGTATGTATGTATGTATGTAAACTTCTTTAGAATATTTAATAATATGTATGTATGTATAAATTTATGTACAATTAGCTTATAGCTTAACACTAATTATAAATGTATTCATGATTTCCTTATATTTATCGCATACACCCATTTTTGCAGAATATATATGTATGTAGCTTTCTCAAATAGTAAAAATTGTTTAATTAAATCTTTTTTTTATGCTACATCCCAATAAACACTAAGTTAACAATTCTAGAGAATATGGAAAATGTGGTTATTCGATTTGAGAACTAGGTAGATCTTTATCCAGTAAAATTGTACCTTCGTTATCCCATCGGAATAGCTCCGAAGTGCGTTTTCGATTGAAGTCATTATGACATCCCACATAGGATTTTATGAATTTTTTGATCATATTTCAGTCTATTTCGATCCCTATGCACGTTTAAAATAATGGAAAATGCGCTGATTTTCTGATCATAAAAGAGCCTCTCGTCTGTAGAAAATGGTATCCTACGTCCAACTCTTCTTGGGGAGTCGTTTTCGAGTCTTATTTTAATCGTATTTTTATCATTTTCGAGTCCATTTCGATTTTATTTTTTTCGATTTTGAATCTTATTTTGGTCATTTTTGAATCGTTTTCTGATCGTTTTTGAATCTTTTTGGGGTCATTTTTCTTCGTTTTTCCGATAATTTTCGATTGGCTTTCCAATCTTTTTTGTGTATTTTTTCAATCGTTTTTCTGGTCATTTTCGAATCTTTTTTGGGTCGTTTTTCAGTAACTTTCTGATCAATTTCTAATAATTTTCTAATACTTTTCTACTCTTTTTCCTATAATTTTTGGATCAGTTTACAACCGCTTCTCTTACCCATCTTCTACATATTCTACCCTTAGCCTTACCTTTACCAATATCGCAAAAAGAACTTCCACGGTCACCCTCAGTCCACATTTTGGTTGGAACTTTTGAAACAGATTTTTAGCCTACAATAATATTAAGCAAATAAGGAGTTTAAGATATAAAAATTTCAATCCGTAAATGATTTCCTATGAAAATGCATATGCGCATTTTGGCACTCTCATATACGGCAACACGGAAGACATGCATCCATATGTTCCTGCTCTACAACATTCGGAACCATCAATACCGAAATCTAATATAAAATTCTCTGAAATTTTTTTTTGAAAAATTATAGCTTTATGTACTAGGCTTGCTAAGGAATATTTTTAATTTTTTTCCAAAAAAGCAAAGTAATCGATCACATTTCTATCTTTAGCATGATCAATTTGTGATAAATTATTTTTAATCAGCAAAGGGGATCGAAAAAGACTCATCTAGGTGATTTTTATATGATAAAATATAAAATCACTTTTCAATCGCTGGTCTGACTCGTTTTCCAGTCTTCTTTTAATCGTCAAAGTGATAAATTCTTGTTTTAATCAGCAAAGGGGATCGAAAAAGGCTCAGTTAGGTGATTTTTATATGACAAAAAATAAAATTACTTTTCAATCCCTGGTGTGACTCATTTTCGAGTCTTATTCTAATCACAGAGGTGATTAATCAGTTTTTGATCATCAAAGGGGATCGAAAAATACTCAGCGCAGTCAGTTTTCATAAAACAATCTTCCAAATGCTATGTGGGATAGTGCTATATTCCTCTTTTTAATTGTTTTTCCTTTTAATATATATTCATGTTCTACATAGTGTATTCCAGATTTATCTTACGTTGATAACTTAAAGCGAACACATGCGGATTATCTAAAACTTACAGCCGAAAAACTATGTAAATGTGACTATTGAGAAAACACGCCCCAAATTTGTAGTTTCTATTTCTCAACTTAATCGATATTTTTGCCAGAAATGTGTCTCCTAGGAAATGAGCTAGCTAAATCTCTAACTTAACATCAACTTACTAAGGAAATGTTAAAACTATTGTCATCTTCTACAGCGAAAACACGCCTTAAAGGCACGTTTAATGGCGCGTACATTATGTATAACTTGTTCCTGCAAACAATTCACAATTAATTGCTTATATATGTAAATTTAAATTATCTGCAATTAAGTGCAACTTAACTTACCTGCATTAAATTGAAACACATGGCAATTAGCGCCATGCCAAGCAATAAATACACGGCGCAAAGTATGAAACTAACTTCAACTTTATCTTTATCAGCAGTAATCTGAAAGTGAAATTGCATCGAAACTAAATAATTAAGCATTCATTTTCAACAAACTTGAAACTAACCACGCGCTCGCCTGGCACCAAATCGCCAAAGCCAATGCTGCTCAACGAAATGAAGCAAAAGTAGCTGCCATCCAAAAGATTCCATGCTTCCCAGCGGCTAAATAAAATAGCGCCAGCTAAAATATAACTGCATAAAAAAAAAATAGTCAATTAACAATTAAAAGCAATGAAGTTACAGAATAATTAAAAATTTTTTTTTGCTATCGTTTTTAGCACAAACCAACCAACCTTATCATTATTACCACGCACACGGTCAATGGCACCGTAATTTCATTGCTATTCATACGTATCTCTCTTTCAATATCCGAATCATTATCTTCGAATATATCCAAAGCGCTCATGCTTTGTGTTGATGTCTCAGACTGTTCACTGTAGTAGGTCGAGCTTGAGGAGGAGGTGTAACTGCTCCTACTCCTACTATCACTTTGACTAGTTGCACTCTCGCTGCTATTGCTATTGCTGTGATTTTCCATGTCGCGTAGCTATTTTATTGAAATACATACATATGTATTTGCAGTAATTTTTTAAAGCTTTACTATGTTCTTATGTATACTATACAGTAACGTCAATTCTTACCGCTAGCGACATGGCCAATTGCCGCATTTTCCTGCGTTCGCGTATGATCCGTCGTCGCGCCACACCCGGACATATCCGACACAAACACACTTTGGAGTAAATCCATTTGAAGGACTTGGCCAGTACGTCACCGATGTTGGAGAGATAGAGCAGAAAAAGTGGCATACCAATGATGGCATATAAGATTGTAACTAATTTTCCCCAGTCCGATTTGGGAGAGATGTTACCATAGCCTGGATAAAAAAAAGAACGAAAAAATCAGAATTAGCATCAGAAACACAAACGATTGTGTAATGTGATTCGAGTTAATAGCATAAACCACCTTTTTGTGGCTCTTCTGCTGCCAATTTATCTAAAAATAGCTTTTAGTAACCTTAAATAAGATACACCTTTTTGGATATTTATTTGTAGCGCTCCCTTTTGTCTGAGAATCACAAAAAAGTCTGAACGATCTACATACACATACATACTATCTATTTTAATTATAATTATGCTATGATTACCTATTGTCGTTATAACCGTTAATGAGTAGAGGAATGAACCCGAAAAGCTCCATTGCTTATCAATATCTGGATCAAGTAGATTTTCGTATGCTACCTCGCGTTGGAATGCCAACAAAATTTCGTTTACTCTGTAACATTTTATGAAATTTGTAAATAAAATATGCATCCACAGATAAAAATAATAAACCAACAATTTACCTTGCCTTATAATATTTATTATTATAAAAGCTTATATTCTGTACTGTTATTTCCCATAGCGCCTTCAAACATTTTCCCGTTGCATTCGGTTTTATACGTTTATGTGGATTGAGTCTTTCGTATTCAAATAATTCGATTGTTTGAAAAACGAAGGCACCTGCGGAGTGGAGAGAGAAGGAAAATGTGGAAGAGCATAAATATTTATGCCCGTATGTCAGTTAGATGGATCGAGTTAGAATTGCATACATATGTAAATACCTCCGATTGTATAGAAGATCACTAGCAATATAATGCCAACATTACTAAACATAAAAGCCGTAAATTGGCGGAATTTATCCTTAAAACGTTCGAATGGTGGTTTTTGGCGTCTACGATACGAGTTGCGACGCGAGGACATCTTCCTTGGATCTCCTTGCTGCGACTTTACCTTCGTTGCGTTTCTTCTTCCTTTTCGCCTTCTTTGACGATGCTTCGTAAATATTTAGTAATGTAGAGCTTTGAATATTCCCAATATATGAGAAATGACAAGGTTTAACTTTGCTGGCAGTTGACATGCTTTTTCACGACTTCGTATTCCTTTCATTACTTGGTTGTAAGATATGAGTTACGGAAGGCATCGGTATTTGAATAGTGACTGAAATGAAAAGAGAGACACCGTTAAGAAGTTATTTGTATTGGATGGATGTTACCCTGCAAAAATTCCAAGTACCCCATTCGCTCTTCCATGGAGTGCTCACTATGGACCAAGTCAGGTTAATATTCCGCTAAATATCCTTGTACTTTATAATGGTCAATGTGTCCTTTAGCGAAAATAACAGACCAAGACTTTACCAAGTGGCACATTATGTTTCCACCCACTTGCCTAATCGTCTTTTAGATGTAGAATGGTGCAAAGAAAAAAATGCATTTAATGTATGTATATACATACATATAAAAGTTGTTGCATATTTCAGGGCGTAATTTGTGATTATTATATCCTGTGGTCTTTTGCGTTATTCGTACAAAGATTTCATCTGAGGGAATCAAACCTATCGAATGGTATAAAAATATTCGAAATCGGTTCAGTAGTTTTTAAGTAATTGCAATTTAAAAAATTCGTAATATAAACTTTGACCTTTAATATCTTTTGTTGTTGTTGTTTCCAAAAAAAAAAAAAGATTCACTAAATACTCAGCTTAGCCATGTTTATCAGTCCTCATACTTGGTTTTTTTATTTTATTATTTTAGAAATTTCACATTTATACCAGATCGTGCTATTTTTCAGCTTTGTGGGGCTTTCAGCACTTCTAAACATGCCAATAAAATTTTAAAGGCTTATTACTGGGCTAGAAAGGTGTCGTTCTGGCTTTGGAACAAATTGAATTTCCAAAAAAATTTTTTCACTCCACCTTAATGTATATATTGCGGATATGTACATATCGTCATTGATATTGCAATACGTTCCATGACACTTTTCACTTCTTCCTGAATGCACCTAAATAACCTTTTTAAACTTTTGTCAATCACATAGATTTTGCTTTTATATATACATACATATGTAACTTCGCTTTTATATATACTTAGGTTATTCACAAGGTGTCATAAAGTGATATGTCACATTAAAATATAGTACGGAAATAGTTATAAAAGACTTTTCCGAAGCCCTGTGAAGAAGTAAACAAAAACAGCTGATCAAATACGACGACTCAAAAACATATCGTGCAGAGTTGTATTTATTTAGTACACATATAGCCTAGAATAGATTTTTAAACTAGTGGGAATTTTTCAATAAAACTAGCAGGAAATATTCTGCGAATGTTAGTTCTACTAATTTTAACACTCCCGTAATAAAATTTTAAAAACAAAAATGCATACATACTAAATTTTCTTCTTGTCACCATTAAACAGCGCGTCGACGAAAATGGCAACGAGTGACCGTCGACGTCGACTTAGCTGATACCAAATATGTTTCGATAGTTGTCACAAGTTATCGACTTTACCATACGTAATACCGATTTTGATAGGTCGTCGCCGACAGCGTCGAGTGAGTGTCGACGACGACAACCGTAATAAGGGTGATAGTTTTTTCTCCTTTCTCAAAAATTTAGTCACGGAGACATAGCACGTTTTGCAGTATCACCGACGATATCTTAGTGTTAGCCTTCGTCTATATTTTCTTTAACAACATGTAATTTTCTATGGCGATTTAGACAGCTTTTATTAAAAAATAAAACTATCACTTAATACAAATTTCATATTTTAATATTTTCTGAAAAATAATTAAATATTTAAATACACTTAAGCGTGAATGTATGTATGTATGTATATACATTAGGAAGGGTCGATTATTTCTCGATAAAATCGCATACGCGAATAATGTTCTATAGACTATTCTAAGCAACTTTGCAAAAGAGACTATGGGTCTTAAACTAAAGCCCAAATTACATCAGCGATGTGGCAGCGGGCAGCGACGGTTTTCCAAATCAGCTAATGCGTCTAATATGAGCAGTGACTGCCAGACCAAACACAATAGGGCGTTCGCAGTATTTGGCAGTGACTTATTTATATATTAGGTATGTTTCCTTTTACCTTGGACACGTGGTGACATAAATTTACTTACCATTTTCATGTCCATTTTTTTCAATTAAAATAATCAATCCATACCTGGGTAATACTGAGTAGTCATTGGACTATTACGTACTTAAATACTTTATATTTTGATCTTGAAGTAATGAGTCCAAGTACTTTCAGAATATTCAAGTACTAGTACAAGTACAAGTACTTTCAGAATATTCAAGTACTAGTACAAGTACAAGTACAAAGAATTGAAAAAGAATTGAATTTTTAGCAAATACTTCAAAGTAATTGAAAATAATTGAATGTACATTCATTTGTACATACATTCATTTGCTAAAAATTCAATTCTTTTTCAATTCTTTGTACTTGTACTTGTACTTGTACTAGTACTTGAATATTCTGAAAGTACTTGTACTTGTACTAGTACAATTCTTTTAAAATGTACTTGTCACAAGTCGTACTGGTACTTGATATTACCCAGGTCTGAATCAATCTTGTTTCATTTTTTCCTCTGCTCTTTCTTCTTCTTTGCTTTTTCATTCCGCCAGCAATATTTGATTGTGGAAATCAATTAAGTAAAAATTAAATTCTCTCCTGCTTGCTGGCATCAAAGTACGGAAACACAAAATTAGTAAAAAATATATTGCATTGGATAGTACGGAAACAGACATAAGTTCACATCACGAAGTGGCCGCTGTGGTGCAGTGGGTAGAGTGCTCGCCTGCTATGCTAGAGGTCTCGGGTTCAAACCACGGTCCGAGCCAAACAAATTTTTCTAATTAGTAAAAATCCAATTATTGGGTTTTTTAAGAGCAGCGGTCACCTCTCGGCAGTGGGCGGCATACCCTCCGAGAGTATTTCTGCCATGAAAAAGCTTCTCACAAAAAATGCATTCGCCGTTCGGAGCCGGCATAAAACTGTAGGTCCACCCAATTAGTAGGAAAAACAAAAAGGAGCACACCTCGAATTGGGAGAGAAGCTCGGCCATAAAACTCGTCAGAGTTATAATAGCGCCATTGTATTATATTATATATTATATTATATCACATCAACACTTGAAGATGGCTGCGATTCAAGGCAGCGGCAGCGAATTTAGAATTTGGGCTAAACGGAGCGGTGCTGCCAGCTGCCTCTGCTGTATTATGTGCCGCTTCATTGCAAACATGGAGGAACAATAAAGGAGAATGCATAAGATCAGCTGACTTCTTCTTCAATCTTCATACAACACACGAACACAAGCATTTTTTTTTGTTGACATATGTAGCCATGGGTAATGGCGCAATTTTTTTGGCGCTGATACAATAACGCCAGCGCCAATCGTGGCGCCAACTCACGGTACTGGCGCAATAACACCTTTAGCGCAATTGTCATCGAATAATCGATAAATAACATTTTTTCGCTTGTTACTGTTTACCATCCCCGTTTTATTTCTTTTGGCGCAATTCTGCTTACATATACGAGGGCACAATTAATTTTAATTTTCATAATCATTTGGAAAAATATTCCGTATATATGTGAAAATATGCTGGAAATTAGAGTCACTTAGATCACTATCAAGCACACATAATTGTGACGTTGTCATACGTATACATATACTACGGTGCTGTTATTGGCGTTGTGGTTGCGCCATTTTACACTAGCTCTATATTGGTACTGGTGTTAGCGCACGAAATTGAGTCAGTGTTATATTGCAATTGCGCATCATTGAGTTGGCGCTACATTGAGTTGGCGCTATACTGAGTTGGCGCTATATTGAGTTGGCGCATTTCCCAAATCGGAGTTAGCGCAATAACACCAGGGTTGGTGTCAGCGCAATTGCGCCGCGCAGCGCAGTGTTACCCATGCCTAGACATATGCCACACACACACGCACCCTAGCATTTCCATAGGGGCCGTATCTGTCAAATTCTTCTACATTCCTCTTTGCATGACACTTATCGCCCCACTATGTATGAAGGTATGTCGTCATGCGTAAACCTTTATTGTTGAATCATGATTGCAAACCGTAGTTTCTAAAAATCAGCTGATTTCGACAAACAGTCGCTGCCACAGCCACAGCGCTATTGTAATTCCGGCTTAATTCTTAGTCCGCGGGTTTTAAGCCGAAGTTTTTTTGTCAGGTAAAAAAAATTGTATTTCGTAGGCAGACAAAAATGATTCGAACTTCTTACCAAGAAGCCATGATATACTTTTCCGAAGGATTTTCATGTGCTGAATCCGAATCTGAAGTCAAAATTACCAAATTCGAAATAGTTTTCGAGATATCTTGACCTAAAAATGCAATTGCAAAAAGTGCAATTTTCTTAAAATTTGGAGTTAGGGCCAGCCCAAAGTTATGATTTCATTTAAAGTCTACGACCATTATCTTAACAAATAGGCTTTGCGTTTTCAAATGCCGTTGACCTTATTAACGAGTCTTTTTTGGTCTCCGAGATATCGCTGTTTTAAAATCTGCATACTTTTCAGTGCGTACACAATGTATTTTTTTCTTTAAAATACTTGCATTTCTTTGCTGTCATTTTTAACATGTTGCTGTTTCTTGACCATAATTGGTGGATCTGGTGACTGCAACAAAAAACGATAAAACCGGTGAACTATCGCAATTGGTTGAAGCGGTGAATTAAAAAAAATCGATAAAACCGGTGAATTATAGCTATTGGTGGAAGTGCTCATTATTGGTGCAACCGATGAATCAAAAAAAAAAATAACGACGAAAACGGTGAATTATAGCTATTGGTGGAGCTGCTCAGTATTGGTGCAACCGATGAATCAAAAAAAAAAAAAAAATACGACGAAAACGGTGAATTATAGCAATGGTGGAGGTGCTCATTATTGGTGCAACCGATGAATCAAAAAAAAAAAAAAACGACGAAAACGGTGAATTATAGCTATTGGTGGAGGTGCTCAGTATTGGTGCAACCGATGAATCAAAAAACCGGCGAACGCAACAAAAGCGATGAACCCGTGAATTATCGCTATTGGTGGAGGTGATCATATTTGATGGAACCGATGAATGCAACAAAAATGATGAAACCGGCGAATTATCGCTATTGGCGCAGGTTCTGATTATTGGTGGAACCGGTGAATGGAACAAAAAAACGATGAACCCGTGAATTATCTCTATTGGTGGAAGTGATCATATTTGGTGGAATCGGTAAATGCAACAAAATCGAAAACCTGTGAATTATCGCAACCTGGTGGATGTATTCTAAAATGTTGGAGCCGGTGAGCACGACACAACCGTTGAATGCGGAGAAATAGTGCGGCTGTTGGATGTACGGTATATTGGTGGAGCCGTAGTTTGGCAAAGTAGAAGAAACAGCAACATTTTAAAAATGACAGCAAAGAAATGCAAGTATTTTAAAGAAAACAAGTAAGGAAGCCTAAGTTCGGGTGGAATCGAACATTAGATACTCAGCTGTATGTTTTGATTGTTTGTTTGCGTTTGATGGATTTTATATAAAGCGAGTGCTGCATAAAGTGGGCGTAGCCACGCCCATTTAAAAAATTTTTATCAGTCATCCAACTAAGCATTTGAATATTATTCTTTGTGCAAAATGTCATTCCTTTATGACTTCTAGTTACAAAGATGTCACGTTACAAATTTCCAAAGCGTGTTCCAGAAATACGTTTGCTTAAAAGTAGGCGTGGTCATAAACCGATTTCAATAAATTTTTGCATGTCTATTAATACAAGTTATAAAAGTGTATAAACCAAGTTTCATCATAATATCTCAATTATTTGTCGAGTTATGGGCTCCGAAATCTCGTAGATTCCTTTGTCTAAAAGGAGGCTGTGCCACGCCCATTTTCCAAAATGTTTCTATTTTTTATTCCGGTCCATTGTAGAAATCATACCACAAAATTTCAATGAATTATCTTTACATTTGACAGAGATATCGCTTAAAATGTTTTCATTAAGTCACTTTATAGTTCCCATATATAAAAGTGGGCGTGGCCGTCAACCGGTTTCTCTAAAATTTTGAACATGTATTACCACAAGTAATAAAAGTGTACACACCAAGTTTCGTCATTATATATAAATTATTAGTCGAGTTATAGGCTAAGGAATCTCGTATATTCCTGCTTCTAAAAAGAGGCGGTGCCACGCCCATTTTCCAAAATTTTTACGGTTTTTGTCTTATGTTCGTAGTTAGACTCCTGCCATTAAAATTTTAATGATATATCTTTATATTTGACAGAGATATCGCTTAAAATGTTTATTATATTTATTAGGTCACTTTATAAGACCCATATATAAAAGTGGGCGTGGTCGTCAACCGATTTTGGAAATTTTTCGTCCAAATATTTGCTTAAGTAAGTATATCACGCGTACCGAATTTCATCGATACATCTTCAACGGTTTCTGAGTTATGACTCATAAAACTTTCAATGTTTGCCCCTTAATAAGTGGGTGTGGCACCGCCCATTTTCCAAAATTTTTGTGTTTTTTGTTTTATGTCCATAGTTGGACTCATGCGACAAAATTTCAGTGATAGATCTTTATATTTGACAGAGATATGGCTTAAAATGTTTTTATTAGGTCACTTTATAATACACATATATAAAAGTGGGCGTGGCCGTCAACCGATTTTAACTATTTTCCGTCCAAACATTTGCCTAAGTATATCACGCATACCAAATTTCATCGATATATCTTCAACGGTTTCTGAGTTATGACATATAAAACTTTCAATGTTTGACCCTTAATAAGTGGGCGTGGCACCGCCCATTTTCTAAAATTTCACCAAATTTCTTCATAGGGGCCTGAGCTCAACACGTGGGTAAAATTTCATCGCTCCAGCTATATTAGGGACTGAGATACCAAATTTCCGATTTTTTCTATATAGGAAAAGTGGGCGTGGTCATGGTCCGATTTCGCCCATTTTCAATACCAACCGTCCCAGTCTCGATGCCAACTTGCATTTCAAATTTCATCAAAATATCTCAATTTTTGCGCGAGTTAGAGTATTTACAGGCGGGCAGACGGACAGACGGACGGACAGACGGACGGACGGACGGACATGGCTCAATCGATTTCTCTTTTCACCCTGATCATTTTGATATATATAAGTCTATATCTATCTCGATTATTTCATTCTGTTACAATCCACCGTTATGTGATTAAAACTATAATACTCTGTGTACTAGTACCGCTGAGTATAAAAATACATTGTGTACGCACTGAAAAGTATGCAGATTTTAAAACAGCGATATCTCGGAGACTAAAAAAGACACGTCAATAAGGTCAACGGCATTTGAAAACGCAAAGCCTATTTGTTAAGATAATGGCCGTCATTGGCGCACTCAAGGGGGGGTTTTGGGGTTAAACCCCCCACCCCCCCCAAAATTTAACAACACCATACAAAAAATAATTTTATAAAAGATGGTACATGCACAAATATTTGTGTAAATGCATGTTGTAAAATCAATGAATATTCGTGGATGTACATTGCCAATGTTTGTCAACAACTACTGATTATATTTATAAACAAGCAGTGTGGAGACATTTCCCTAAAAGTATGCTGTGGATATCAGCAAAGGTTTGTTATATTCAGCTGTACTAGTACATAGATTATTATAGTTTTAATCACATAACGGTGGATTGTAGCAGAATGAAACAATCGAGATAGATATAGACTTATATATATCAAAATGATCAGGGTGAAAAGAGAAATCGATTGAGCCATGTCCGTCTGTCCGTCCGCCCGTCTATAAACACTCTAACTCGCGCAAAAATTGAGATATTTTGATGAAATTTGGAATACAAGTTGGTATCGAGACTGGGACGGTTGGTATTGAAAATGAGCGAAATCGGACCATGACCACGCCCACTTTCCCCATATAGTAAAAATCGGATATTTTGTGTCTCAGTCACTAATAGAGCTGGAGTGACAAAATTTTAACTACGTATTCAGCTCAGGCCCTTACGAAGAAATATGGTGAAATTTTGGAAAATGGGCGGTGCCACGCCCACTTATTAAGGGCAAACATTGAAAGTTTTATAGGCCATAACTAGGGAAGCTAAAAATATGCAAATGCATATTTCGACATAAAATGCATATCTACGGTCAAAATGCATTTCGTGCTTATTTTGGCATATTTTGGCATTTAATCGAGCAATATCGAAAAATATTAAGCTGGAAAAATCTTATCTGTCGTTAATTCAGATAGTTGCGTATACATACAAGCAAGGCTATTTAACTATTGATCTGGACCCCGGAGCGGAGAATTTTCCCATATAAAAATTCACCACGCCAAACACTAAGTTCTTGTATGCATACAAACAAGGCTACTTGACTGTTGATCAGAGCCTCGAAGCAAACCCAGAGTAAAAAAAAAACTTTGCTCCGATGAAGGGAACAATAATATGCAATATGTATCGACATACATAGGCATAATCTACACTGTCAATATGTTTGATGGTCTGATGAATCGCAGGCTAGTGCTACACGTTCAATATAAATATTGCGATATTTTTTTCGCTCTGAGGTTTAAAATATTTTACTTCCGTCCTTTTCACACTTTCACTTTCAATTCAATTTGATGGGTCGCAAAATTTTCATGCTACACATTCAATCCGTGCTGTCAATATTGCGATCCGGATTGCGGATTTCAAAATTTCGATGCTACACGGTCAATATTAATCGTTTTCCGCATACAAGAGTTTTTTTCTCGGAAAGCCACTAAAAATTTACACTGAAAATATAGTAAAACATATAATAGTTCAATGCAACCCTGCGCAATATTAATGGAATGGCTTCGCTTGCTTTGTAAAAAGATCTCATGTATTTACATAAATACAAATCTAAAATTAAGTAAAAGTATTTTATAGTATTTAAAACAAATCTTTTAAGTGGGGAAAATGTGAATTGTACGTTTCAATTTATTCAGCTTTCGGCTGAATAAATATATATTTATATTGTATGTTCTTTTCTTTAGGTTTATTCTCTATTGTTTCTTTTTCTTTAAATAAAAACAACTTTCCTTTTCTTCTGTATTATTTTTAATTGCAATTTCGTTTCACTTTATTTTCCTTTAATTTTACACTTTAATTTAAATTTTATTTTAAAGAGCGGGGACGGAGCGAGCTTTAATAGTTGCGAGATATCGATCAACTAACTTAGCATATTATCTTAGTTTTACATAGAAGTATAAAGCAGTACAAAGGTAACGGTTTGGGGAGAGCGGGTAAGTATGTAGGTAAGTATTTACATTTATATATTTTAGAATGTAAGTACGGTAAGTATATTTTATATATTATATAAATTCTTATAGTTTAAGAGATGAGTATACATCGATGGATATACAGGGTGAGTGGAGCATAAATGGTAAATAGATATAAGGTGTGGAAAAATGTAAGGTTAAGCGATAGATAAGAATATTTTATTATAGGTGTGCGTAAGTATATAGGCGGCCGCTCATATGTAAATTGGGTTGTCCATGTTCTCAACACAATTCTTATATTATTATTACTTTGCAAAATTCGTTAAAAAAATGTAAGCTTGAAATGAAATACATACATTTTTTGAGCATATTTCAGGTATTTTGTTAGGCATATATGCATATAATGAGATTTTTTCGTGCATATTTACGAGCATATTTCAGTTATTTTTCGGGCATACTAGCATGCATATTTTGAAATTTTTCGTGCATATTTTTAGCTATCGTAGTCATAACTCAGAAACCGTAGAACCAGGGACTTGTAACGCGTTTCGGTTTCGGTTTCTGTTACACAGCTAAGTAACGAAACAGAAACAGAAACAAAACTCCTTTGTAACAAAAGTCGTAACAAAACTCCGAAACGTTTCCAGCAGAAACAATACCTGTAACGAAACTAAATTAACTTGAAAGAGTTTTTAGTGCTTAGCACGAAATTTTTATTTTAATTCAATTTTTAATTGTTGGGGTAAGTGGAAAAAAATTCAACAACTATTTACAGCGAAGGTTGAGTGTATAGCTATTTCACGAAAAACCATTTTCGATCATCAGCACTCTTTTCGGAAGTGGATGCACCGGGGATTGAACCCGAGTCCATTCCAACTTCAGCCGCAATGACCCAACGGATAAACACACTCGGCCATTGAGACTCTGTGCAAGCTGTTGGATTTTCCCCACTTTTGCCTTTTTCATTTTCAACATTAACGTTAGTGTGTATATGCTTTTGCATATATTCTCCACAAACGTGCTGAATTTTTGTTGTAGGCAGTTCGCAATGAACATTGTTGTTGGTATTTATTTTATGTATATACCAAACAACGTTAACAATTTTACTTGAAAGAGTTTTTAGTGCTTAGCACGAAATTTTTATTTTTAATTAAATTTTTAATTGTTGGGGTAAGTAAAATTGTTAACGTTGTTTGGTATATACATAAAATAAATACCAACAACAATGTTCATTGCGAACTGCCTACAACAAAAATTCAGCACGTTTGTGGAGAATATATGCAAAAGCATATACACACTAACGTTAATGTTGAAAATGAAAAAGGCAAAAGTGGGAAAATCCAACAGCTTGCACAGAGTCTCAATGGCCGAGTGTGTTTATCCGTTGGGTCATTGCGGCTGAAGTTGGAATGGACTCGGGTTCAATCCCCGGTGCATCCACTTCCGAAAAGAGTGCTGATGATCGAAAATGGTTTTTCGTGAAATAGCTATACACTCAACCTTCGCTGTAAATAGTTGTTGAATTTTTTTCCACTTACCCCAACAATTAAAAATTGAATTAAAAATAAAAATTTAGTGCTAAGCACTAAAAACTCTTTCAAGTAAAAAGTTCAAGTTTTGGCCGACGAAAAGTAATAAAATCGAGTTTTGGCTGACGAAAAGTAATAAAATCAACTTTTGGCTGACGAAAACTATCAATTTCGTATAAACAACAACAATTTTAATGTAAAAACAGTATATAATTACTGATACTTTTCGTCAGCCAAAAGTCGATTTTATTACTTTTCGTCAGCCAAAACTCGATTTTATTACTTTTCGTCGGCCAAAAGTCAAATGTTCTACTTTTCGTACAGAATTTTTTTATTGATAGCTTTCGCCAGAAATTTTAAATATGTTAGTTTTCGTATGGTACGACGATTTGCAGAACATTAGGATGGACTTGTTATTTTTAGGTATATAATATACATACATATATATGTATGTCTGTGGCAACCAACTAAAGTATGGAATAAGACACTTATATTTTTTAAATATTATCGTAAGGGACATTTATTCAAATACGCTCATAAAACATTGAGAGCGAAATTATCGTAAGGGACAAAATTATGATTTTTTCGCAAACTGCAAATTTTTTCAAGAAAAAAGATATCAGGTTTAATATATTAATTAACCATCTAAACACGTGTTCAATTTCATTTAAATATACCAGTAAAAAAAACAGTGAAAAAAACAAAAAAAAAATGCTCTGTAAAATTTGCTTTTGTCCCTTACGATAAAGTCGCACAAAGGGGTCGATATGAAGAAAAATATAACTGGGTGACTATTAGGGTTGTCTTTTTTAATTTTTTTAAATGATATATAAAAACGCTTCATATGCATAGAACAACGGATTGTGAAAAGTATACATTAATTGTTATCAAGAAATATTTAATTTTCTAATAATAGCTCATTCAGACTACTTTGTACTGCAATTTCTTCATCATCATGATTTTTATAAGACGTCGAAGCAGTACAGGATGCTTTGGCGGGTGTAATATCGTTTCGTATGGATAATGGGATATCCGACTTGCGTTTTTTTTTTGTGTATTTGCTTAATTAATCAAGCTTTATTACATTTCTGTCAATTTATCATTTTTCGCAGCCAGTTATAGTCCGAAACAAGTTTCTAATAGGTATTAGTTAATAAAGCAAATTATAAGGGTTTTTTTTAATTTCGCCTTAGTAAATTTTCACATATTTTCCTAACTCCAGTTGAGTTAAAAAAAAAGGAAACGTGAGTAAGGAGTACTCATGAACATTGATGTGTAATCAGTTTCGAAATAGGACTTTTATTCCCTTTCCCTTATTCATTTTTTCACTGGTTTTCTATCGATTAAAATGCGACTATCGTTTTTATAATTTTTTGTTGCCATTGTCACTGCTACATTTTGTTGTTTTTGTTTGTTTTGTTTGTTTCGGTGTTTGGTTTTTGATTTTTAATTTTTGATTTTTGATTTCTGATTTTGATTTGTTTTGTTTTGTTTTGCTCAGAAACATACAAGATCATTCGGATCCACGTTTGGCCCATATCTCGGGGCTTCGTGTAGAAGTCCTACTCAAAACCTTTCATTTGATACCAACATTGCTCAGAAATATTCAAGGATTATCCGGATCCTCATTTTGACCCATATGTGGAGACCCGGTCTAGAATAGAGCTCTATATGAAAGCCCCGCTCAACATCTTTCATTTGATACCAATATTGTAGAAGGCCAGCTCAAAACCTTTCGTTAGATACCAATATTACTCAGAAACACACAAGATCATCCGGGTCCTCGTTTTGACCCATATCTCGCGACCCGACCTAGGAATCATAAAGAATAGGGCTTCCTGTAGAATCCCTGCCCAAAACTTTTCATTAGATACGCGTAAACTTTACCTGTTTTTCGAAATTACTCGTAGCTACAGCAAAGATGTTTGCACATCAAAATGCCACAGGTATACATATATATATTATATACCTAAAAATAAAAAGTCCATCCTAATGTACGGAAAATAGTACTATAATAATTTTTATAGTTTTGCCACTGAGAAACAAAATTAATTTCGTTTCTGGTTTTGTTTTTGTTGCAAGGAACAAAATTAATTTAGTTTCGTTACAGGTTTTGTTACTTATTGAAACGTTACAATCTTTTGGTTTCGAATTTAGTTTCTATCCTTTAATGTTTCTTGGAACAGAAACGCCAGAAACGAGAGTTTCGTTTCGTTACGAGTTTTGTTACAAGTCCCTGCGTAGAACATATATCGATGAAATTTGGTACACGTAATTTACTTACTTAGGAAAATGTTTGGACGAAAAATTGCCAAAATCGATTGACGACCACGCCCAAATTTATATATGGGAACTATTAAGGGGCCTAATAAAAATATTGTAAGCGATATCTTTGTCAAATATAAAGATATGTATAACTTTTTGGTTGCTTGTTTTTCCGACAGGGTAGGAATATGATGTATTGTGGAACGATTTTCCGTAAAGATATGTCATTGAAATTTTGTGTCATGAATCCAACTATAGACATAAAACAAAAAATAGAAAATGTTGGAAAATGGGTATGGCACCGCCTCTTTTCAGACAAAGGAATCTACGAGATTTCGTAACACATAACTCTACAAATAATTAAGATGTTATGACGAAAATCAGTTTGCACACTTTAATAACTTGTGGTAATACATGGTCAAACATTTAGCGAAGTGGGTTTATGACCACGCCTAATTTTTAACAAAGATATTTCTGGAAAACCTTTTGGGAATTTGTAACGTGACATCTTTGTAATTAGAAGTCATAAAGGGTTGCAAATTTGCACTAACAATAATATTTATATGCTTAGTTGGATGATTGATAAAAATTTTGAAAATGGGCGTGGCTGCGCCCACTTTATGCCGCACTCGATTCATATAAAATACACCCTAATCGAACAAACGCAAGCAAACAATGAAAGCATACAGCTGAGTTTTAGTTTAAATAAAAGGTGCCTTTGTTTAATGTGTGCATACGTAGGTCCACTCCCCAAACATAAATTTAAGTAAAAATTGTCTGGGCGAGTTTTAAGTATTTTTTTTTTAATTTTCCGTTGGATATTGAAAACCCCCCCCCAAATTTTTTTCTGTGTGTGCCACTGATGGTCGTAGACTTTAAATGAAATCATAACTTTCGGCTGGCCCTAACTCCAAAATTTTAAGAAAATTGCACTTTTTGCAATTGCATTTTTAGGTCAAGATATCTCGAAAACTATTTCGAATTTGGTAATTTTGACTTCAGCACATCAAAATCCTTGAGAAAAGTATATCCTGGCTTCTTGGTAAGAAGTTCGAATCATTTTTGTCTGCCTACGAAATACAACATTTTTTTTTACCTGACAAAAAAACTTCGGCTTAAAACTCGCGGACTAAGAATTGGTTTAAGACCCATGGTTTCTTTGGCAAAATTACTTAGAATAGTCCTTACAACATTATCCGCGTATACGATTTTTCACTTTTTTCACTCCCATACAAATGGACCCGCTCTAATATACATATATTGCTTTTCCCGTTGCTAAGAGCACACGAATTTTATTGTTTATTAGCATGTCTGGCTTTCGGAAAATATTCAAAAATTTAATTGCAATTTAAAATTCAATAAATGTCGGCGGGCAAACCACAAGAATCAGGTAGAATAAGATCTTTAAATATGTCTGAATTAATATATGGGGAAAGATGAATATATCGTCGTACCATACGAAAACTAGCATAGGTTTTTTTATGGCTGACGAAAACTAACAAAATCGACTTTTCGCCGACGAAAAATAACAAAATCAACTTTTGGCTGACGAAAACTATCAATTTCGTTTAAACAACAACAATTTTAATGTAAAAATAGTATATAATTACTGATACTTTTCGTCAGCCAAAAGTTGATTTTGTTATTTTTCGTCGGCCAAAAGTCGAACTTGTTACTTTTCGTACAGAATTTTTTTATTGATAGCTTTCGCCAGAAATTTTAAATATGCTAGTTTTCGTATGGTACGATCATATGTACATATGTAAATATATTATCGTCACACAAATGTGTCTTGTAAGCAAGATGTTAGTCATTTATACTACAAATGTTCAAATTTATATACAGTGGCTCACATAAGTACATATTTTCCATATTGCATTTGTTGAGAAAACGTTTGAAATTCGCCTATTTTTTCAATTTGAATTTTTTTGGAGGTAATATTATAGCTGAATCTTCATACTACACAAACACATTCATTAAAAAACAAAAATGCATTCCATTTTACAAAAATGTTGCGTATACGCCACCACATCTATGTACATATGTAAAATTGGCTTAGCATTTTAAAGCAAATTACATGCATATCTTAACAACATTTTTCAACTATTTATAATAAAATTTCCAACCATTTCTCTTCGGAAGTAGTTAGAGTAGATCAGAAGGTGTGTGCATGCAAAATTTCGAGCCAAAAATCCTAATGGTTCAGGCTTTTATGAAAAATAAAATAAAAATCAGACAGTAATTTTTATGCTTTGATGGAAAAAATAAAAATCAAGAAATAATAATTATGCTTGAGTAAAAAAATTAAAAAGAAATTAAAGAGTGAATAACGGGTATTCATGAACATTGATGTGTAAACAGTTTCGAAATCGGATATTTATTCCCTTTTCCTTATTCCTTTTTTCCTGGTTTTCTATTAAAAGGCGACTATCGTTTTTGTTTTTTTTTGTTGTCATTGTGACTGCTACTATTTTGTTGTTTTTGTTTGTTTTGGTTTTTGACTTTTGATTTTTTATGTTGTTTTGTTTTGTATTGCTCAGAAACATGCAAGATGATCCGAGTCCACGTTTGACCCATATCTGGAGACCCGGCCTAGGAATCATAAAGAGTAGAGCTCCGTGTAGAAGGCCTGCTCAACACCTTTCAGTTGATACCAATATTGCTCAGAAACATTCCGGGTTAATCCGGGGTAACATTTTGGCCCATATTTTGGGACCCGACCTAGGACTCATAATGAATAGAGCTCTATGTGAAAGCCCTGCTTAACACCTTTCATTTGATGCCAATATTGCTCAGAAACATTCAAGGATCATCCGGTCCTCATTTTGGTCCATATCTCGGGAGCCGACCTAAACATCATAAAGAATAGAGCTCCATTTAGAAGCCCTGTTGAACATCTTTGATACCAATATTGCTCAGAAACATTCAAGGATCATCCGGGTCCTCGTTTTGACCCATATCTCGGGACCCGGCCTAGGGGTCACAAGGAAAAGAGCTTCATATCGAAGTCCTGCTCAAAACCTTTCATTTGATACCAATATTGCTCAGAAACATTCAAGGATCATCCGGGTCCCCGTTTTGACCCATATCTCGGGACTCGACCTAGGGGTCACAATGAAAAGAGCTTCATATCGAAGTCCTGCTCAAAACCTTTCATTTGATACCAATATTGCTCAGAAACATTCAAGGATCATCCGGGTGCTCCTTTTGACCCATATCTGGAGACCCGGCCTAGGGGTCACAATGAGAAGAGCTTCATATCGAAGTCCTGCTCAAAACCTTTCATTTGATACCAATATTGCACAGAAAATTAGATAGGTAGATGTAGGTATGCATATCCATACATTTGCATACATGTTCAAACAGGTTGGTCCTTTTTATTTTGCCTATTTGTCGCATTGTTGCAGAAAACAACAACAACAACCAGGGACCGTAACGGTTATAAGTGATATCCAAAAAGTTGATTTTTAGCGATTATTTTCTGAGTTTTATTTTTTGCTCAGAAAATAAAAGTTTTTTCTTGAGTTTTATTTTTTGATCAGAAAATAAAAGTTTTTTCTTGAGTTTTATTTTTCGATCAGAAAATAAAAGTTATTTTTTGAGTTTTATTTTTCCCTCAGAAAATAAAAGTTTTTTTCTGAGTTTTATTTTTCGATCAGAATATAAAAGTTGTTTTTTGAGTTTTATTTTTCCCTCAGAAAATAAAAGTTATTTTTTGAGTTTTATTTTTCGATCAGAAAATAAAAGTTATTTTTTGAGTTTTATTTTTCCCTCAGAAAATAAAAGTTATTTTTTGAGTTTTATTTTTCGATCAGAAAATAAAAGTTATTTTTTGAGTTTTATTTTTTTGCTCAGATAATAAAAGTTATTTTTTGAGTTTTATTTTTTTGCTCAGATAATAAAAGTTTATTTATAAATTTTACGTATTTATGTGACGCGAGCACATATATACTATTAAAAATGTAATTTTATGTATGTATGTGAGTAGGTACATAAATATGTAGCATTTAGAAACTCTGTAGGATAGAAATAAAGTTGTTGTATGTGAAGCATATATATATACAAGAATTGCTCGTTTAAAGTTATTAGATTTAAGTAAATGCTTCACATACAACAACTTTATTTCTGTTAGTGATGGGCGAGTCCGAGATGTTTTATTCGATTCTCTCGATTGTTGAAACATCTCGAATGCTCTCGATGTTTTTCATTCGTATTCGAGTCAAGTCATAAATTTCCGTCAGTCGAAACAATCGCTAAAATATCTCGGACTCGCCAATGATTCCTCTCGTTTTCAAAGCAACCCTAAATTTCGGACTCGCTGCAAAAAATACATAACATTTGTTGTTGCCGCTTGAATATTAAAATTGCTTAAAAAAGTATACAGTGGTACAAATCTATTGCCGTTGTTACTGCTCGTAAAATTAATTTGTTTCGTAAGCGACTCACTTCAGAAAATTTATTAATGTATTAATGTTTAAATAATTAATTATATTTTTTAAGCACGACACTCTTTAATTGTGATTGCAAAAATGCAGCGTCTATATATAGCATATTTTTCAATTTGGTTCATTTATTTACATATGTATTTGCCTCACTTCCATTAACAATCCTACTTTCTTCATCAACAACACTCTTTCAGTTTATTTTATCAACTAAAACAAATCATCAAAACAACAGCCGGCCCGCCGACTCGGAACAGTCGCAAAAACATCTCGCTTGTGTCGTCGAGATGTCATCGAAACAACCTCCGACTCGCCAACTCGGAACAATCGCAAAAACATCTCGGTTGTGTAGTCGAGGAGCGAGTCAACTTTTGACTCGATTGTGATTTTGCAACGATGGCGATTCTCTCGATTGTCTAAACATCTCGGACTCGCCCATCACTAGACAATGCCAAGCGATTCACACGGACGCAGCAATGCACTAACACAAAGGTCATTTACGGTTTACGCGTAAACTTTACCTGTTTTTCGAAATCACTCGTAGCTACAGCAAAGATGTTTACACATCAATAATAATATAATACTTATTTATGATCAAAAAAATTAAAATTAAAGAATAATAATTACTTTTGATCGAAAAAATATATATATATAATCGAAGAATAATGATTAAAGGCTGATTTAAATTATTTCGCTTATAATGATTAACGTCCAGGTTTTAAACACATGTAAGCATACGTTGCTCTTTTTTAAACGGTTTTATTTAGCTCACCCCGTTTGTTTTATTATTTATTCTTTATTCTTGGGTCAAATTTAGTAATTCAAATTTCACCCTCTTCCTGTCAACCGATTAATCTGAAATTTTGCACGCATGTATAACCCCGATGACAATGCAATATTATGAAAAAAAATTCCGATAGGTGGCGCGTGGGTCGCTATATTTACAAAAATCGCATTTATGGTCCTATTTGGCTGAAATTCGGAACATGTATTACTACCTTGAAAAGAAATATTTTCTTAAAAAAAAAATTCCGCTAGGTGGCGCGTGGGTCGCTATATTTACAAAAATCGCATTTATGGTCCGATTTGGCTGAAATTCGGAACATGTATTACTACCTTGAAAAGAAATATTTTCTTAAAAAAAAAATTCCGCTAGGTGGCGCGTGGGTCGCTATATTTACAAAAATCGCATTTATGGTCCGATTTGGCTGAAATTCGGAACATGTATTACTACCTTGAAAAGAAATATTTTCTTAAAAAAAAAATTCCGCTAGGTGGCGCGTGGGTCGCTATATTTACAAAAATCGCATTTATGGTCCGATTTGGCTGAAATTCGGAACATGTATTACTACCTTGAAAGGAAATATTTTCCTTAAAAAAACTTCCGATAGGTGGCGCGTGGGTCGCTATAGAGGCGTTGGACTGCAATAAACTAACGGGCAAGAAACCTTGCAATAATGAAGCACTAAATGAGTTAAACAGAATGCGAAATAAAAACTAAAAACTAGAAAATAAAAATAGGTAAAAAAACTTTTTAAGTTAAACGGTTTTATGTTATACATACATTGCAATGTTTAAGATAAATGTACTAAAAACCAAAAAATAATAAAATAGATACAGTCGTGGGAATTATAAACATTTGCATAGACTAGACTAAAATAAAACCGAGGGGCACGTCAATTGTCTACAAATTATCGACTTAACGATAGAAGAATCGTTTAATTCGTCGTTAGGCAGTTGGCCCGCAGACGGTGAGGAAAATACTTACTATTTTCTTGCTCATGGAAATTCCAATAGTTATACACTCCATGTTAATAAAAGAGATGTTTCAACTAGTTTATCGTTGGACATTCACACGAGGAATCGTTTCACTGCTCGTAGTTTGTCTTTAATCGACAAAACATATGATAAAAGTACTACTCGCTCACCACTATGAAACCCTAAAACTCGCTTATAATCGAGCTTGCTAGCTTTTTTCCACATTCTAGCCCTACTTATCACACGTCCATCGTTGTCGGTTGAACAACTGCCTAATTATAGTGTAACATTGCAAAACAAACATTTTAATCAACGATTGTAGACAATTGACGTTCCCCACGGTTTTATTTTAGTCTAGTCTATGCAAATGTTTATAATTCCCACGACTGTATCTATTTTATTATTTTTTGGTTTTTAGTACATTTATCTTAAACATTGCAATGTATGTATAACATAAAACCGTTTAACTTAAAAAGTTTTTTTACCTATTTTTATTTTAGGAAGTATTCAAAATTTATGGTTAGTTTACATGCATATGTACATACATATTTATCTTCAATGGCAAACTTACTTATATTACTTATTGTAAAACATTTAAAAGAATTTGTTTATAAACATTTAAGCGTTAAGTAATTAAAATAAGGAAAAACAATAACAAAAACAAAGTTTTATCAAGGCTTCGACGGAAGTTGAAACAGCAACACTTGTTGCACTAAAATAATATTTACATACACGCATAAATGGTCATGACGTATGAGTAACATTTAGTGCTTATGACGCAAAATTTCCCAGTGTGGAAATACTCATTTGGTTTTTCAAATGTTTATGCACAGGAAAACACACATATGTACATATATTTAGGCGATAATTGTTCTTTGTTCTATATGATTAAGTCGATTAACAATGACGTCACATTAATACGTTCCACAGCTTGTCACCACCTAAATAGCAAGTGAGAATCTATCGATTAACGTCCTTATGACGTCGCTCAGTCGAAGACTTTGATAGGGTTCAGTTACATAAACGAAGTATTGCAGCCGAAAAGTAAATTTCCCCCTAGGTAAATAGTGTATGGGACCTTGAATTATAATCTGATCAGAGTTTATAACACAATTCAATTCATTTTCAAAGGCCTTTATTATTTTTTTTCTCCATGGAATCAAATTTTTAAGTGATGGGTGGAAAATGATATCATTTGAACATATAGCAAACTACATGTTCCCTTCGATAAGTACTCCCAATGTCGAACGAGTAATATTTATATATGTACATACATATGTACATATGTTCTGGGTTAGAGTGAATACACTTCAATCCGTTGCGGTCTGTAACATTCTTAACATTGTCATAAGGGAAAACTTTTTTTTTGAAATTGAATCCATTAAATATGTGTAATTTAAAGCTTCTTAGCAAAAGCTGTCTACATATCTTGGAATATATATCTAATTCCAGCGGGTGGCTGGATAAATGTTTTTCAGTCCGTGGCTAGAAATTTGGCATGAAGTGTCTTCTAAGTGGAATATCAGAACTTTTCGTGCCGCTATTTGGACGGTATACATAAATATAAGATGTACATATGTATGTATATACATAAGAATACGATGACAGCTACTTTTTCATATGATAATCTTCACTGGCGTTGCAGTCAGAAAGAAGAGGGTGTGGATAGACGGCTCATTTATACATACATACATATGTATGTATGTTCATTAAAGAAAAAAAAAATAAATTAAAAGCAATGTCAACAATTCGACTGTGAAAGGCAGCTGTCATTTTATCTTCCATGAAAACATATGTACATACATGTTTCATTTTTATTTATTTTCTTTCATGAAACCGCAAAATAATTACCAATGCAATACTTCTCGGTTATTAAATTCGCCTTGTGAGAAGTATTGCATTGGTAATTATTTTGCGGTTTCATGAAAGAAAATAAATAAAAATGAAACATGTATGTACTAGACCTCTGCACAATACCATTTGCCTCTTCTATATTTGCGAATACTTTAAGCATTGTACAATTAGTCACAGCACAATTTCAATGCAGATACGAATAAAACCCATACTTTTCATTTGGAATACAAATACTATTTCTATTTGCTCTGTTGGAGCGATTAGTGTACACTATTCGCCACGATAGAATAGAACATAATAATAACCATGTTATGAAGTATTCACAAAACCTTGTTGCTTCTTTGGTTTGTTTGTTTATTTAATGTGCATATGGCATTAAGGTGGACCAAAAAATAAAAGCCCAACAAACATATGTTCCATTTTTTAATGATAAGAAATGTTTTTCTTGTTCATTAAGGACTTTGAAAAAAATTATGTATCATCACTGATATAAAAGGAGAAAGAAATTTGGAGGCATTTGCACGACCTCTAAATTTTAATATATTAAGGCAAAATTTTAGGTATAGATTTTCGTATTATATTAGCATGAAAATCGGGGTGTTACGCGAATTTCTGGAGAATTTTATTTCCTTCATAAAACCACCTTAATATGACACACATGCGATGTGGCAAGCAAAAAAATTTCCTGTTTGTTTATTGAATGTGCATATGATATACATACATATTTATGTAATGTTTAATAAATAAAATGTGAATACTCGCCTTTTTTTTGAAATTGACTATTTTCATTGTCTTCTTCAGTAGAATCTTTTTTCCATGAAGGGATCGCTAAACATATGAAAATGAAGCCTGATATTAAGAGCATATATTTATTAATTTCTTTTTCCTAAACATATGAGAACGTGATTTTTTTTTCCTAATTAATACCGAAAAACTCAAAAGCAGAGATGTACAATAATTATTATTTCATTTTGAAATTATAAAAAAGTCTTACAAATTTTCTTCAGGATCATAAAAGTCTTTTGATAATATTTTTTTCCTGATGAAAATGATAAAAATCTTCTATAATTATTATTCAGAAACTTATATTTTAAAAATCTTTCCATAATAGTTATTTCAAATATATATTTTTTAAGTCTTCAAAGACTTTTATATTGAGACAAATTTGAAAAAAGTCTTTGCTTAATTATTATCAGTAACAAATTGTTTTTTACATCTTCAAAGACTTTTTCATTGAGACAAAGTTCAAAAAAGTCTCAGAAAATTTTCAATAACTTTCATATAAGTATAAAATAAAAATAACTTTCATATAAGTACTTCAAAATTCAAGCAAATTTCCAATTTGAAATTGTATGAAAGATTTTTATCGAAGATGTAAAAAATAAATTTGTTACTCAAAATAATTACTTGAAGATATTTTTGAAATTCGTCTCAATGAAAAAGTCTTTGAAGACTTAAAAAACAATTTGTTACGGATAATAATTACTCAAAGACTTTTTTCAAATTTGTCTCAATATAAAAGTCTTTGAAGATATAAAACAAAATTTCTCATTTATAATAATTACAAAACGACTTAAAAAAAATATCTCAGAAATAACTATTATGGAAAGACTTTTAAAATATGTTTCTTTCAATAATAATTATTTTTTGATTTTTATTTTTTCTCTTATAGTAATTACAACTCTGCTCAAAAGAATCGAAGCATTGGTTACCGAGTTATTTTAAAATATATAGAACAGTTGGAAATATGTAATATATGTACATATGTAGATCGTAAAAAGGTCTGGTTCGAAATTTATTTTAGACATATGGTTTCTTGGGCAAAAAAGCTTGAAATTACCCAAATTTTTATAATTGCGATGTGTCCCTGTTAATTTTTTTCGGCTCCTACCAATCGACCCGCCCTAGTGTGTATGCATACCCTGTAAAAAAGTGTGCGACGAGTCTCTAAAGAGATTTGTCCGGGAGCGCTCTCTTTCGGGTACAATTAGTCTACAATTGTTCCCAATTGTACCCGAACGGGTACATATGTATACTAATTGTAGACGAATTGTACCCGAAAGGGTATCAAACGGGTACAATTAGTCGCACAAATGGATGTGTCGCATTTGCTACCTGTTCGGGTACAAAACGGGTACAATTGTGCGCTTTTGCTACCCGTTCGGGTACAAACTGGGTACAATTAGTCTCTTCATAGGACATGCTCAAACAAAAGAGAACACTTCAACCCATATAAAGAGATACAAATGGGTAGTAATCGCATGCTCCCTTGCGAGTTGTCCCGGATGTATCCCGGAGTGATCGCATTTTTTGCAGGGTATGCACATACACACACTCACACTAGCAGCGTAATTTTGCTGAACACAACGTCTGGATGTGTGTTTATGAAAATATGTATGTACATACATACATATATTTCGATTATATTCGAAGTATTCGCAAGTAGTGTACACTATTTGCAGAACCTTTTTAAGGTCATGTAATTGTCGTTACGAATAAGTAATTGTATTGGTTCTGTTTATGGTTGTGCTCTACTTGCGTTTATTCTAAAACGACAGAAACAAGTAGGTACTGTAATTTGACGGCCGCGAATATTTTGTTGGCCGTTTCGAATCCATTCGTGCAGCCTTCTAGGATGTACATATGTTTTCATGGAAGATAAAATGACAGCTTCCTTTCACAGTCGAATTGTTGACATTGCTTTTAATTTTTTTTTCTTTAATGAACATTTTTCAATTTAATCCGAAACTTATTTTTATAGCATGGACATGGACAAGGTAAATTGTGTAGTTAGTGTGTCAAAGTTTTTCTTTGTTGCATACAAACAAAAAAATTAAATTAACATAAAAAATAAATAATGAAGCTTAGAACTAGTATGAAATTATTGTTTTCTGAATTAGCAGTAATAATTCATTTACATTAAAAGGTAAGGCGGCTCGCATTGTGGCTTATGTTCAAACGTATCGTTCCTGCGAATAGATATTTACATTTACATATCGCACCCTAATTCATAAAGTGACACAACTTAAAATTCAAAAACTTTCAGGAGAGCCAAAAAAACCTTTTTCTTCACAAGCAATCATATAGTAAAAGGCCACGTAAAATGGTTATTTATCGGTCAAAAGAGACATTTATTGAAAAGTTTTTGATTGTCAAACGCTAGAGATATGTTCTGTGGACCCGTTTATGCAAAAAACTCGATTTAAAAAAAATTTTGAGTTGTGTCACTTTATGATTTAGGGTGCGATATGTATTTACCGGTGCAGTGCAATAACGCCCTCGGAAATTGCGCCAGTGGGCATATATTATTATTGAAAAGAATATGCGTTGGAGGCTTTCGGTCGCGTTTTCCAAGAAAACTCCTAACACCTAGATCTCTATTTCTGGAGGAATGTCTGAGAATCAATAGACATACATAGATATATTTTTGCGTAAAACACACGTGGGGGTTGAAAGTTTATCTATTTCATTAGTCGGCCTTACAAAAACCAAGTAAAACCCATTGAAAAATAAGAGCTATCCAATAGTTTGAAAAAAAAAAAAAAAACTGAAAAAACACCCCCTACAAACTTTGGAATGCGTCTACACTGCGTATACGTAATTTTTTTCCATACAAATATGTATACGGGTAGTACCAATAAAAGGGTGTTAAAAAGCAATGCACATGGGCATTTTTTCACTTTCAAAACGTCTATTGGCGTAATTTCCGCGGGCGTTATTGCAGTGTACCGTATTTGGCTTAAGCCAATTAGTCTGAAAATAATAGAGCTCTAGATACCCGAGTATCGAACAAATCGAATTGATCGTTTTTGTTTGAAGCCCGTTTGTTGTTCAAATGCCCGTACAAACATTCGAGCATTCGAGCTTACAAACAAAAAAAATGTGTATCGAAAAAACAAAAATAAAAACAACTACATATGAAGAAGAAAAAAAATAATAAACAAAAGAAAAAAACAAACTTCAAAATGCCCGAATTGTTCAAATGCCCGTACAAACATACGGGTAATAAACAAACAAACGACTGTTCGAGCATTTGAACAACATTTGTTCGGGCTACTCGAAAATGTTCAAAAAAAATCTGGAGCTCTAGAAAATAAGTATGTATAAAGAAATAAAAATGATTGGAAAAATATACATATGTATGTATTTATATGTAATACAGTAGTAATAATAAAGCTTCATAAAACGATTTTTGGCACATTTATGTGTTTAACGAGTACATAGCATTAGGAGACGACATTTGTTTGTATTCCGGTATTGAATAATGATTTTGTGTGGGTGTACATTTGTTGGAAATATTAAAAATGCGTTATGTTTATGAGAATACAAATATAGAAACATGTATGTTTGTATTCAGACCTACATATATGCAAATATATAAACACAAATGTATTAGTATACGACTTTCGTCATTGTTTTGTAGCGACCGCACTAAAGAAAATTTCTGATCGGCAATACTCGATCAAAGACAAATATATGTATGTACATTAGGGTGGGGCCATTTACTAATCTATATCGCGCGATCGAAATTTGGATTCCTCTCATTTTTCTGAGTAGAAAACTCCTCCACGACATTTGTCTAAAATTAATTTTGATGTCCCGTAATTTGGTTTTTATTAATCAAGACGAATTTTTGAAAATAAAAATTGGGCAAAAATCGACAAAAAATATCCAGGCCAATATGTACATCGAATTGAAGCAGAATTTTGTGCTGAATCCAGATATGAAATCCGAATTAAAATCGGATGATCCGTTTTCGAGATATAGCCTGATTTCCGGTTATTAGGGCTGAATACCCAACATCGCATATTTTCGCTATTATCTCTTGTTATGTATAATACATCTTAATTTTTTTTGCAAACTTTTTACAGATAAGTCAATACAATATATGAACAGTATTTTAAAATATTAATGTATCTTCCGGTATAGGAAAACTAGAATGCACTCTTTTTTCCGATACCGATACCGATGATTTTCGCCGACAGCGCTTTGTGTACAATAAATGCTCTAAATACAAAATTTCAGAATTTTAGCTGCAAAAATTGAAGAGTTATTCCCTAAAACGTAGACTTGTGCTTCTGAAATTTGTTTTTTGCTTCCAATAGTACGCTATGGCGTATGAGTAACCTTGAGTTTTTTTTAGAGTTGACTAAAGTAAAAAAACCAAGTCCAAATAGCATACGTCTACGTTTTGGGTTATAACTCCTCAATTTTTGCAGCTAAAATTCTGAAATTTTGTATTTAGCGCATTTATTGTACACAAAGCGCTGTCGGAGAAAATCATCTGTATTGGATGACTATAACATGGAGATCCCATACCGCGATTTTGGGCTAAGGAAAAAAGAGTGCATTCCAGTTTTCCTATACAGGAAGATAAATTAATATTATAAAATATTGCTCATATATTGTATTAACCTATCTTTAAGAAATTTGCAAAAAAATTTAAGATATATTGTACACAGCAAGAGATAATCGCGAAAATATGCGATTTTCGGCATTCAGCCTCCATAACCGGAAATCAGGCTATATCTCGAAAATGAATCATACGATTTTAGTTTCGATTTCATATCTGTATTCAGCATAAAATTCTGCTTCAACTTGATGTGCACATTGGCCTGGATATTTTTTTGTCGATTTTTGCCCAATTTTTATTTTCAAAAATTCGTCTTGGTTAATAATAACCAAATTCCGGAACATCAAAATTAGTTTTAGAAAAATGTTGTAGGGGTGTTTTCTACTCAGAAAGATGAGACGAATCCGAATTTCGATGGCGCGGTATCGATTAATTTCCCTCCATACAAATCGCCCCACCCTAATGTACATATGTACATAGTTTTCCTTATTTTGAATACGCGTCCCAATACAAAATTTTCTTTGCTTTGAGTAAATTTTCCCAAAGGCGGGGAAACAATATTCAAAAACATTAAAACAAATTCGTTGCCATGGTGATTTGTTAGGGAATTCAACTTATCAAAATTAAAGAAATCAAATCAAATGGGAATGGAATGGCGCTTAATAGGGCCGTCAGAATGAATACTTTTCCGTCAATCCAGCAATCCGTTTAACTGACAGCAGAGTGGAATTACGTGTATTTGTATGACGATCGACACATTCAGTACTTCAACTTTGCCGTAACAAATATATGAAATTGAAGTATGTGTCAGTTAAACGGAGGATTGCCGGAACAGTATTCACTCTGACGGGCCCATAAGAAATTTTCCTTTATTTTGATGTATGAATTTCTTTAAAAAAAAGTATATGAAACCATGTTGTTGTTGTTGCTATGACGTTTCATGTTATCACCTAGGATTTGAGATTAGAAGACTGTCACCTAGTCACTTTGCTATCAGATGAAGTTCAATACTCAAGTTTTATAAGTGCGATGTTTATTCATTCTGAATTTATCTTTATCAATAAATAATTTTACTAAATACAAATAATTAGAAAATTTAATCTTAAAAAAAATAATAATAAATTAATTATCTTTTGTATTCAACGAAAAGTAGTATTTTGTATTTAATTTTCCAAATTGTAATCACAGATATCCAAGCTAAGTTATCGCTAGCTTAATTTATTTGAATCTTCACAGATATACCGGTATGATGTCAGAGAATTTTTCTATTAGCAATTAGGGGAAAGCTGAGAATACATATATATGTATGTACAACAAATATACTGAAATAGAAAATATCAATCAACTAGAAAACGAACCTCATAGCATAAAAAATTATATATATTCTTTGGAGATACATATCTGCAATAGAATATACGAATGTGTGTATTATATATACAGTTGCGTGCATTCAAGTAGAAACGAGGTGATACATATTAAGCTTTGTAATAAATTATTTTAATCTAAAACATATTTTATTATCATTCTAATGTTCAACTACAGCTGTTTTTGCTTCAGATAAATATTATGATTTCTTGCTCCTTTAAAGATGCGATTTTTCAATATAAGTTTTATTAACGCTTCAGGTACCTAAATATTGAAGTTTTAATTAAAATTCAAATTTAATAAAATATGTTTTGAATTAAAGAAAATGTATTACAAAGCATAGTATGTACCACCTCGTTTCTAATTGACTGCGCGCAATTATATATACATGTATATGTATGTGCATACACATGTACGTATGAATGTTAATTGAAAATTAAAATTCCAAAAAAACGTATATTTAAAATAATTTGCTGCCAAAATACCGCAAACTATGCAAAGGTAATTTGAATTTTAATTAAATCGTGAGATGTGCGTTAGCTCACGCCATTCTTATTTGGTCTTTGGCATTTCAGCAAAATAGTCTAAATAAACAGACGCATAAACTAATAGTACTTTTGGTATTATAAATAGAATTCTTTATATAGGGTGGGTTAGATTTTGAACCTGTCTAATTTAGCGTCATAACTGTAGTTTGGTTTGAACCTTCTACTGAACGAATATGAAGCGGCTTAATTTGGAAAATTGCATTGAAATACTTAAAACTGGCATTAAGTGTGTGTCTCAAAATGTTCCGTTATCCTGCACTTAAATTGACAAAGGTTAGAAAAGTTTCCACATATGAGTAGTCTACTTTCAAACAGAGCTATGTGAAATTTTTCAATTTTGAGTTTTTGATTGTGCACCAGTATTTAAAAGTGTTCATTAAGAATTTGTTGCAGAATCCTTCCGTATTTTGAAATAATAGCATTTGACGAATATACTTTCAAAAATCTGTATGATTTATGTACCTACACACTTTCAAAAGTCTCCAACTCAAAAAAGTCACTCATGCGCCCAGGCACACAATAGGCGAGTTCCCGTGGCAGTGATCCAGATCTGGATAATAAGTTTGCACGCAAATGCAACAAGAATTTTGTGATCCTGGTGTTTATCTGTATCAATTTCGGATCCGTATAGATTGTAATAGATTTTTTTGATCCAGATAAATATCAGGATCACAAAATTGTTATTGCATTTGCTTGCAAAATTTGTATCCGGATCTGGATCACTGCCACGGGAACTCACCTATTATTGATATCGCCTCACAATTCTACTCAAAATTCCAAAAACAATTTATTTCCATCAGAATTGCTTGATTATAAGAATAAATTTTAATCTTCTTCGTCCATTAATGTCCATGTTTTAAATTAACCAAATTCTATCAAATCAATTAACATTATTTGTTTATTTCTTCAGATTGACTTTGAGTAGAGTCCACTGAACAAGAGCTCAGTTTTTATGCATAAGGGCCAATGTATTTGAGATTGAACGAAAATATGAATTAGTTTCTGTCACCAAAGTTGGAGTATTTGGTAGAACTATCATTGACGACAGCTGTAAATTTGTAGCTGTTAAGTTGGGAATCAGCGCTATCACCGAAAATAATTTCAATTTTGAAATCCATATGCAATTTTTTTATTATCTTCCTCAAGCTTAAAACAAAAACCACTTAAAGTGGCCAGGTGTTTTCTGATTGTAAAGCAAAAATATGTTTAGAAAATGATATGCATGTATGTATGTATATATGTGCCTCAAACTGACCAAAAATAAGTTTTATATTTGTGCCGCATGCATACATACATAAATGACCTTTTGCTTTCGAAAATAGTATTTTCGCAATAAAATTTTAAAAACTCATAAATATGAACCATTTAATTTTAATTTATTTTCTTGTGTGCATTGTTGTTGCAATATTGAACAGTGGGATGATGACAATGGCTAACTGTAAATTTCTTTTTTTTTTTAGTGAGCGACCGCCAACCGAGTGCTCTGTTTATTTCTTAGTTGATATGGAAGGATATATGGAATGCTATACAACTTTCAGAGTTGAAATTTGTTAGGGTGAAAAATACAAAAAAAAAAAAACAAGAGTTATTATTTTAAAATTACTGTTTTTCTCATAGAATTCTATAACTTGGCATAGATAGATACCACCGGCACACTGTGCGTTAGCATTAAATTTTATTCAAAGGTTTCATACACTCATTGTTACACTTGATTTACTTCCACTGCACTGTTTTATGTTCTGCCATTGCTTTTGATCGTCCCACAGATCAGATGATGAGTAGCGCGTGATGGCTTGTCAGATCAGTCGGCCGGATCATGCATACTTAGCGGCTTGATTCAGTAAAGCTTTTTGGCCGCATGGATACACGCCATAGATGGGCAGTTTCAAGTAGCAGTAGTAATGCATTACCAGTATTCAAGCAGTAAAATATTTGTCTTTGACTTTCTACCGAAAATTTTTGCAAAACTCAGTTCGAACTCGAATATTTTGCAACATAAAGTAATATTTTAATAGCTATTGCAATTTTATAAGCATTCAGTAAGCTTTACTGCACTTGCTTTTTTACTGAATTACTGAGTTTACTGCAGTATGCCCATCTATGATACACGCATATATAAGACCCACAGTTGTTGCCGTTTGGCATGTGGCGCATTATTTGCATACTCACATGAACATACATACTTACATACATATGTATGTTCATACTAAATTTGACGATTGCCTGGAGTGGCGGGAATTTTTTTGGCTTATTATCCGTGGCTCGATATATGTATGTATGTACGACATGTACATAACTGAAACAATATTATTATCCCTCGATAAAACTAACGCTGGTTGGTCCTACAGCGATTATTTTTGTGAGATTTATTACGTTCGTGAAAGTCAGAGTGCTGCCATTGAAATAACTTAATAGTTTGCCCTTACAGTAAGTTTCTTACTAAATATAGGGAAATACATATTTTTCCATCTGAAAGGCCTTGGCCTGAAAATGGCTGTAGAATAGCAAAAACTTATTAAAAAAAAGTAAATATGTAAATAAATAAATAATTAAGTAGTGATAAAGCCATAAATTCACAAATTATGTGAGGTTCTACATAGTAGATAACACTGGTCGACAAATTTTTGTTACAGGAATAAAATTCTACTTTTCTAAAGGATTTCGGTGCGCTGAATCCTAATCTGAAGTCAGATTTTCTGTAATACGTACAGTTTTTTAGATATTCATGCCCAAATAGGCGAAAAATACGTTTTTTGGCTATATTCACTCCTCAATATCTTTTAAATTACTTACTTATTTTAAAAATTGATTAAAGCTATTGAAAACGCTGACATTTCTCTTGAAGAAACCGTTTTAATATTTCAGATATCTTTCTTGTAACTTGCAATATTGCATATTAAGCATACAAAAATACTTAAAAATTTTGGAGCACACTTTTAGGCACTTTATTATATTATGGACGTATGTAAGTGGCTTCGTAAAAAAAATTATTCTGCTGAGCAACTACAAAATTTGATTGCGCCTATAACATGCTACAAATGCTGCCGTCGTTTTCGACAAAAAATACCTTATTGTGCAAAAACATATATTACTATATACCTAAATTATAATAATAATCCGAAAAATTAAAACGTTGTCTTCAAGAGAAAGGGCCGAGCTTTCAATAGCTTTAATAAATTTTTTAAATAAGTAAGTAATTTAAAAGATATTGAGAAGTGCATATATGCAAAAAACGTGTTTTTCGCCTCTTTGGGCAAGAATATCTAAAAAACTGTACGTATTACAGAAAATCTGACTTCAGATTAGGATTCAGCGCACCAAAATCCTTTAGGAAAGTAGAATTTTATTTCTGTAACAAAAATTTGTTGAAATTTTGTCGACCAGTGTAATTAAACAAACATCTAAATCCAAATTCCGAAATTAAATTCCAATTTCAAAAATAAAATGCAATTAAAGTGGCGGTCGATAGAAAACGTTGAAACGAATTCTGTGGAAGAGTACATTTACATACATATATATCGCACCTTAAATCATAAAGTGGCTCAACTCAATATTTTTTGAAATCGGATTTTTCCATAAATGGTACAAAAATATATGTATAGCGACTGCCAAAAAATCTGTGGAGTATCTCTTTTGACTGAAAAATAACCATTATACGTGACCTTTGGTGTTGGGGAAAAAAAATTTTGGTTCTCTTGAAATTTTTTTTAATTATGACTTGTGTCACTCTATGAGTTAGGGTGCGCTGTGTATATAGACATCCCCGTCCTGGCGTTTAAGTATTGAGGCAAACGAAAATAGTTTTTCTACATCTACTAAGCTAGATAGAGGTGCGTAGTATTTAACGTACGCCCTTTTATTAGTAGGGTAGCGGTGCAATACGGTTATGACCGGAGACCTATCAACCGTGTATGCTATAAATTCGTTTAGTTTACCACGACACTTTTGACTAACTCGTTAATCGCGGCTACTTTTTTATTTGTAAATGATACACAGAGAAAAAAGTACTATTTTCACATGTAAAAAGAATCAACCTGATTTTTGGTAAATATTACAATGCTGATTTTTTTTTATATTAAAATCAAAATATTGAAAAAATGAACTATGAAATATTTAACTGAATTCAAACATATTCCATATGAACCAATTTTTATACTCAGCTGTACTAGTACACAGAGTATTATAGTTTTAATCACATAACGGTGGATTGTAACAGAATGAAATAATCGAGATAGATATAGACTTATATATATCAAAATGTTCAGGGTGAAAAGAGAAATCGATTGAGCCATGTCCGTCCGTCCGTCTGTCCGTCCGTCCGTCTGTCCGTCTGTCCGTCCGTCTGTAAACACTCTAACTCGCGCAAAAATTGAGATATTTTGATGAAATTTGAAATGCAGGTTGGTATCGAGACTGGGACGGTTGGTATTGAAAATGGGCGAAATCGGACCATGACCACGCCCACTTTTCCTATATAGAAAAAATCGGAAATTTGGTATCTCAGTCACTAATACAGCTGGAGCGATGAAATTTTATCCACGTGTTGAGCTCAGGCCCCTAGGAAGAAATTTGATGACATTTTGGAAAATGGGCGGTGCCACGCCCACTTATTAAGGGTCAAACCTTGCAAGTTTTATATGTCATAACTCAGAAACCGTTGAAGATATATCGATGAAATTTGGTACGCGTGATATACTTACTTAGTGAAATATTTGGACGAAAAATTTCCGAAATCGGTTGAGGGCCACGCCCACTTTTATATATGGCTCTTATAAAGTGACCTAATAAAAACATTTTAAGCGATATCTCTGTCAAATATAAAGATATATCATTGAAATTTTATAGCAGGAGTCCAACTGCGGACATAAAACGAAAAACACAAAAATTTTGGCAAATGGGCGTGGCACCGCCTCTTTTTATAAACAGGAATATACGAGATTTCTGAGCCCATAACTCGACAAATAATTTATATATAATGACTAAACTTGGTGTGTACACTTTTATTACTTGTGGTAATACATGTTGAAAATTTTAGCGAAATCGGTTGACGACCACGCCCACTTTTATATATGGGTATTATAAAGTGACCTAATAAAAACATTTTAAGCGATATCTTTGCCAAATGTAAAGATAATTCATTGAAATTTTGTGGTTTGATTTCTACAATAGACCAGAAACAACAAATAGAAAAATTTTGGAAAATGGGCGTGGCACCGACTCTTTTTACACAAAGGGATATACGTGATTTCTTAGCCTATAACTCGACAAATAATTGAGATATTATGACGAAACTTGGTTTATACACTTTAATAACATGTGTTAATAGCCACGCAAAAATTTATTGAAATCGGTTTATGACCACGCCTACTTTTTAAGAAAGATATATCTGGAACACTCTTTGGGAATTTGTAACGTGACATCTTTATAACTAGAAGTCAAAAAGGAATGAAATTTTGCACAAAGAATAATATTCATATGCTTAGTTGGATGACTGATAAAAATGTTGAAAATGGGCGTGGCTACGCCCACTTTATGCAGCACTCGCTTTATATAAAGTACCTACACCGTGTTTCCATCAAACGCAAACAAATGATGAAAGCATACAGCTGAGTATCTAATGTTCGATTCCACTCGAACTTAGGCTTCCTTACTTGTTGGTTATTTTTTTGTTTCTAAAACGAAATATTGCATAAAATCAGAAATTTTATTTTAAGAAAAACTCTGGTTGATTTCATTTTTAATATAAAAATAGTACTATTAACCAATTTTTGGTTGATTCTTTTCTCAGTGTAGATTGAGTGATCGTCCTTTGTTTTGCCGACAAGGTAGGAATGCGATGTATTGTGGGGAGAGCGAACAAAAAAATATACTGAAGAGAGCACATCGCCGAAACCAGTTTGTAATCAAATCAAACTAGGCAAGGGATGACGGAAATTGGTTTCACAATATATCACACCTAATTGCCCTGTCTACTGGGATATTTTACAAAATACAAAAAACTCATAAATATGCACATTATTTGAAAATTTACGAGTGTTAATAAAAAATGTCCAACCATAAGCCAGAAACTAATTTGTCATTGCGGTAATCGAGGCGAAAATCTTTCGTTTAGCCAAGATTTAAGATTTGTTTGATATTTTTTTTTGCCTTACGCTTTTTCTATTAAGTACTGAATTATTGCTTTATGTTTGCGTGGGTTCATTTATGTAGAAAAAAATCATTTGTAAAATTATTGCTTAGGGAGTTTCATTTCTCTAATAATTACATAATACATATATGTATGAACTCTCACATATTTCATAAATACATATATATATGTACATACTTATGTATGTATACGAATGGATATTTTAAACTGTGGTATAGATACTGCTAGATTTGGCTATTAGGGAAAGCGTTTTGATATGGCAGGCCCGCTGTAAGGCTATAACCGACTGCGAAATGACTGTTCTACAATTAAGTAATGTGAGCTTATCGCTAGGATTAGGAGACGTTTCTATTGCTCAGAACTTACGATTTAAGTACATATGTACATATAACTATGAATGGCAGCGCGTAAACTAGATAGTGTTAAAGTATTTGAATACTTAAGAAGATATATTTTTATATTTGTAAGTAATAGGAATTAAATATGGGCCATATCAAATTGTCAACGATTTATTATTATTAGGGTAGCTAAAAATATGCACGAAAAATTTCAAAATATGCATGCTAGTATGCCCGAAAAATAACTGAGATATGCTCGTAAATATGCACCAAAAAATCTCATTATATGCATATATGTCTAAAAAAAATACCTGAAATATGCTCAAAAAATTTACGTATTTCATTTCAAGCTTACATTTTTTTAACGAATTTTGCAAAGTAATAATAATATAAGAATTGAAGCATACAATTCACATTTTCCCCACTTAAAAGATTTGTTTTAAATACTATAAAATACTTTTACTTAATTTTAGATTTGTATTTATGTAAATATATGAGATCTTTTTACAAAGCAAGCGAAACCATTCCATTAATATTGCGCAGGGTTGCATTGAACTATTATATCGACCCCTTTGCGCGATTTTATCGTAACGGTCATTTTCTGGAATTTCACTTTTTGATGCAAGCTTAATCTACATCTGTCAGCGCATCACCTGGTAAAATATTATAGCTGAAATCCTTATAGTTGTGTCAAAAATTGGCTTTATTTTTTATCGTAAGGGACAATCCACACTTTTTTCTTGAGCTCGAATTTATCGTATCGCCCATATAAAAAATATTTTGAATATAGCTAGCAAGTAATTTTATGTACTATTTATTTTGAAATTTAAAATAGAATATGAAGGGGATTGTAAGCGTAATGTAGCCATGGTACCATGATTATATTTGGATTATCTTATAACCTTAAACGAGTTTTTCTTGAATGTATATTTGTATGTAGATTAGTTTATTTATATATTTCTATATCCACTACTATCTCGGGAAGGGCTGAACCGATTTGGATGAAATTCGTTTTACAAATAGTATGCCTAATTTTAAGATATTCTATCCACGTGCTGCCCCTGGGGATGTTTTTCCAACGCTGCCACCTTTTTGGAACTAAAAAAAATTAGATGTGCTAATATGGGCATCAAATGAATGGTATTTTACGACGTATTTCAATTAAAATATTACTCAGTGGGATTCCTACATAACCTAATTTCATTAATTCCTTTGTAAACTATCGCGAAAACGGTTTGACTGAGTTGAATGAAATTTTATACATCTATTTTTGGCTCATTTACTTGATTAGATATTTGTATATTTCTATACGGGGAAATAGAATACTTTCTAAGGCAAAGAATTATGTCTGAGCTCGACCACCCCGGATCTAGTAATTTATGGAAATAACAGAATGCCCCACTTGCATGTAAAATAATTAAAACTAGCTATTAAAAATACTTGCTTATTTAGAAAAAAAGAGCATTATTATTCTCTGTTCTTGTGGCGCCTTTAAACGGCATCTGCTAATGTAATTTGTTTTTGGAGGGTTGTCTGACATTTACTGCAAAGAACGTAAATGTATAAGAAGGGAATGTTCGTTATTTTGGACGAGTTCGATAAAATCGGCTCTGAAATTTCAATCCAGTATGCGCGAGTTGCCTCACACTATTTTTCGCGTCCCGAATTCACTTGACTTTTTATTTTGGTTTTTCGACGCGAATAAGTAATAAGAACGAATAAGAATAGAAAATAGAAATATCTGACTTATGCATGCATACATTTGGCATACATATGTACATATGTATGTATGTATGGACATGCAAATATGTGTACATATGTACATATATACGTATGCAAAATTAATTCGGCGCTTCTTTTTATTTTTGATGTGCGCCTGCTGCATCAAAATTATGAATCAATGTTTGTTTGGGACTTCTTCCCTCAAACACTACGCCTTTCCTACCTTTTCGTCATCTAGAAGCCTAACTTCAAATAAGTTTAATAAGTTTCAGGATTTTAGATTCACCTCCATAAAATATGCGATTAATCCCGAAACGGCTTGTCCCGGTATAAATGTAGGCAAATTTTTTCAAAAGTAAAACTTATTACATTATTACGTAAATTGTATAAGAAGGGAGAATCCGCTCACGAAAAATGTAGCGAGTAAATTACGAAATTGGCTGAAATTTCAATCCAGGTTGAATTTCTGTTTTGATTCTTTCATCCGTAATTTCGTGGCGAAATAAAGTTAACGCCATTTTTGTTTCAATTTATTCTTTGTCATTTGCTTTTCTACCCAATGCGAAATTTGAAGAGCCATAACATATGTTCAAAATCAAAATATTTAGCTTATTATTTATATTAAGTATTATTTAAATAATAACTAAATATATGTTTTAAGTGGTTCTACAATATATATATAATTAATAATAACATGTTTATCTCTATACATTACGTGTTGTTATACATATATTGTTTATGACAATATGCAAATTTATTGATCATATACATTTTTTGAACATTCTAACAATGGATGTTATCGAAATCAGAATTTATGGTGTTTAAATTTCGCAATATATCAAATAATTATGATTTCCATTTTTATTTTGTCTTTCCAAATGCTGATTATGCGCACAGGGCATTCTGGCTGCACAAAGAAGAAAATCCCTGCAAAAAGTGGGACCACGTAATATGGTAGTACAGGACCAGGTTACGTTGTGACAGTTCCTAGTTACAGAGGTGGACCAAATATATGAAAAAAATATGGTTACATTAACATTGCGATGTCATTGGACATGACCACCCCTGCTTCACCGCTGCATAACAAAGGACTATATAAAAAACCACCCCATTTGGGCCATATACTAATCTGCTTACAGTGGACCACGTTTTAAACTACATCCCAATACCCTAGACCGAACCAAATTGCCGACCAACCACGAATTAGTTGTCGGCGAACGACAATTTACATTCGGTGTGGTCCGGTGCAGCATAACATGTAACCATGTCTGTAACTAGGTCGCTTCACGCGTGGTACTACGCAGCATAACATGTAACCAAGTCCGTAACCACGTCCCTTCAGACCTACTTTAAAGCCCCGTCCCATTGGACTACCTGGTCCTCAAATTTTTGAAGGGATGCGATAGAGCTACGCACACAATCTTACGTAGGACACATATGTATACAGACAATTTTAATTGTGTTGGTGTCAGCGGTTTTTTTTTCGCGATGTTGACAAATAACATGGGCTTCGATTGGCTGCTTTTGTTTTTGTATCACCACACATATCTGCTTCTTCGCTGTTCTGTTCTAGTGACATATACCCAATGCCAAGATGCCTAACACATTACACCTTTTGCACGACCAACACCACAATTTGTACACAATGCAAACTGATTTACAATGTGCATAAAGAAGTGTATAGAGTTCACAAATATTAATTTTGTTATTTTTTGAGTTTGGTTTTGTTTGTGAGGTTTGTATATGTACATATATGCAAACATCATCTATTCTATAATCTACATTTTCGCTGTTGGGTATATTCGTAAATGCTTTGCATTTTTGGTTCTAATGATGACGATCTTACTTCTTTGGCAAACCAGTTATGCCTATGATTATTTATGTATGCATGTACGTAAGTTTCTATATCCAACTGGCAAAGACATGACATGGTAGCTGCTGCTTGCTTCTAATTCCTGTTTGCCTAATAGCTGGACGGGAATAATTCGTATTTTCTTAGCCTGTGTGGATCCGTATGAAATCAAAATATTTCTTTCAAAATATTTTCGATGGCAAATATTAAAATTGTCGAATTTTATGATGGAAAGAAGAAATGTTGCAACAGAGTTTTATTTATTTATTTATTTATTATTATAATTCATTCATGAATATAGTTGTAAAAAACCACGTTCATTCATAAACGAATGCCGTAAACCTCCCCTCGGTAAGAACCCTTCATTTTGTCAGAAATCTGACAACAAAGCTCTTCGGACCCCATAGAATCTACTAATCATCTTGAAAAATAATAGCTTAAAAAACTAAAAAACACGCTTTAATCTTAAAAATCGTACTAAAAATTGAGAAATAATTTAATTAGAAACAAAATGATGAACGAAAATATAAGTATTTAAGGAAAAGCGTGGGGTGCTCAGTATGTCAAAAAATATTTAAAATCGGTTTTTTTTACTAATAATTTTATTTTGACTTTTTTGAGATTTCATATATCGTACTCTTTAATTTCGCAACTAGGTATATTTTTGTACTAGTTGTACGAATCGAATATTTTCATGTTCAAATATTATTGAGCAGCCCCACGCTTTTCCTTAAATACTTATATTTTCGTTCATCATTTTGTTTCTAATTAAATTATTTCTCAATTTTTAGTACGATTTTTAAGATTAAAGCGTGTTTTTTAGTTTTTTAAGCTATTATTTATTTTTGAATTTTTAGTGAAATTTTTCATTAAAGGATGTTTTATGCGGACGCAAGAATAAAAGTAAAAAGAAGTCTGATGGGATGTGGTGTTCTCCGAAATAGATCTAAATACATATGTGTGTATTTATAACTTCTACCAAAAGTCCCAATATGCAGTGAAGTAAACTAGCTTATTATGCAATATTTTCCAAACCCTTTTATTCAAGGTTTTCCAAACTAGTTTGGAAATACAAAATTTCCCAAACGTTTTGTTATATTTCACAATCAGAAAGTGAAGAGAAGTTGAGGTGAAGCATTTGAAAAGAACAAAAAAAAAGAAACCTGATTGAATAAATTCGAATTTAGACAATAAAGCTTCGAATACGTTTGTAGCGTAATGGTGAGGTATGCTGCCTACGGACCAAGGAGCTCAGGTTCGAGTCCCGAGTGGTGCATTTTTATTTTTATTTTTTATTTTTTTTTTTTTTAGAGAAATTTTTTTCACCTCACGTTTACAAAACATTGTATAAAAATGTAACTAGGGTTCCTTTTCGTTGATTCAGAACTTACTATTAAATGAATTACAAACAAAACCAGTTCTTGCTTTGCATACATATGTATGTACATGCGATTGTTTTTATTGCAAACACAACAATGACAAAACAGAATGTTGTTACACAAAACACAAAACCAGTTCTTGCTCTGCATACGTATGTATGTATGTACATTGTACATGCGGCTGATTTCATTGCAAATACAACAAACCCAAAACAGAAAGCTACAAGCTTCATTTTTTTTTTGAGTGAATTTATGCATTGAGCTTATCGCCATCGCTATGAGCGATCGCTGGCTGTTGTGTGTTAGTTCGCTCGCTATTTGAGTGGTTATACGTTTTTCTTTGAACATTTGTTTGTGATTTGAGTAGAATGTATTTTTGAGCGTTCGTGAGTGAGTTTTTCCGTACCCTGCAAGCTTGTTACTTATTGGCCTGTATACGGGAGTGAATTGAAATTCATTGAGGCTATTTTGAAGAAAGGTAACATAAAAGCCGCAACGAAGCATAAAATATAATGTTGAATGTCCTACTATATGATGCCGTTGGGCTGTTGATGTCATGTTTTTCGAATCCGGAGGAGAATAGAAATAATAAAGAGAACACAAAAAAGTGAATGTTTGAAAGATATAATAATTTAGTTAATTTAGTTAAATGTTTACAACTTATAGAATGGGATGAAGTTACATACATACATACATACATACATACATACATACATACATACATACATACAGGTGAAACTAATAAAAGCGTGTTAAAAAGACTCGAATTTAACATTTTGTATGAAAGAAATGCGATTAATTCGGGACATGTTCGGGATCAATCGCCTACATCCCGAAGGTTACAAATGTAGTTTAATCTCCTTCATTCAAAGCTATAAGGCTATTTTTTGTTATGAAAATTTCTAAAAATGGTTAATTGTTATATGTATATTAGAATAAAGTTTATTCGATTCGTTTCCATCTTGTAGTGAAATCTTTAAATTAAAATTAAGTATTTTCTCCAAATATTTTTATAAATCAGTCATGAAGATTTAAATAAAGATTATACAATAAGTTTTAAATAATATAATATAATATAATATAATATAATATAATATAATATAATATAATATAATATAATATAATATAATATAATATAATATAATATAATATAATATAATATAATATAATATAATATAATATAATATAATATAATATAATATAATATAATATAATATAATATAATATAATATAATATAATATAATATAATATAATATAATATAATATAATATAATATAATATAATATAATATAATATAATATAATATAATATAATATAATATAATATAATATAATATAATATAATATAATATAATATAATATAATATAATATAATATAATATAATATAATATAATATAATATAATATAATATAATATAATATAATATAATATAATATAATATAATATAATATAATATAATATAATATAATATAATATAATATAATATAATATAATATAATATAATATAATATAATATAATATAATGCAATATAATGTAATAAGTTTTACTTTTGAAAAAATTTGCCTACATTTATACCGGGACAAGCCATTTCGGGATTAATCGCATATTTTATGGAGGTGAATCTAAAATCCTGAAACTTATTAAACTTATTTGAAGTTAGGCTTCTAGATGATGAAAAGGTAGGAAAGGCGTAGTGTTTGAGGGAAGAAGTCCCAAACAAACATTGATTCATAATTTTGATGCAGCAGGCGCACATCAAAAATAAAAAGAAGCGCCGAATTAATTTTGCATATGTATATATGTACATATGTACACATATTTGCATGTCCATACATACATACATATGTACATATGTATGCCAAATGTATGCATGCATAAGTCAGATATTTCTATTTTCTATTCTTATTCGTTCTTATTACTTATTCGCGTCGAAAAACCAAAATAAAAAAGTCAAGTGAATTCGGGACGCGAAAAATAGTGTGAGGCAACTCGCGCATACTGGATTGAAATTTCAGAGCCGATTTTATCGAACTCGTCCAAAATAACGAACATTCCCTTCTTATACATTTACGTTCTTTGGTGAAAGTGTGAAAAGAACGGAAGTAAAATATTTTAAACCTCAGAGCGAAAAAAATATCGCAATATTCATATTGAACGTGTAGCACTAGCCTGCGATTCATCAGACCATCAATATGGATCGCGATCCAAATATCGCGATTCATATTGACAGTGTAGCGTATGCCTATATATGTCGATACATATTGCATATTACTGTTCCCTTCATCGGAGCAAAGTTTTTTTTTTTACTCTGGGTTTGCTTCGAGGCTCTGATCAACAGTCAAATAGCCTTGTTTGTATGCATACAAGAACTTAGTGTTTGGCGTGGTGAATTTTTATATGGGAAAATGCTCCGCTCCGGGGTCCAGATCAATAGTTAAATAGCCTTGCTTGTATGTATACGCAACTATCTGAATTAACCACAGATAAGATTTTTCCAGCTTAATATTTTTCGATATTGCTCGATTAAGTGCCAAAATATGCCAAAATAAGCACGAAATGCATTTTGACCGTAGATATGCATTTTAGGTCGAAATATGCATTTGCATATTTTTAATAATAATAATAATACAATGGCGCTATTATAACTCTGGCGAGTTTTATGGCCGAGCTTCTCTCCCAATTCGAGGTGTGCTCCTACTAATTGGGTGGACCTACAGTTTTATGCCGGCTCCGAACGGCGAATGCATTTTTTGTGAGAAGCTTTTTCATGACAGAAATACTCTCGGAGGGTATGCCAACGACTGCCGAGAGGTGACCGCTGCTCTTAAAAAACCTAATAATTGGATTTTTACTAATTAGAAAAATTGTTTTGGTGTTTTGCTCGGACCGTGGTTTGAACCCGAGACCTCTGGCATAGCAGGCGAGCACTCTACCCACTGCACCACAGCGGCCACACATATTTTTAGCTTCCCTAATTACACTGCTCTACAGCCAAAAAATACTCTGAACGCAACCATCCTTTCTATATGTAAAATCGGTCGCTGATTCCGAAAATCGGGTTCATTTTTAATTCTATGGGAAGGTTTTTGAGATATCGGCAATTTACCGTTATTTGGCCAATGTGTCCACTTAATCCTGTATATCTCTTTAACACAGTGAGTTATATTCCTTAGGGTGACACCAAACGAAAGAAAATTAAATTTCCTTTTCACGGCTCCTATAACATTTTTCTCTAACTCTTATAGTTTCTGAAATATTGACGATTAAATTTTAATTTTTTCGATTTTTTACGATTTTTTGAAGAAAAAATTGACTTTGTCAGGCAATATCTTTAAAACCAATACTTTTACCTTCGGTTTTACTCCTTTTCATGAAGCTCTATTCTATTACCAAAAAAATAAGCTATCAACGATGAAAATCCATTGTAAAATGGAAAAGTTATAGGCGATCAAGTAAATACAGCCAGGTCGCGCAATGCCTCTGCACGCGTACATTCTATGCATATTGTACCAATACCTACACATCTGCAGTAGCAGCACATTGGCAGCGCAGTAGATACAAGCCCATTTACGGGTATAACATGCATAAAATATACCCGTGTAGAGGCATTGTGCGACTTGGCTGTATTTACTTGATCGCCTATAACTTTTCCATTTTACCATGGATTTTCTTCGTTGATAGCTTATTTTTTTGCTAATGGAATGGAGCTTCACGTAAAAGATTAAAACCGAAGGTGAAGACATTGGTTTTAAAGATATTGTCTGACAAAGTCAATTTTTTCTTCAAAAAATCGTAAAAAATCGAAAAAATTAAAATTTAATCGTCAATATTTCAGAAACTATAAGAGTTAGAGAAAAATGTTATAGGAGCCATGAAAAGGAAATTTAATTTTCTTTCGTTTGGTGTCACCCTAAGGAATATAACTCACTGTGTTAAAGAGTTATACTGGATTAAGTGTACCCATTGGCCAAATAACGGTAAATTTCCGATATCTCAAAAACCTTCCCATAGAATTAAAAATGAACCCGATTTTCGGAATCAGCGACCAATTTTACATATAGATAGGATAGTCACGTCCAAAGTACAGACAAAAAATTTCATTTTGTGATCCAGTGTTATTATATATTTTTACGTACTAAATACATACATACTCTATATACATATGTACATATGTAAATATATGGAGGCATTAGTATCACTGTTGGGACTCGTTTTTTACTTTATTCAACTCTAAGAACACTCGAGGTTACTTATACGCCATGGGGTCCAATAGGAAGCAAAAAACAGTTTTCAAGCAGCTTAAGTCTACGTTATGGGGAATAACTCTTCTATTTTTGCAGCTAAAATTCTGAAATTTTGCATTTGGAGCATTTATAGTACACAAAGCGCTGTCAGTGAAAATCAGCGATATCGGATGACTATAATATAGAGATCCCATACCACGATTTTGGGCTAAGGAAAAAAGTGTACATTCTACACCTTTTTCACCAGTACTTCCAAAATCGAAATATATATTTCGTAAGTCGTTAGATGTAATTCAAAATAGTAATATTTTATTCAAAACACATAAAATGTACTTCAAAATATTCAGTTTTATTTCCAAAGTAGTAATATGTACTTCCATACCGATACAATAAATTTATAAAGTATAAAATGTACTTCAAAGAACATTAAATTAAATTCAAATATTGTACTAATTTATACATACATATATGTATGTACATATGTAAATTAAAAAAATCTGGTATTCACAGTGTTTTCTGAAACACTTGATATTTTTCGAAACATGTACACTAAGCCGTATCACGAAAATAAAGTTTGCGTGTGTCAGTTTTATTTGAACACTTACGTCGAAAAAATATTTTTGGTGTAAAATTTTTTTTTTTAGGCCCGCGTTAAAAACAGCTAAATCGCGTTTTTTGTAATAACTTCCTTATTTGATGTCAGATCTCTATGATCTTAATGTCGCAGAAAAGGTCTCGCTCAGCACTATATTTGGCCCATATAAAGTTTCGACCTCAAAGGTTGTTCTGAGCCTTACCTTTAAAAATTTTGGAGTTACTATCCCTAGATTTTTTTATTTTTATCACTAATACAAAGCTCTCAAAAAACCACGAGGACTCCGCTAAAAAAGTTGTAGCCTTTATTCACAAACAAAAAAGTTATACCGTTTTAAAATCAGAGAACCTGTTTTTTGAAAAATTATCCCAAGTTCTTATTTACATGAGGCAGTAACGCCATATAGTATGAGTTTTTGATTAAAAAGTATTCTAAGTCCTCGCTTGACTTGAGAATGTTGTACCGCGATGGAACAGCTACCAATACTGGATACATGATATGCAAAAAATTATTGATGATTGGACTATTCGTGCTGATCAACGTTATTTATATTATATAATGGCTGTTGTGAAGATTTGGTAAGTATTCAAGTGGGATCTCTAAGCACAGCGCGCTGGCTTACAATGACTTCACGATTTCTGCATCCGTGCGTATCCTAAAATTATCCAAGTTATTTAGAGAAACTGCTAGAGTTTGTTTGTAAAATTATACGCGCCTAAAGAGACAACGGAAGTCTAAATATATTATCAATACTTGCGCTGGATGCGTCGTCTGTCCCTAGAAATGCAGTTAATTATTCAGCCTACAATTGAAAACAACGCACTTTACTTAAATCCCGAAAACATCTTCTTATCTATGATAACCGAGACCGAAAATGACGATGTCCTCCAAATTTTGAGATATTTATGAAAGAAGTTTCAGAGCTCTGAAAGTGAATTCTTCGTCGCTTATATTACTTTGCTCACACTCAAAAAAAATTACTCAGATTATGGAAAAAATGGGAATGATTCGCCGCTAAAGACATATTTTCATAACTTTTTGGTTGCTTGTTTTTCCGACAGGGTAGGAATATGATGTATTGTGGAACGATTTTCCGTCATCCCTTGTCAAGTTTGGTTTGGAGACAAACCGGTTTCGGCTAATATGCGCCATCTTCAGTGTCTTCTTTCGTTCGTGAACCAAACTTGACAAGGGATGACGGAAAATCGTTCCACAATACATCACATATTTTCATAGTTTTGAATAAAATTTTCTTTAACGCGTGGTCTTTATTCCTTGATTGAAAGAAAATTGTACATCAAAACAATGAAAATATGTCTTTAGCGCCGAAAAATTCCCATTTTTCCATAATCTGAGTAAGTCGTTTTTTCAGTGCAGGTTTCGAAAGTTTAAAACAAATTGGAATTTATGTGCAGGGTATTCTCTTCCCTCTCATATGCATTTTATATACATATATGTACGTATAGTTTTTTCCCCTCTTCTTTATTTTTATTACCTCAACAATAGTTACTCATACGCCCCCCATCGGATCGCTTTGTATGTGAAAACTGAAAATGTTTTCTTAAATATCTCGAAAATGGGAGCTAATCCGAATTTTATAAAAACGCCATCGTAATCTGGAGCCAAAAATTAAGCTGGCGTGTTTCGCCGTTTCTCTGTGGTAACTTTTTATAAGAAAAAACAAGTGTTTCATTTTACAACGTTATAACTTTTTTGTTTGTGAATAAAGGCTAGAATTTTTTTGGGGGATTCCTCATGGTTTTTTGATAGCTTTGTATTAGTGATAAAAATAGAAAAATCTAGGGATAGTAACTCCAAAATTTTTAAAGGTAAAACTCAGGACAACCTTTGAGGTCGAAACTTTATATGGGCCAAATATAGTGCTGAGCGAGACCTTTTCTGCGACATTAAGATCGTAGAGATCCGACATCAAATAAGGAAGTTATTACAAAAAACGCGATTTAGCTGTTTTTAACGCGGGCCTAAAAAAAAAATTTTTACACCAAAAATATTTTTTCGACATAACTGTTCAAATAAAACTGACACACACTAAACTTTTATTTTGTCCATATAACGTGATACGGCTTAATGTACACCTGTTGAAGGTGAAACTCCAGTTGTATGCTAAGTATATCTTCGCTTGTAACTTTCATTTGGATTGAAAGGTCAATACCAAAACTCGATATCATCTAAGTTAGGGTACGCTTTATATAACACCATAAGAAAAAATAAAAATTTGTTACGTTTTGTTTTTATTCTGTAAAAATCTCGAGTTGTATTATATGTACACTTTTGCTTATAACTTTTGATTGGATTGTCCGATTGATACCAAAGTTTGAGAGCATCTAAATTAAGACACGTAATTCTTGTGAAACACAAAAAACGGAAAAACACACTAAGTCAACTTACAGTATTGTTTGGACGCGTCGATAAAACGCTTTTTGAAATAAATTTTATATATTTTTAATTACGATTCACTTTTTATACTCAGCTGTACTAGTACACAGAGTATTATAGTTTTAATCACATAACGGTGGATTGTAACAGAATGAAATAATCCAGATAGATATAGACTTATATATATCAAAATGATCAGGGTGAAAAGAGAAATCGATTGAGCCATGTCCGTCCGTCCGTCCGTCCGTCTGTCCGTCTGTCCGTCCGTCCGTCTGTAAACACTCTAACTCGCGCAAAAATTTAGATATTTTGATGAAATTTGAAATGCAAGTTGGTATCGAAACTGGAACGGTTGGTATTGAAAATGGGCGAAATCGGACCATGACCACGCCCACTTTTCCTATATAGAAAAAATCGGAAATTTGGTATCTCAGCCACTAATATAGCTAGAGTGATGAAATTTTACCCACGTGTTGAGCTCAGGCCACTAAGAAGAAATTTGATGGAATTTTGGAAAATGGGCGGTGCCACACCCACTTATTAAGGAGCAAACATTGAAAGCTTTATGAGTCATAACTCAGAAACTGTTGAAGATATATCGATAAAATTTGGTACGCGTGATATACTTACTTAGGCAAATGTTTGGACAAAAAATTGTCAAAATCGGTAGACGGCCACACCCACTTTTATATATGGGTATTATAAAGTGACCTAATAAAAACATTTTAAGCAATATCTCTGTCAAATATAAAGATATATCATTGGAATTTTATGCCAGGAGTCCACCTGCGGACATACAACGAAAAACACAAAAATTTTGGAAAATGGGCGTGGCACCGCCTCTTTTTAGAAGCTGGAATATACGAGATTTCTGAGCCCATAACTCTACAAATAATTGATATATAATGACGAAACTTGGTGTGTACACTTTTATTACTTGTGGTAATACATGTTGAAAATTTTAGCGAAATCGGTTGACGACCACGCCCACTTTTATATATGGGTATTATAAAGTGGCCTAATAAAAACATTTTAAGCGATATCTTTGTCAAATATAAAGATAATTCATTGAAATTTTGTGGCAAGAGTTCCACAATAGACCGGAAACAAAAAATAGACAAATTTTGGAAAATGGGCGTGGCACCGCCTCTTTTTAGACAAAGGAATATACGAGATTTCGGAGCCCAAAACTCGACAAATAATTGAGACATTATGACGAAACTTGGTTTATACACTTTTATAACTTGTGTTAATAGACACGCAAAAATTTATTGAAATCGGTTTATGACCACGCCTACTTTTTAACAAAGATATTTCTGGAACAGCGTTTTGGAATTTGTAACGTGACATCTTTGTAACTAGAAGTCATAAAGGAATGAAATTTTGCACAAAGAGTGATATTCATATGCTTAGTTGGATGACTGATAAAAATGTTGAAAATGGGCGTGGCTACGCCCACTTTATGCGGCACTCGCTTTATATAAAGTACCTACACCGTGTTTCCATCAAACGCAAACAAACAATGAAAGCATACAGCTGAGTATCTAATGTTCGATTCCACTTGAACTTAGGCTTCCTTACTTGTTTTAAATAAATTTGGTGTATTTTGAAATTAATGTTACTTAATGGAAGTATGTACATATTATGAATTTTGGAATAAAATTTACTATTTTGAAGCTTTTTGAAGTACCACTGAAAAAGGTGTAGTTCTCCTATACCGGAAGATAGATTAATATTTAAAATATTGTGCCTATATTGTATTGACTTATCTTTAAGAAATTTGCAAACAAATGTAAGATAGTTACATATATTGTACATAGCAAGTGATAATCGCATTCAGCCCCCATAACCGGAAATCAAGCTATGTATATTTCGAAAACAGATCATTCGATTTTAAATCTGATTTCATATCTGGATTCAGCATAAAATTCTGCTTCAATACTGGCCTTGTTATTTTTTGTCGATTTTTGCCCAATTTTTTTATTTTAAAAAATTCGTTTTGGTCCATAAAAACCAAATTCCAGAAGCTGAAAATTAATTTTAGGCAAATGTCGTGGAGGACTTTTAGACTCAGAAAAATTAGAGGAATCCGAATTTCGATAGCGCGATATCGATTAATTTCCCTCCATACAAATCGCCCCCACCCTCGTATATATATGTATTCTGTAACTAAAAATACCGTTAAAAATAAATATATGTACATATATAAAATATTTATGGTAATTAATAATTTAACAAAAAGTTTTCTTGACAAGTACAAAACGTTCAATGTCAACTCAATGAAATGCCTGGACATGTAAATATACATACATAGTACATAAATACATACATATGTATGTATCAGTACGAAATGGAAAAGTAACCCAGCAGTATTTTTCAGCTGGAAAACAGCACATATTTCCTACTGAATATTCAGTAGAGATGTAGTTCTAAAATCTTAACTTTCTCTTTCGTTTTTATATAAAGGTGGCGTCGAAAATCAACTACCTGAAAACTGCAGAACGAGAAGGGAGAGTTTCTGTATGAAAAAGGCCTGAATACGCAGGGAGAACTTCCATAGCATATATTTCAATACACCTGATGGCTTCACTTCGTGTTCAGTTATTTTTTCAGCAATGAATTTTGAACTCAGTTTCAGGTTATTTTTCATTCTGAATATTCTACTGAATATGCACCTCCTTACCTCAAATACTGCTGGGAACTTGACTAAATAATATAATACATATGTACATTAGGGTGGGGCGATTTGTATGGAGGGAAATTAATCGATACCGCGCTATCGAAATTTGGATTCCTCTCATTTTTCTGAGTAGCAAACTCCTCCACGACATTTGTCTAAAATTAATTTTGATGTTCCGGAATTTGGTTTTTATGAACCAAGACGAATTTTTGAAAATAAAAATTGGGCAAAAATCGACAAAAAAATATCCAGGCCAATATGCACATCGAATTGAAGCAGAATTTTGTGCTGAATCCAGATATGAAATCCGAATTAAAATCGGATGATCCGTTTTTGAGATATAGCCTGATTTACGGTTATGGAGGCTGAATGCCCAAAATCGCATATTTTCGCGATTATCTCTTGCTGTGTACAATATATCTTAAATTTTTTTGCAAATTTCTTAAAGATAGGTCAATACAATATATGACCAATATTTTAAAATATTAATTTATCTTTCTGTATAAGAAAACTAGAAAGCACTCTTTTTTCCTTAGTCCAAAATCGCAGTATGGGATCTCTATGTTATAGTCATCCGATACCGATGATTTTCGCCGACAGCGCTTTGTGTACAATAAATGCTCTTAATACAAAATTTCAGAATTTTAGCTGCAAAAATTGAGGAGTTATAACCCAAAACGTAGACGTATGCTGCTTGGGACTTGTTTTTTTACTTTAGTCAACTCTAAAAAACTCAAGGTTACTCATACGCCATAGCGTACTATTGGAAGCAAAAAAACAAATTTCAGAAGCATAAGTCTACGTTTTAGGAAATAACTCTTCAATTTTTGCAACTAAAATTCTGAAATTTTGTATTTAGAGCATTTATTGTACACAAAGCGCTGTCGGCGAAAATCATCGGTATCGGATGACTATAACATAGAGAACCCATACCGCGCTTTTGGGCCAAGGAAAAAAGAGTAAATTCTAGTTTTCCTATACAGGAAGATAAATTAATATTTTAAAATACTGTTCATATATCGTATTGACTTATCTGTAAAAAGTTTGCAAAAAAAAATTAAGATGTATTTTACACAACAAGAGATAATCGCGAAAATATGCTATTTTGGGCATTCAGCCTCCATAACCGGAAATCACGCTATATCTCGAAAACGGATCATCCGATTTTAGTTTCGATTTCATATCTGCATTCAGCATAAAATTCTGCTTCAACTCGATGTGCATATTGGCCTGGATATTTTTTTGCCGATTTTTGCCCAATTTTTATTTTCAAAAATTCGTCTTGGTTCATAATAAAAATAGGTAAAAAAACTTTTTAAGTTAAACGGTTTTATGTTATACATACATTGCAATGTTTAAGATAAATGTACTAAAAACCAAAAAATAATAAAATAGATACAGTCGTGGGAATTATAAACATTTGCATAGACTAGACTAAAATAAAACCGTGGGGCACGTCAATTGTCTACAATCGTTGATTAAAATGTTTGTTTTGTAATGTTACACTATAATTAGGCAGTTGTTCAACCGACAACGATGGACGTGTGATAAGTAGGGCTAGAATGTGGAAAAAAGCTAGCAAGCTCGATTATAAGCGAGTTTTAGGGTTTCATAGTGGTGAGCGAGTAGTACTTTTATCATATGTTTTGTCGATTAAAGACAAACTACGAGCAGTGAAACGATTCCTCGTGTGAATGTCCAACGATAAACTAGTTGAAGCATCTCTTTTATTAACATGGAGTGTATAACTATTGGAATTACCATGAGCAAGAAAATAGTAAGTAATTTCCTCACCGTCTGCGGGCCAACTGCCTAACGACGAATTAAACGATTCTTCTATCGCACATTAAGTCGATAATTTGTAGACAATTGACGTGCCCCCCGGTTTTATTTTAGTCTAGTCTATGCAAATGTTTATAATTCCCACGACTGTATCTATTTTATTATTTTTTGGTTTTTAGTACATTTATCTTAAACATTGCAATGTATGTATAACATAAAACCGTTTAACTTAAAAAGTTTTTTTACCTATTTTTATTTATATTTTTTTTTACCATTTTGTTCCCACGAGTAATGGACATTTAAACGGTCGACCCCCCCAGAGGTCCAATAAAGGGGCAAGGCTATGTACAACAAGATGCGCCTGAGTCTTGAGGGGAAAACGCTAACGACATATCATTTTTATCCACCCTAATGCCATACAGTTCTCGGCGCGTTTTAACCTTTCACCTTAACTTGGGTGGTGTACCGCTAACGACGTATCATTTTTAGCCACCCTAACGCCACACAGTCCTCAACACGATACAAAATCTTGACTTGGCTGGTGGATTCAGGCTGGATTAATCAGATACCTAAATTACAGACCCCCATCTCAGCTCCACCTAGCGGAATTTTTTTTTAAGAAAATATTTCTTTTCAAGGTAGTAATAAATGTTCCGAATTTCAGCCAAATCGGACCATAAATGCGATTTTTGTAACTATAGCGACCCACGCGCCACCTATCGGAAGTTTTTTTTAGGAAAATATTTCCTTTCAAGGTAGTAATACATGTTCCGAATTTCAGCCAAATCGGACCATAAATGCGATTTTTGTAAATATAGCGACCCACGCGCCACCTAGCGGGATTTTTTTTTTAAGAAAATATTTCCTTTCAAGGTAGTAATACATGTTCCGAATTTCAGCCAAATCGGACCATAAATGCGATTTTTGTAAATATAGCGACCCACTCGCCACCTAGCGGAATTTTTTTTTAAAGAAAATATTTCTTTTCAAGGTAGTAATACATGTTCCGAATTTCAGCCAAATCGGGCCATAAATGCGATTTTTGTAAATATAGCGACCCACGCGCCACCTAGCGGAATTTTTTTTTTAAGAAAATATTTCTTTTCAAGGTAGTAATACATGTTCCGAATTTCAGCCAAATCGGACCATAAATGCGATTTTTGTAAATATAGCGACCCACGCGCCAGCTATCGGAATTTTTTTTTCATAATATTGCATTGTCATCGGGGTTATACATGCGTGCAAAATTTCAGATTAATCGGTTGACAGGAAGAGGGTGAAATTTGAATTACTAAATTTGACCCAAGAATAAATAATAATAAATAAAACAAACGGGGTGAGCTAAATAAAACCGTTTAAAAATAAAACAAACGGGGTGAGCTAAATAAAACCGTTTAAAAACCAAATTCCGGAACATCAAAATTAATTTTAGACAAATGTCGTGGAGGAGTTTTCTACTCAGAAAAATGAGAGGAATCCAAATTTCGATAGCGCGATATAGGTTAGTAAATCGCCCCACCCTAATGTACATATGTACATATATAAAGCCATTTGTGGCGAGTCTCGCGACCGATCGTAATTTCCAATAGAAATTGCGGCATCAATATTTAAACGTTCATTTGCATGTGGGATATATGTACATATGTACATAATATATGTATAAGTAATCTATTTATTACCATCTTTACAGTTATACATATTTTAGTATTAAGGCTTCCAGAGTAAAACGCTGCGATCACAAAAACTTTACGTGAATTTAAAAAAAAAGTTTTTTTTTTACAAATTTCTGCATTTGCATTTTGTATATGCCTTTTGGTTTAGAACTTATCAGCTTATGATTTGTACAATATATGAGCCCACACACAATTTTGCATAATTTGTTATTAAAAAAATGCTTCTGACCAATTTTCATTGCAAATTAGGATCAATGATTAGTTTTCTAAGACTAGCGACATATTACATACATATGTATGTACAAATTGCATACGTTTATATACCACCAAATTAAATGTATTTTTTCATAAATGAATAACATTAGTTTAATGCAATCTTTTTGATGTGTAAACATCTTTGCTGTAGCTACGAGTAATTTCGAAAAACAGGTAAAGTTTACGCGTAAACATGTAAATGCGTAAACCGTAAATGACCTTGGCATTGTCAGTGGTAGGTAGGTAGCATGGCATGTACTTACAAATGCCTGCATGCATAGTCGTGCAAATGTAAATATCAACAACGACAGCAACGAAGCGAAGCGAGCAATATTGGTATCAAATGAAAGGTTTTGAGCAGGAATTCGATATGAAGCTCTTTTCATTGTGACTCCTAGGCCGGTTCTCCAGATATGGGTCAAAACGAGGACCCGGATGATCGATGAATGTTTCTGAGCAATATTGGTATTAAATGAAAGGTGTTGAGCAGGGATTCTACATGGATGTCTATTCTTTATGATGTCTAGGTCGGGTCCAGAGATATGGGCCAAAATGACGACCGGATGATCCTTGAATGTTTCTGAGCAAAATTGGTATCTACTCTTTATGATTCCTATGTCGGGTCGCGAGATATGGGTCAAAACGATGACCCTGATGATTCTGGAATGTTTCTGAGCAATATTGGTATCAAATGAAAGGTTTTGAGCAGATCTTCTACACGGAGCTCTACTCTTTATGATTCCTATGTCGGGTCCCGAGATATGGGGAAATACGAGGACCTGGATGATCCTGGAATGTTTCTGAGCAATATTGGTATCAAATGAAAGGTGTTGAGCAGGGATACTACATGGATGTCTATTCTTTATGATGTCTAGGTCGGGTCCCGAGATATGGGCCAGAATGAGGACTGGATGATCCTTGAATGTTTCTGAGCAATATTGGTATCAAATAAAAGGTGTTGTGCAGGGCTTTCACATTTTATGAGTCCTATGCTGGGTCCCCAAATATGGGTCAAAATGTGACCCCGGATTAACCCGGAATGTTTCTGAGCAATATTGGTATCAAATGAAAAGTGTTGAGCAGGACTTCTACACGGAGCTCTACTCTTTATGATTCCTAGGCCGGGTCTCCAGACATAGGTCAAACGTGGACTCTGATGATCTTGCATATTTCTGAGTAATACAAAACAAAAGAAAATAAAAACTCAAAATTTAAAAGCCAAAAACCAAAACAAATAAAAACAACAAAATAGTAGCAGTCACAATGACAACAAAAAATTACAAAAACGATAGTCGCATTTTAATCCATAGAAAACCAGGAAAAAACGAATAAGGAAAAGGGAATAAATATCCGATTTCGAAACTGTTTACACATCAATGTTCATGAATACTCGTTATTCACGCTTTAATTTTTTTTTTCTGAATTAAAAAAGCAAAATTATGCTCATGGACACCAGGAATTATTTTTTTTGTGCTTTTCTGAAAGGTTGCTGAAAAGCACATAATTATTTTTGTGTACATACATATGTATATATGTACATTTTTTTTATAACCGTACATACTTTTGTACATATATCTGACGACATTTGCGACCAGCAAACTTGCGAAAAATAAAGTGAAAAATGAGATACTATAATTATGTTCACATTAATATATTCTGCGTTCAATGACTTTTCTGCATATGTATATATATGTATATTGTGTAAAAGATGCTCAAATAAAAACGCCACCAATATGAATGCATGTATGTATTTTATAATAATAATAATATAATACAATGACGCTATTATAACTCTGACGAGTTTTATGGCCGCGCTTCTCTCCCAAATCGAGGTGTGCTCCTTTTGTTTTTCCTACTAATTGGGTGTAGGGTATGCCGCCCACTGCCGAGAGGTGACCGCTGCTCTTAAAAAAGCCAATAATTGGATTTTGACTAATTAGAAAAATTGTTTTGGTGTTTTGCTCGGACTATGGTTTGAACCCGAGACCTCTGGTATAGCAGGCGAGCACTCTTCCCACTGCACCACAGCGGCGACGCATGTATTTTATAGATGCTCAAAAAACTCTGGTTATACAGGTACGTTATTCCGCGAACTTCAGCAGTGTCCCTCGTACCAAAAACCATTTTTATATTTTTTTTATTTATGTAAAGCTTGGTATACAGGGTTAGCACAATTTATAAAATTTCTTAAAATTACATCTGTTCTAAAACTTTGAGTACACTCATGGAAAAACAGCATTTTAAAATCAAAAATAAAATTTTTGTTTTCATAATGCACGTTTTAAACCAAATCATTTTTATTTTAACAATGCAAAGTTTTAAATTAGAAGTTAAATTTTTGAATTAAGAATGAAATTTTTGAAGTAAAAATCCATTTTGGATTTAAAAAGAAACATATTTACCTAAATTAAAAATGAAAATAAATGTTGATTCAAAAACTCGCTCTTTGTTCGAAATTTTTTTGTGAGAAAATATTTTTTTGTGAGAAATCCAACAAAAACAACAATGAGAATCCATTTTTTTAAATTTTGTTTTCAAAATGATTCATATAATTCATGGATTCTTTTTTAGGCAAAGGGAAGTATAAATAGGTTATTACAATTCAATACAATGTTTAATGTTCCACTATGTGATGGCGTTGGATTGAATTTCAGGTTGATGTCATGGTTCGAATCCGGAGGAGAATATCAAATAAAGAAGAAAAAGGAGAATAAGGAGAATAAGAAATAAAGATAGCAAACAGTTAAGGCGAAGTAGAAAAGAAGAGGAGAACAAGCGGAGGCTATATTTTTGTAGTTGGGACTCGGATTGAGAGAAGATGCAGAGGATGCCGTTGGATACAATTTCGAATCCGGAAGATAAAATGACATAGAGAACACTGCAGAGTTTTTTTTCCTCATAGTGCTTAAATAAAAATAAACATTTTTATATTTAAAATGTTTTTCTTGATTTAAAAATTTTACGATGAACATTTTTAAAATAAAAATGTTGGTATTTACATCACTTTTAAATATATTTTTGTCCATTTTAAAAACGTTTTCATATGTTTTTATAATTTTTTTTCCCTGAGTGTACAAATTTTTCCCTTAAGGCCTATACGCAGCTCTCAAGAAAACCAAAAAATCTATGTAATTTGACGTACAAGAAATGGTCAAGAAAAATTTCTTTTGTCATATTTTCTTTTGCGGTACGCAGTTCTAAAGAAATTCTACTACTATTTTTCAAGATTTTTTAGAAAAAGTGCACAACTGAACTCTGGTTCTGCCAAGAAATAATGAATTTACTATTATTTCTTCAAGAAAATTTGACAGAAGAGGTAAATAAACTCAAATGTGACATTTCTTTTGAAAATATAATGACTTTCTTGCTACTATTTCAACGCACAAGAAATAATGCAAATTTTTTCTTGAGTGTTTTCTTGAGAGCTGCGGAGAGGCCTTTACAATTTAAATGAGAAATCTATATTTTTTGTTGTTGATTTCAAATTTATTAAAGGTTAACGACCATCCATAAGATGACAGACCGCCTCTTTTTTTAAAGGGGTATCATTTTTATTTTCTGAAACAAAATCAGGCAATCAGGTAGTAGGTTCGAGTATAATATGAAAGCAATAATAATTTTTTTTTTAGTTTTGTGCATATTTTCCTACAATCAAACAAGTACATACATATGTACATACATACAGACTGTTCGTACACACCTAGTATGAATGTATTTGCAGTGTGGCTCCCCAATAAACATTTTTGTTGGAAATGCATTTGAATTCCATTTGAGATCAAATCTATTTTCCAATTTCCAACATTAATTTTTAACTTGAATTCAATTGGAGAGACAGCCCATTCTCCGGCAAAAGGGCGCTTTTTGATATGAAAATATTCATGTTTCTCCACAAAAAAAAATATTGGAATTCGAATTTAATTCCATCGATATTCTCCAGATAAAATCAAACGTCAGAATAAAGCTTTTTCGCAACAAAACCTCATCCGATTGAACAAAATGTAACAATTATGATTGTCTGCCTTAACTTCCTTTTTCACTTTTTTGTTAGGCATTTAACAATAATAACAACAAAAACAGAAGCATTGCCATGTGCAAAAATACAAATGCGTTTTCAAAATGAGCTCCAATGGTTTTCAAATTGAAATCAAACTTTGGAAAAAATCAAGTGTAAAAACACATTGGATGTAAACTTGAGAATTGAGACTTTCCTCCAACATTGGATTCGTGCTTATTGCGTCATGACGACAAAAGCTGTTGTTTTGACATCGCCCAATAACATTTTAGTTAGAAATTGATTTGGGGTCGAATGGATATCCAACTCGTTTTCCGTTTTCCAATGTTTATTTTCCATTGTACCTCAATTGGAGAATCACTCTATTCTCAAGGAAAACGGCACGTAAATAATCTTAGTCCACTTGAAAAACTATTTGAAATGAATTTGAACTCAAACATCAATCTCCAATTAGATTAAAATTAAAAAAAAAAATACTTATTAATAGCGAAAGTCAATACTATGCATCCGCATTGAAGGTTTATAAAATGATTAAGTGCTTTATCATATGAAAAAATCTTAAGTAATACGCCAAACTGATCTGCAATGGAACTCAATTTGAAAATAAAACAAACTTTGGATCTCCATTTGAATAAGTTGAATATCCATTTCAGAACCACAAAACCTCGCAAAGATTGGAAAATGGTTTTACTCGTGCATATTGGGCATACATATGTATGTACATATACTTCTCAATTTTACTGCATCAGCCGTAGATGCCATTGCGTAGATATTAAAAATAAATTCTGAAATCTGTTTATGTACACACATACACAATAAATGTAGTAAATGAATTTTAGGTGCATTAGAGGTTTTCAAAATCGAAGAAAATAAAAGTATTTTTGACACACACGTACATATACATATGTGTGTAAAAATGTAATCAATTTGTTAAGGCGTGGAAGAGATTTGGTCTTCTTCAATTTTACCTCCTCACCCGTTAAATTTCAATTCTAGCCACAATAAAACGAATTAAGTCAAGTTGCTGGACCGATAGTCTTTTGGTAATACTTACATACATACTAGCATTCTAAACAGGTTGCCATTTGACGGCTCATTACTTTAGTAGTATCTCCAAACATCATATGCTCTGCCAGTCACAGAAATGCTGGTGGAATTGAGTAGGCTTAGAAACTGGATAGGCGCTGAATATAACTTTAACAGCAACTGTAAGCTACCCAATTTAAGCAATCTGTGTTCATATCGAATATGTCGTAAGGAAAATTTTCAAGATATCCGTAAGTTTGTGTAAGTTTCTGGCAGTTTGCCGTACAATATTATTAAGTAATAGCATTGAAACTGAAGTTTGTTAAAGGCCTGAGAAAGAGTTTTTAAAAAGACTGCAGAATGTACCCTCTGGGATGCATTATTTCAGCCTTTACGAAACTGACTCATTTTTCCTTAAGTATTTATTTATTTATTTCTAATTCAACACTTAAAGTTACTTAAATATATTATTACATCTACTGTTCCATATGAACACTGAGATCAATTTCTACGATCGGTATGTCATTTTAAATGGTTTCATGGCTGATAAGCAATAAATAAATTGTCGTTTGTATGATCTGTAAAGCACAAAAATATCAACCACACTGAGAGAAAAAAAAATATGTATATGGAGAGGTCAAGGAAATTGCTTTCCTATATTGAACAACATTTTTTTAGTTTTGAGTAAATTTTCCTCTAAACATGGTTTACATGCGTTACCGGTTTCATATACTTGTTTTAACGAAATCCATAAATAAAAATAAGAAAAATTTCCTAAGCGCCATTCCATTCCCAAATTATCCCTGTTTTGATGATTTGATTTCTTCAATTTTGGTAAGTTGAATTCCCAAAAAAATCACCATAGCAACGAACTTGTTTCGATGTTTTTCTATATTTTTCAGAAAATTTACTCAAAACTAAGAAAATTTTGTATTGGAACGCATGCTCAAAATAAGGAAAAATATGTCTTTGATCGAGATAGGTTGTTTTTGTTTTTTGAGTGTAGTATTTTCCTAGAACTTATTCACACAAAGGGCAACATTTCATTTCATATATGTATGTATGTATGTAAGTGAATATGCAGATGATAAACTCTTTAGAATTGCAGAAATATGCAAAGCCGTGGGCAAATTAACGAACGAAGAAAATACATTGAATTTGCCTTTTGCATACTAATTGAACAACTAGTAGAAACCAATTATTATAACTTAGTATTTTTTAAACTAGTTGATCAACTAGTGAAAAGCTAACTAGTTTGTTTTTTTTCCATCTCCTGCCAGTTAATCAACTAGTTTATTTTCATACAATTTTTTTTTGCCTGCAGGGCTTGTTTAATGAAACATCATCTGTTTGCATGTATTTTGTGCATAGTTCTAGGTACATATGTATATATATCTTAAGACTTGAGAGTTTCCGTGACGTCACAACAGGGGAAACATATATGTACATATGTACATACATTTATCTGGTACAGCATTTTTCAATTAAAATTTAATGGTAGGTAACATATTTAATACTTGTTCTCCATTTCACAGGATACTCGTATATGAATGTACGTGTATCATTTACTTGGTCAAATATTTTGAAGCTTTTCCTTTTACTTACACAGAGTATTATAGTTTTAATCACATAACGGTGGATTGTACCAGAATGAAATAATCGAGATAAATATAGACTTTTATATATCAAAATGATCAGGGTGAAAAGAGAAATCGATTGAGCCATGTCCGTCCGTCTGTCCGTCCGTCCGTACGCACTCTAACTCGCGCGAAAATTGAGATATTTTGATGAAATTTGAAATGCAAGTTGGTATCGACATTGGGACGGTTGGTATTGAAAATGGGCGAAATCGGACCATGACCACGCCCACTTTTCCTATATAGAAAAAATCGGAAATTTGGTATCTCAGTCACTAATATAGCTGGAGCGATGAAATTTTACCCACGTGTTGAGCTCAGGCACCTAGGAAGAAATTTGATGAAATTTTGGAAAATGGGCGGTACCACGCCCACTTATTAAGGGTCAAACATGGAAAGTTTTATATGTCATAACTCAGAAAACATTGAAGATATATCGATGAAATTTGGTACGCGTGATTTAGTTACTTAGGCAAACGTTTGGACGGAAAATAGTTAAAATCGGTTGACGGCCGACGTTGTTCTGCTAAAATTTATTCCTATGAAGCCTAAAGAAAAGTCTTTGATTACCGTATTGCTAACCATTATCTTAGAGTCCATTTTAATTACTGCGAATAATAAAAAAAATTGTGTATTCTCTGAATAAAAGTTATAGTTATATTCGCGGCGACAAACCTACTGCCCCCGATTCCTATCTCTATTTCAATCTCAATCTTAATCTTAATCTCAATCTCAATCTCAGTCTCAATCTCAATCTAAATCTAAATCTCAATCTCAATCTAAATCTCAATCTAAATCTCAATCTCAATCTATATCTCAATCCCTATCCCTATCCCTTTCCCTATCCATATCCCTATCCCTACCTTTTCCAGGGTCACTCGGTTCTACGTTTTGAGTCATATCTGGGGACCCGGCCTAGGCATCGCATTGAAAATAACTTTATGTTGAAGGCCTGTTCAACACCTTTAATTTGATACCAATTTTGCTCGAAGACTTGCTGGGTCGATCTATGTCCACATTTAGGAATGTATTCCGGGAAGCTCCCCCATTTTCGAAATTCTATATACCCTATTATGTGCGCTAACATCATATGAATCTGCTGTGAAAATTTCATAAAGATCGGTTGGTTACTTTGGGAGTCTATAAAGGACACACATCTACACATGCACACATACACACCGATTTTTCCAATTTTCGGACTTTTCCGGAGGTATTTTCCAAAATTTTCTTCCGTACGAACCTTCTCCTCGAGAATACGAACAACTAACAAAAAATTTTACAGAAATCGACCCGGCCGTTCTCAACTGATGAGGTTAGTAACATTTTTTACACCATTTTTATACTCAGCTGTACTAGTACACAGAGTATTATAGTTTTAATCACATAACGGTGGATTGTAACAGAGTGAAATAATCGAGATAGATATAGACTTATATATATCAAAATGATCAGGGTGAAAAGAGAAATCGATTGAGCCATGTCCGTCCGTCCGTCCGTCTGTCCGTCCGTCTGTAAACACACTAACTCGCGCAAAAATTGAGATATTTTGATGAAATTTGAAATGCACGTTGGTATCGAGACTGGGACGGTTGGTATTGAAAATGGGCGAAATCGGACCATGACCACGCCCACTTTTCCTATATAGAAAAAATCGGAAATTTGGTATCTCAGTCACTAATACAGCTGGAGCGATGAAATTTTATCCACGTGTTGAGCTCAGGCCCCTAGGAAGAAATTTGATGACATTTTGGAAAATGGGCGGTGCCACGCCCACTTATTAAGGGTCAAACCTTGCAAGTTTTATATGTCATAACTCAGAAACCGTTGAAGACATATCGATGAAATTTGGCACGCGTGATATACTTACTTAGTCAAATATTTGGACGAAAAATTTCCGAAATCGGTTGAGGGCCACGCCCACTTTTATATATGGCTCTTATAAAGTGACCTAATAAAAACATTTTAAGCGATATCTCTGTCAAATATAAAGATATATCATTGAAATTTTATAGCAGGAGTCCAACTGCGGACATAAAACGAAAAACACAAAAATTTTGGCAAATGGGCGTGGCACCGCCTCTTTTTATAAACAGGAATATACGAGATTTCTGAGCCCATAACTCGACAAATAATTTATATATAATGACTAAACTTGGTGTGTACACTTTTATTACTTGTGGTAATACATGTTGAAAATTTTAGCGAAATCGGTTGACGACCACGCCCACTTTTATATATGGGTATTATAAAGTGACCTAATAAAAACATTTTAAGCGATATCTTTGCCAAATGTAAAGATAATTCATTGAAATTTTGTGGTTTGATTTCTACAATAGACCAGAAACAACAAATAGAAAAATTTTGGAAAATGGGCGTGGCACCGACTCTTTTTACACAAAGGGATATACGTGATTTCTTAGCCTATAACTCGACAAATAATTGAGATATTATGACGAAACTTGGTTTATACACTTTAATAACATGTGTTAATAGCCACGCAAAAATTTATTGAAATCGGTTTATGACCACGCCTACTTTTTAAGAAAGATATATCTGGAACACTCTTTGGGAATTTGTAACGTGACATCTTTATAACTAGAAGTCAAAAAGGAATGAAATTTTGCACAAAGAATAATATTCATATGCTTAGTTGGATGACTGATAAAAATGTTGAAAATGGGCGTGGCTACGCCCACTTTATGCAGCACTCGCTTTATATAAAGTACACCGTGTTTCCATCAAACGCAAACAAACTATGAAAACATACAGCTGAGTATCTAATGTTCGATTCCACTCGAACTTAGGCTTCCTTACTTGTTATCTATATATTAATAGGCTAACATTTTTTCCATACAAACAATTGCCAGGCTGTTTAGCACATTTAACATACTCATATCCACATAAAATTGATATGGATGTGTTCGTATGAGTCAGGAGCAGTGCATAGGCATATAATTTTTTTCATAAATTATTTAATTTCTTTATAATTAATAAATAAAGTTTTTAGTTTTGTACCATTTTTGATTTACTTCGTTTTTGCTTCGTTGGCAATGTGCCCATTATCTATATATTAATAGGCTAACATTTTTTCCATACAAACAGTTGCCAGGCTGTTTAGCACATTTAACATACTCATATCCACATAAAATTGATATGGATGTGTTCGTATGAGTGAGGAGCAGTGCATAGGCATATATTTTTTTCTATAAATTATTTAATTTCTTTATAATTAATAAATAAAGTTTTTAGTTTTGTACCATTTTTGATTTACTTCGTTTTTGCTTCGCTGGCAAATGTGCCCACTATCTATATATTAATAGGCTAACATTTTTCCCATACAAACAGTTGCCAGGCTGTTTTGCACATTTAAAATACTCATATCCACATAAAATTGATATGGATGTGTTCGTATGAGTCAGGAGCAGTGCACAGGCATATAATTTTTTCTATAAATTATTTAATTTCTTTATAATTAATAAATAAAATTTTTGGTTAAGATAAATAGATATCGTAAACGTGTTTACAAATATCGTAAACACATTTGAATAGTCGCTTTAATTTAAAAGCGCTCACCACCGGGCCTACCTTCCTAGATCTGCCTTGATTTTGAACATGATTTCGCGTCGGACCGCGATCAAAAGGGCAAATCAGTGTTGCGGTACAACTGGAATTTGGAAAGTGTTGCTTATCTCCGCGAAAAGGAATAATTTTTGTACCAATACAAAGTTGAAAAAATAAATTGCATGGTCGAATTTCGACCACCGGCGATACTAGTATATATTACAAAGTGACCTAATAAAAATATTTAAAGCCATATCTCTGTCAAATATAAAGATCTATCATTGAAATTTTGTCGCATGAGTCCAACTATGGATATAAAACAAAAAACCAAAAATTTTGGAAAATGGGCGTGGCACCGCCTCTTTTTAGAAGCAGAAATATACGAGATTTCTGAGCCCATAACCCGACTAATAATTTATATATAATGACGAAACTTGGTGTGTACACTGTTATTACTTGTGGTAATACATGTTGAAAATTTTAGCGAGATCGGTTGACGACCACGCCCACTTTTATATATGGGTATTATAAAGTGGCCTAATAGAAACATTTTAAGCGATATCTCTGTCAAATATAAAGATCTATCACTGAAATTTTGTGGCATGAGTTCCACAATATACACTGTTATAAATATTGGAATATTTTTTAAACTTTGATTTGGTTTGAAAGAAATTTAAAACTTTTTTTGGGTTAAATTTTGAACATTTGAAAGTTTAAAAGTTTCTTATTCCTTTTTAGTTTGAAACGCAAACTTACAAAAGTTAAAATATTTCAAAGTATTTTTTGGAATAAATTTCATACTTTTTGGTTTAAATCTTACACTTTTTCTCATTTAAACTTTTAAGGTTTAAATTTTAAACTTTCATTGGTCGTAAAAATTGTAATTTTTGATTTGAAATTCCAACTTGCTTTTTCGAGAAATGAACAATATAAAAAGCTCATTTATAGTTATTAGACAATTTGAATGAATGGATGGAGAAAAAAAAAAAAACACAAAATAATTATGGAAACAGATAAAATGAAGAAGGAAGAAAAGGAGAAGACGAGGATAGGAAAAAGACACAATATGGAAAAGGATTAAGGGGATGATGGGGGGAGAACAATATTGGAGAAAAGGAGAAAAACGGATAGGATGAAGAGGATTTGGGAGCAGATATTTTTTTTTTAATTTAAACCAAAAAAAGGTTTAAATTTTCAACTTTTGAAAGTCTTAAAATAAATTTTAATTTGGAATGAAATCGAAACCTTAAAAGTTTAAAAATCTTTTAAACTTTTCAAAGTTTAAATTTTAATAATTTTTCGGTCGTGTCCTATATATCGACCAAAAAAGTTTACAATTTATAACAAAATTTATTTGAGTGTACCGGAAACATAAAATAGAAAAATTTTGGAAAATGGGCTTGGTACCGCCTCCTTTTGGACAAAGGGATATACGAGATTTCTTAGCCCATAACTCGACAAATAATTGAGATATGGCGAAACCTGGTTTATACACTTTTATAACTTGTGTTAGTAGACACGCAAAAATTTATTGAAATCGGTTTATGACCACGCCTACTTTTTAACAGATATTTCTGGAACACTCTTTGGGAATGTGTAATGTGACATCTTTGTAACTAGAAGTCATAACGGAATTAAATTTTGCACAAAGATCAATATTCATATGATTAGTTGGATGACTGATACAAATTTTGAAAATGGGCGTGGCTACGCCCAATTTATGCAGCACTCCCTTTATATAAAATACACCGTGATTCTATCAGACGCAAACAAACGATGAAAGCATACAGCTGAGTATCTAATGTTCGATTCCACTCGAACTTAGGCTTCCTTACTTGTTTCAATTAAAATTTAAATGTACCTACCATTAATATATTTAATACTTGTTCTCCATTTCACAGGATACTCGTATATGTACGTATGTATATCATTTATTTGGTCAGATATTTTTAAGCTTTTCCTTTTTTATTTTAATAATTACTTTATTTTTAAGCATTTTATATTATATATGAACATACATATGTACATATTTAGAAATAAAGAATCAAGTAGCCCATTTTTAATATCACAAAAATATGAAAAAATGACTTGGCAAAACACACTTTCAACTGATTTCACTGATGAAACAAAAAATTGTGTTAAGAAAAAAATTAAAAAGTGCACTCGCGTGCTTGTAGCCACAAAATGCCCGCCAGCTTTTCGATTTATTTTCTTTTGACGCATTGAGTTTTTCACCGTTCGCCAGAGAGATCACCACTGACAAAATTTGGTGGCGTTGATCACCTCAAGAGTTCGAGTAGGACGTACAACACACACAATATCGTCGTGGAGATTCCTCGGCATTGACGTCGTGCTTATGACGACTTTCTCTAATTGTTGTTGAATGTTCATTCGAAATTACACATTTCAAACAAACGTATGTATGTATGTATGTATGTGTGTATTTATGTTTCTTCTATTTTTCCGAAACCAGAGCAAAAGTGATGAGTCTGCGCAGATCAGTTGGTAAAACATTGAACAACTAGTGTTGATATACGGAGAATAATGCCGGTATTTCCAGTGAGAGAAAAAATAAGTACTACTGGAAAGAGGGGTAAGATAAGAAGTCATATGTAGATGCTGATTTTTTGGAGGCAGCATAGCTGTCCGTCTGTTTTTCCCAACGCAGTGGAGGTCTTCCCTTTCTTTTGCGTTCAGCGGGTTTCGATAGAAATACTTTCTTGCCCGGAGCAGCTTCATCCATTCTCACGACATGACCTGCCCAACGCAGCCGCTTGATCTTTATTCGCTGAACAATGCCTATCTCTGCTTACAACTCGTACAGCTCATCATTAAATCTCCGTCGATACTCGCCCTCGCTAACGCGCGCATAGGTCCATAAATCTTATGAAGAACTTTCCTCTCGAATACTCCAAGTGCCATCTCATCTGATTTTGACATTGTCCATGTTTCTGCGCCGTACACGAGAACTGGAACGATGAGCATTCTGTAGAGTGTGAGTTTTGTTCGACGAGAGAGGACTTTACTTTTCAGTTGCCTACTTAGCACAAAGTAGCATTTATTGGCAAGAGTGATTCTTCGTTGGATTTCGATGCTGACACTATTTCTGGTGTTAATTCTGGTTCCCAAATAGACGAAGTCCTTAACAGTTTCGAATTTGTGACTGTCAACAGTGACGTGGCTGCAAAGGACAGGAGGTACTTCGTCTTGTCCTCGTTAACCGCCAAACCCATTTGCTTAGCCGCTTTATCCAGCTTGCAGAAGGCAGAACGAGAGTTTTAGTGCCAATGATGTCGATACCAACGACGTACGCCAGCAGTTGTACACTCTTGTGGTATAGCATACTTCATGTATGGTTAAGTTCTGCAGCTCTTATTATCTTTTCCAGCATCAAGTGGAAGAAGTCACACGAAAGGGAGTCACCTTGTCTGAAATCTCGTTTGATCCCGAACGGCGCAAAGTAGAAGCAGTAATTTGTTACTGCATACAGTCGAAACTCGATAGTTTTTCTAGTTGTTTTCTTATGACTCTTTTCTTTCCTACTTATTCTTTCTTATCCTTCTTATTTCTTGACTTTTTGTTTTTGTTGTAGTGCTTTCGCTACTTTTTTATGTTTCTACTTCTTTGAAACTACATACTACTTCCAGCCAAACATGTTCACAATTGCATGGTAAGGTTTGTGAGCACGCACAAACTCACCTATGCATGCGTATTGATACAGCTCTGTTGTTATCAAAAGCATGCAACAACAACCACATGGCAATTTTCCAACGACGACTGTGGACGCATTTTCCAACCAATTTTAGTGAAAATTGGCGCAGTTCTTTTTGAGAGCAACACCTTTCTAATGGTGTTCTTAGTTTTAAAATCGGTATAGTAGTTTCAACGGAGAAGATGGAACAAAATTTATGTTGGCGTATTAATAACATAGATAGATGTAGATATTTCGAGAAAATAAAATCTTAACTGGTCTCACGGATCGGACAAATTCTGGAAAGCATTCACTAATAAAAAATCACTACCTCAAAATTTTCTACTAACATTATTTTGTATTTAGTTAAGAAAATTTTTTAGTGGTTTGAAAATTAATGCACTACCCCTAGGCCTGATTTATGTATCTGTATTTTATTTCTTATAACTAAATAAGTATGTACATTAACACTATATTATAAATATATGTATGTATGTATATCACATATTAACGAATTTTTGAACGAAACCCATTAGCCATCAAAGGCCTCACCTCCGCCACATCCCTGTGATGCGTCTCGGGAAAATAACACCATGTCAATAGAAAACAATAAAAACACAATCCAGCAGATGGTAGGAAAGCATAGGCGCCCCACACTGACTGCAGCAGAGGAAAAAACATGCCAATGATAAAATTGCCACCCCATAAAAAGCAGCTGCCCAACGAAACGGCTACCGAACGCGTCTCAACTTCAAAAAGTTCAGTGCCAATGAAATAAGGAATTGGCGCTAAACCCACACTGAAGAACAGTATAAATGAGGCAATAAACAGAATGCAAAGCATTGGCATCCAACTAACGCGATCCTATCGGGAGTGAAAGAGACAGGAAGAGACAGAAGAGAGGCAATGCTTAAAATTTTTAATAAAACAAAATATACGTATGTATGTATATACATATAGGTATACTTACAATGTAATTCAAAGCGAATGCCATGCCCACCAGTGATATTCCACAGCCGCCCGCCGAGCACAACATTAGAGGCCGACGTCCACATCTGCCCACCCAGAAGGGACCGACACAGGCGAGCACGAAATTCATTATACCAGCACCGAAATTCATCCAGGATGCCATGTTCAAACTAAATCCAGCTTTCATAAAAATACCCACCGAATAGTAGAATATCGCATTGATACCGCTCAACTGTTGGCACAATGCGAACGAACAGCAAATCAACAATGGCATCAAATTTTCCACATTCTTCACCACACTCCAAAGACTCGCTTTCTCACTGCCCGCTGCAGCATTCGATGTGGCCAACGCCTTCATTTCCGTCAATTCGGCACTTATAGACTCCTCGCAATTTGCGCCACGCAAACGTTCCAGCACCGCGCGTGCTGCCACTTCATCGTGACGTATCAAATACAGCCAACGTGGTGATTCCGGAAAACGGAAGGTAAGTAAAACACCCACCAACACAAAAACCACATAGGAACTGAGCGCGTACTGCCAATACTGTTCGTTGCCGAAAATTTGTTGTAAACTAAGAGCTTGGCCCAAACAAATGCCGCTCACTACACCGATCGACACGAATACAGCCGCACTGCTACGTAGTGGTGCGGGCGAGAGTTCGCCCAAGTAAATGGGATGAGCCGTGTAGATAATGGCTGCAGCTATACCAATTATAAAGCGCCCAATCAGCAGCATCTCCACTGAATTTGATGCGCGACAAAAGTTTAAGAGAATGGCGGCGATTGTTTGAAAGAAAGCGCCAAGTAAAAGTGCGCCTTTTCTGAGAAAATTATGTATATCAATAATGATTGTGAGTTATTTTCTTAGTCCAAAAATATTTAGTGGCTCAGTTACCTTCCGAATCGATTACAAATTGCGCCAGCCATCAACGATCCACAAATACCGCCTATAAGTAATGCGGAAATAATCACCGACCAAAGCAGCTCAGCTTGGGAATCGCTCAGATGTTGATTGTAACGTAATAAAAAAGCATTTATGTACCAGGGTTTCATGTCCTATTAAATAAGAGAAAGCAAAAACTATACAAATGTTATGTTATTTAAAAAAAACAAAAACAGTTCTCAGTAAAAATTAACCTCAACAAGTGTATTCATGACTCCAATAGCGTAACCGGCAGGTATTGGACTACCAATTGTTGTTGCAATACATATGAATGCCAACAGTGGCGTCCAACCTTTATGTTTTGGCTGGAAGAATAATAATAAGAATTATCAAATATTAAGTACATATCTGAAGTACATATACATATATATATATGTCTCTTGAACGGTGACAAATAAAATTTCTAAAATACATAATAATTTGGTGTCGTTATAGTCTAACTAGTGGGTAAAGTACCCGCCTGCCATACAAGAGGTCTCGGGCTAGATTCCTTTCCCGGACAAGCATGAAAACCCAAAATTAAAAAAGTAATTAATCAAAAAAAAATTTGGGTTTTTTAAGAAAATAGCGATCACACCGCGGCAATGCATATTTCGGAGTGTATTTCTGTCGTACGGAGCCGGCATAAAACTTTGAGTTCACTCAATTGGGAAAATTTTCCATTAGTCTACCACGCGTTGAAAAAAAGACTTATTGGGGGTTATAGAGGAGGTCCTCTTGATTCTAAATCCAAAAGTCCCGTCGTCCGGAGATGTTTGTAAGCTGTAAAATTTACCAAACAAAACCCCAAAACTGCGTACTATTACCGATGAAAGGCACTGATAAAAACATTCACATAAGAATATATGTGTGTAGAACACCTTTTCGCGTTGGCGGCCTTTGGCCGCGCTTCAAAAAAATAACCCTCAGCCGGCAGAATTCTCTTTCTGGGGTAATATTTATGGACCCATCCAACTACAAACAACTCAATTTGCCAAAAAAAATTAAGGAGCACACGGAGAGTTGGATGAGAAGCTTGGCCTAAAATTCGTCAGATATCCCTTTTTGCAAAGCTCTTAAAATAATTAACTGTCCAGCAAGATCATTAGGTTTCACGGGCACAAAATCCATACTTAAGTATGTATGTACATTAGGGTGGTCCAAAAATCCAAAGTTATTTTTAGAGACCTAGGGACCCACCAATTTTTTTACATCTAACAAAAGAATAATCTCTGAAAAATCTTAGCACTTTAGAACATATGGAAGGCAGTGCTCAATAAGGTTAATTTTCATAAATTTCTGTAAACAATTTTTTTTTAGAACCTTTAACAAAGAAGAACAAAAGAAGTTTTACTAATATTTTAATTTTTCTTAAGTGGAATAAAATCAGCCAGGAACGCCAGTTATAGTACAGTTGAAGAATTGAATAAAGTTTGCTCTAATTCCGAAAAAATATATCAAGGATTCAATTGAAAAACTTGAAAGTGTGCATTCTCAGTGGCTACTTTTAAAGAAAAATAAAGGCAGAAAACGGAAAAACAAAGAACAAACGAGCAATCATTTGTAGACAAAATTAAAAAGCTTTTTGACATTGCCAATTCAGATGTTCTAAATCTCATGAAAATACAACAAACAAGACAAAGATTTTTTAATTGACCAAAGAACTGAGAGAAAAATGATCATTTCATCTCAAGACAAAGAGTATAGTAAAAAACAAGAAAGAGCACTAGAAAGATTTTAAAAATAAGAAAAGAGAAGAGAAAATGTGGTTTCTGCTGCAAAATTCACGTCTTCTTCTATTAATCCAGCCGATGCTGACTTAAATAGTAGTTCAAGCGCCAAAATCAGTTCAAAAAATAGTACTGATGATGAATTATATCAACCTTCGTTTTAGGTCTTAGGACATGGGATCTCGATGATAAGGTTATTGGTATGCACTTTGACACAACAGGCGTCAACACTGGTATCGAGGGTGGTGCATGCACTTTCATTGAAAAACAGCTGAACAAAGAACTTCTATGGTTGCCGTGTCACCATCATATAATAGAAATCATTTTGAGCAAGGTATTTGCATTATGTTTGGGACCGTCAAGCTCTTCTGAAATTCCCATGTTTAAAAAGTTGAAGGAATCATGGAATAAAGTTGCTCGATCAGACCACACACCATTAATTTTTTCTCCTGGAGAAGCTGAGTTAAAAAATGGTGCCATAGAATCCTTGCTACATCATCTTAAAAAGACCAGCCTCGAGATGACTACCTTGAACTTATTGAACTGATGCTGTTGGTGTTGGGGCAACCAATAGAAAAAATGCACTGGAGAGCACCTGGGCCTATACATCACGCTCGATGGATAATAATAATACAATGGCGCTTTTATAACTCTGACGAGTTTTATGGCCGAGCTTCTCTCCCAATTCGAGGTGTGCTCTTTTTTGTTTTTTCCTACTAATTGGGTGGACCTACAGTTTTATACCGGCTCCGAACGGCGAATGCATTTTTTGCGAGAAGCTTTTTCATGGCAGAAATACTCTCGGAGGGTATGCCGCCCACTGCCGAGAGGTGACCGCTGCTCTTAAAAAACCAATAATTGGATTTTTACTAATTAGAAAAATTGTTTTGGTGTTTTGCTCGGACCGTGGTTTGAACCCGAGACCTCTGGCATAGCAGGCGAGCACTCTACCCACTGCACCACAGCGGCCACGCTCGATGGATGGCTTAGCTTATTTATGCATATAAACTGTACCTTTTCCAATGTCAAGGAATTTACCAGAGAGATTTATTCGTTTCGGAGCACTTTTGTATGTGAAAAACTGGGTAGAGACCCAAGCAGCACATATGCAGCTTTCAACGACCTAATGTTTTGGAAAGAGGCTGGAAAATACAGCGCAATTGATGAAGAGATAGCTAAAACCATCAAAAAAAATTCAGTCACATTTGTGGTGCCTATCCGATGAACTGGTCGGATTATAACTTTTTTCCAAGAAATTAAGTCATGAAAACAAAGTGAGAATTGTGAATAAGATGTCTGTCCCTGCACCCTGATTTAGAGGAAATGCCAATTTAGTAAGTGATAAATGTGAATTGGCAGATTTCGCTAATAGTAGAACAATGTTGCTGTTTACTAAGCTAAACATTAAACAAAGCTTTTTAAATAAGCATCCAAGTGAATGGGAACAGAAGACAGAGTTTAAAGAGGCAAGAAATACAGTTAATAAAATCAAAGTGGTCAACGACATCGCCGAAAGAGGTGTTAAACTATTTAAAGATTTCAACAAACTTATAACAAATGATGAGGAAGAAAAACAGCTGTTGCTACAAATTGTAGAGGCTAATCGAAAACAAGTTCCGACTGAACCTACAAAGAAGGCCATCTTAGAAAATCCACAGAAACCGTCCACTTGCAAATGCAAAATATAACGACTTTTGATTATTTATATTCACTATAAAATCTACTTATTTTTAAAATTAAAATGTCCAAATAAATGTTTGTGTATCCTAACATGTCTAGTAATTTTTTCAGAAATTGTAGAAAAATTCCCGTTTTCATCTTTTTAAACAGCGTTGAGCATTGTCTTCCAAATGACATACGACCTTAAAATTTTGGCTCCTCACTTATTTTGTCCAGTGTAAAAGAATTAGAGGGTCCCTTGGCCTTAACATTCAACTTCAGTTTTTACCATACGATCTTGAACCACCCTAATGTACATATATACATATGTATGTATGTAGCAAACTAACAAATATATCAGAAGTGCGTTTGATACTTATCTACTAAACAGCATATATTTAATATACATACTCGTATGTACCCAGCAAAAAATCTACGCCTTATTTAAGAATTATTACAGAAAATTTAAAGGCTTAAGAAATAATGGCTGAAAATACTAAGGGAAGCAAAGTTGTATGGGCAAAGGCTTAAAATAAGGATGACTAGTAAACCCGGCCACGCGATGCTGTGGCTTTCAATTACACTGTGCGACAATGTGAGGGTGGAAGACCACTTATTGCCACATTTGAAAATTTTTTGATATACCTTCATAGCTACTGTTTATTTTTATTTTCTGTGGACGTAGAGTTTTTATACATAGATTTTGACCAAGGAGCCCCATAGTGAAGTTTTGTGCCGACCTACAAAAGGCCATTTGGCGCGCTCCTCCTTTTCTTTCTAGTTCTCTTTCTCTTCCCCTTTATTTGCGCTTTATTTTCCCTTTATAAATTTTATTTTTCATATTTCCTCTTTCGCTTCCTGTCCTTCGCCATATCCGTCCCTTTCATTTTCCTCTTCCCTTTCCTTTTATTACCCATCTTCAGTGCTAGGCCTTGCATGACACTTCAAATTTAAAAAAGAGATAAACTGTAGGGTAAAAATGGATTTTTGAACAGGTGGCACCCGTTTTGTAAAAATTTTAATAAATTACTCATTTCCATGCCAAGTCCTTTCATATGACACCTCAAATTTAAAAATCAAACAAACTATAGCGTAAAACTGAATTTTTGAACAGGTGGCAACCCTTTTTGTAAAATTTTTATTAAATTACTTAATATCATGTCAAGCCCTTTCATATGGTGCCAAAAATTTTAAAATCAAACAAACTATACAGTAAAATTAAATTTTCAAACATCTGGCAACCCTTTTCAAAAAAATTAAACCTTCCTGCACATCTACAGGTCAAGCCCTTTCATCTGACACCACATTTTCGAAAATCGGTATAACGGTGTAAAAGTTATGGTGCTTACAAAAAATCGCTTAGCGAAATATATATGTATAAAGATTTTCTTGTGTTGGTGTCATCAGGCCATAAGGACTACTCTCTCTCTCTCTCTCTGAGAGGATACCTTATTCCAAGGGCTTATTCGCCACGAAAATAATGTTTATTTATGGCCCGATAATCAGGCCTTATATCATCTATGTATACCTTAGAAAAGCCTTAGTAAAAAGGTCAGATGGCAAAAAAGCAAGAAATCAACAACTCTGGAAATAACGAGCCCCCGAGACCTCTGCCCCCCCGGACCCGCCTATGTATATGTACATAGTTATGTATATATCGGAATGAGATAAGCGTGCGAACTTAACCAAAGACTTGCTTGCATGACAGTAGAAAATAAACTGAAGCAACAATCTTTCCTTCGACAGTGCGCAATTTTTACGCTCGCCACATATTGTACTCTCTTTGCTCATAAAACTCAATTCCTTCTCTCTCTATTTGGAATATGTGAAAATTAAGTATGAAAACGTTTGGACCATAGAGAATGAGTGCCTAACACCAGGCAGCGCTGCCAGCGTATTCCTGTTTAACACTTTAGACGTCAACAATAAGCAAAACCTTTTTGCTGGGTACTTTAAATTACAATGTATGAAACTGTAAAAATACTTTTTTCGAGACATACCTCAAGTAATAGGCCTAGTCAAATATACAAAAACTGCATACTTAGAATTTCCCATACACCCTCAAAATCCGGAGTTAGGTGCCAGAAATCCCATTTTCATAGGTTAAGTCATAACCATTAAGTATTTTTTCTCTGTTTATCCTATCAACATGATTTTGATTTTGTTGAAAAGACGGCGTTTTGCTGTATAAGAATTGTTAATGTATCTTGATCAGGACTGCTCACCTCATAGGCACTCAAAGCACAATTGTTTTTGTTTTGTTCTGAATCATAGGCACAGATACATATTTTCACTTCACATATGAAAATTAAATTTTCTTTGCACTCCCATAAGCACTCAGATATAAAAAAAATTTTATATGAATGTGCCTATGATTCATATTGAATGTGCAGAGCAAAGGCACTTTGTATAGGAGCTCGAGCACTGCCGTAAGAAATCGAAATTTACAATAAAAAATTTTAGTGTCCGACCGAAGCTGGAATTTTAGGCCGAAGCCGAAGCCGTAGCCGAATATTCGGCATAATCCTTTATTCGGCCGAAAACCGAAGGCGAAGCCGAATACCAAAATAAGAAAAATATATACTTAAGTATGAGATTTTTTTTATTTCATAACTAGAGCTCGGATAATAGGTGAAAATCAAACGCCTAAAATTATGCTACGTAATGTTTGTGAGCACATCCAGTGGCAAGTTTAAGGGTGGGTGGGGTTCATTCAGGTCTAAGCCCCCGTGAATGCAATTGGATTTTTTGCTTACTAGGATGCCAGAAAAATAAATTATTAAGGTTTTTTATGGGTTGCACGTGAAAAATTGCAAAGAAAGCTACAATAAATAAATATATAAATAAAGAATAATAATAAATAAGGTATATTAAATAAATATATAATTATAAAGAATAAAGAAAAAAATTAAAAATTTGTAGTGACTCGCTTAAATTTGAGACAAAATCTTCGCACGTGAAGGAAAAGCAATTACAGTTTCAAACCAAATATATTTTGAATGAAAATGAGGCAAGTGCATATTAGCAAATGGAATATATAATACAGCTTTTTAATTTGTAGTGGTCTGACTTTAAACATTTGCATATTTTAGGTAAAAAAACTTGATTTGAACTTTCCTATTTTTTCTTATGACCATTTCAGGGTTTACAATTTTCCAATTGGATACTCGGCATTATTCCATATCTGTAAAAATGCAAATTTCTGTCGTGGTAAAAACCGTTCTGCATTTTTGTTTATGAGTTATTGGAACATTAACTATGCCATAATTTACTTACTTTTCCCAAATTTTATTTTCATTACAGCTAGTTTTGTTTTGCTTTCAAAAAGCTTGACGATGTACAAAAATATAAAATACAAAATGTGTTCTTCATACTTTTTTTCAGTAAAAAGGTCAAAGAAACTAAATCCCTCTTTGGCTTTATTTCATCACACACCACTGTATGTTTATTCAAACTGCAAATTTGTGTAACATGATTAAGAACTTTTCTAATAAAATCTTCACCATACCAATATGCTACCCCTTTATATTTAATACAATCTCCCGCCACTGAAAACAACCAAAATTTACAAAATGTAGAATTTTTTAGGCGCTTGATTTCACCTACTTTTTCGAGCTCTATTCATAACAATTAATTTTTTTTTTGTTTTTTGAATAACCCAATAAACACAAAAGCGAGGATGATATCGTGGCGAATTCGAGAAGAATTCGCGGAGGTGAATGTAATTTTTCGGACTCGTATCGAGTTCGAGATGGACTCGAGAAAAATCAGTTATCGCAATAGCATTTATTTATTTTATTAAATCTTGCTTTACACGAAGAAATTCCCTGTTGGGTTTTAATTTACCATTTAAAACTCTACTCAAGAGATTGAAAAGCTCAGATGATATCGTGGCGAATTCGAGGTGGATTCGCAGAAGAAGATTCTCTAGAATGTATTCGCCAATGGGCATAAATCTCGACTCGCCAACGATCCGAGAATATAAAAATGCGCGAATCGCTAATGAGGGATGACTCGCCTGTGAATTCGGATTCGCCGATCTATCGTCGCGAACTATCGCCGCGATAATATAATCAGAGAAGCGAATTCGTCTCGAATTCGAGGCGAATCCGTTGTGTTTATTGGGAAACAAAACACCTTACAAAAATACATACATAGTTGTAAACAAAAATAAAAAAAATTCAGTCTTTATGTAGGTAAATAAAATTCAATACTTAAAGTTCAACAGCTTTCTGTTGTACGCCAAAAAAAGAGTTTATATGCTTCGGTGTATAGTTGACCAGCAACTAAGGTTAAGTTAGTCGAACAGCTGGTTGGAGTTGTGTATGTATACTCAAATTGTATTCCGCCAATCATGGTCTGCGACTTCCGCGAAAATAAGTTTTAATGAAGTGATAACCAAGAAAACACAAAATTACCATTATCTCAAAAACCTAACCATAAAACAATAGCAGTACTTGAATTTCTTGGTTATTTTTTTGCTGTAACATAGTATTATACATACATAAAACTATTTTTTTTTTTGAAACTGTATTGAATTTTTACTTATGATCTCTTTGTTTTTATGGCCAATAAGTGAATAAACCACTTTTTCGTGTAATAAACTATGTTTAATTTAATGACACTTTAAACGAATTGATCGACACACTAAGGTGACGATATTTAATAATTAGCGTAAGTTATCGTTCGGAATCTTAGGCCTGTTCAATAACAAAAACATATTACTAGAAGTTACGATATTCTGTCGCTTATAAAAAATCAAAAATTCGTAAAATCCAGTCAATTTTATTTTGTTATTAAACACATCTATTATTCGGCCTCGACTATTCGGCCTTTTCAGTCGAAGGCCGAAGCCGAAGCCGAATAAAAAATACCAGCCGAATAGGCCGAATACCGAAGCTTGGCCGAATATTCGGTCGGACACTAACAAATTTGTTATGAAAAAAAATTCAAAAAAATTTAAAAAATTTGTATTCAAAAAATTTTCATATAATATATATGTATATATGTATTTGATACTACCATTTGAAAATAAATTCTAAAATAATATTTTATTGGAATTCATAAAAAAAATTAAATGAGCAAAAAAATGTTTCAGTGCATATACAAAATTTGTAGATGTATTGAGTTTTGTACTTTCAATACGAGAGCGTTGAGCAGCCCTGATCTTGATAAATGTAAGAGAAACTGCAAAATAATATCCAAATTTTTTTTACTTAATTTTTTTAATCTTTAATAACGTTTTTCTCGAATAATTTTTTAACCAGTGTATATCGTCGTACCATACGAAAACTAGCATACGATTTTTTGTGGCTGACGAAAAGTAACAAGTTCGACTTTTGGCTGACGAAAACTATCAATTTCGTCTAAACAACAACAATTTTAATGTAAAAACAGTATATAATTACTGCTACTTTTCGTCGGCCAAAAGTCAAATTTGCTACTTTTCGTCAGCCAAAAGTCAAATGTGCTACTTTTCGTACACAATTTTTTAATTGATAGCTTTCGCCATAAATTTCAAATGTGCTAGTTTTTAATTAATTTTATAATTATTGGGCTTTTAAAAAATAGCGGTTATACCCCGGCATTGGCGGTATACATAAGTACCATCGGAACCATGAAAGAGCTTCTGACAAACAATGCCTTCGCCGTTCGGAGACTGTATGCCCACGTACATAATTGGTAGGAATTTAATTACATATGTATATGAAAGAGAAGTAATAATAGCTTTGGATTTGAATTTCAATATACATTCATATCTGTAATTCTTATTCCCGGAACACAATTGCGACGGGTCAACGGATAACGGGCGACGGTCATCCGCTGTCAAAATTAATACACGCAGAAATGAATGTTGTTGCGCAGAATTGTGGCGGCAACGGAAATTTTGCCGGCGGTAAAATGATTAGATCTATTTCTAATTTTTCCGCCGGGTGAAATGATCACAGTTGATATTTAGTTGCCAAATTTAGATCCATATAATTCGGTCATACCACATCAAAACATACTTCCTCTTCTTGGTCGACTGTTGGTATGGTTGTTGTACCTTTTGACACAAGAGTGCACACGTTTGACATTAATCCATTTGCGACTACCATTATTTAGTGGATCCTGTGTCAAATCATTTTCCGCCACAATTCCGTGTGCCCGGACGGATTTTCCGAAGGAAAATATCAGCTGTTCACTACCCGTTGGCCCGTTTTCCGTTGACCCGTCGCAATTGTGTTCCGGACATTAAGAAAAATATACCACCATGGCGTATAAGTAACATTAAATTTTTTTTTAACTCGACAAATACCGAAGGTATGGATAAATGTGACAAAATTTTCCACAGCGGAGACATTGGCCCTTATGCCTAAAAACTGAGCGCTCGCTCAATAGACACAACACAAAAACAATTTCAAGAAAAAACAAATAATGTATATTGATTGCTAAGATTTAGTTATTTTAAGTGTTTTGATGAAATCAACCAAAGTTCTTGAGTAGGTACAATCAAGCAATTTCATCATTTCAAAACCCATGCTTCATCCGAAAAAAGACGATGAGCTACAGCTTAGGCTTATAATTTTTATATATAATATAATACAATGGCGCTATAATAACTCTGACGAGTTTTATGACCGAGCTTCTCTCCCAATTCGAGGTGTGCTCCTTTTTGTTTTTCCTACTAATTGGGTGGACCTACAGTTTTATGCCGGCTCCGAACGGCGAATGCATTTTTTGTGAGAAGCTTTTTCATGGCAGAAATACTCTCGGAGGGTATGCCGCCCACTGCCGAGAGGTGACCGCTGCTCTTAAAAAACCCAATAATTGGATTTTTACTAATTAGAAAAATTTGTTTGGCTCGGACCGTGGTTTGAACCCGAGACCTCTGGCATAGCAGGCGAGCACTCTATCCACTGCACCACAGTATATATATATATATGTTTATATATATTTAATATTTAAAATAATGATATATAAAAAACATATATAGATATAAGTAACTCCTTCAGAAAGAAGTTTCAAAAGTGAATATGTTTGTTATATTTTCTACATTTCATTATGTACTTACATCGCTTTCATTTTTCTCCAAATTGTTGTCCATTTTCAACGCGAATAACTAAAATTTTCTTTATTGCAATTAACTTAACTCTTTCCGGGACGCTGGTATGAAAACTATACCACTTATTTAAAAAAATTACCTAAATTTTGTGAGCGATGGTATTGTTCTCATACCAATTTCGTAGGCAAATTTAAAGATATATTTTCCCATAAAAAGTTCAAAAATAGGTCGTGCCGAGAGTGTTCCGCGAAATTTGTCATATTTTGTAAAAATCGTTAATTCCAACATCAGTTTTCTGTCGCTTTGATTGAGTAAAGTATTAGTGAACTTATTTCTGACTCCGTGAAATATAAAACAAGTAAACTATTGATTGGGTAGGTGTTTGAAGTTTGTGGTATGAAAAGTTTACCACTGCGCATAATTATTACATGTATCAATAGAAATGGCCAATAAACTTAAGGACAGTGATACGAGTATATCCTATATATTGGAAACCATAGATGATGAAATTGATTTCGCAGAGATTCCTTCAGACACTGAGTCAATTGGGGACTATGTTGTAGAGTTGGGAAACTATCGATAGTAGTACCATCGATAGTTTTTGATAGTTTAAAAAAAACTATTGATAGTTTTCGATAGTCTTAAAAAAATAAACTATCGATAGTACCATCGATAGTACTATCGTATTTAAATGATTCCTGAAAAAAATTTTTTAACCGCCAACAAATTCACATTTTATACATATTACAAGTATGTATGTACTCACAAGACCACGGATGCCACTGTTGGTTGTTTCCAAACAAACTTGGTAGTTTTTTTTTTCTGATTTTGAGTTTTTTCAATAAATTTTGGTTTTTTTGCAATAAATATGTGAAATTCAAATTTTTTTATTTTGGTTATTTTTTTACAAGTACCAACCTATGCCCAAAATATTGGAAACGCGACATTTTGACTATGTAGTTTTAACCAAGGACTCAAAACTTACCAATAGCTGATATTCTCAATTCACAACTTAGAATAGTAATCTAGATGGAGATGGAGATTTAAAAGTTGTAAAACTATCGATAGTATACATTACCATCGATAGTTTTCGATAGTTTTGAAAAAACCATCGATGGTCTTCGATAGTCTAAAAAAAAAAAAACTATCGATACTATCGATAGTGCCATCGATAGTTTCCCAACTCTACTATGTTGATGTGTTCGTTGAGCAAAATATTCAGGAGCTATTTGATCGCATCGTTGAAGAAGAAAATGAGGACAGAACGCATAATTCTCAAGGTCTCTGGTCGCCAAACAAACAGGATACGAATCACCACTCAAGGACTTCAAACTTGATTTAGTTTCATGCCTTTGTTCATTCAAAAGCCCAAAGTCAACTAAAAAGCAAACTAAAGTTCGTATCAAAAAAAAAAAAAAAAAATAAGCCATTTCTAAATCCGAGCACACGATCCTCATCTTCCCACCAACCAGTCAGACCCACTATACGTAGATGTGCACACTGCAGCAAGAGAGGACACCAAAGAAGGACTCAATGGATGTGCTCAACTTGCGATGTTCCACTTTGTCTCAGTAAAACAAAAACCTGCTTCAATGAATTTCATAAATAAGACGGGCATAACATGCGTGGTGGTATAAAAAATGTACCATGTCCTTGCACAAAATCCTGCAAGGATAAAATTTTTCTTTTTATATTTTCTTAAATAAATAACTCAAATGAATTAAATCAAACCAAATTTGTAATTATTTTTTAGGTATTTCTTGTAGTGCGCCGGAAAGAGTTAATACCTGTATTCTGTAACTCTGTCTCATCTCAAGTCTCTAAATTTGAGATTTGAGACATGAGACGATTTTTCTGACTTGAGCCAATTTTGGTATTCTGTAAGCCACAGTCACTAAAAATTTCACCAAAGACTGTGGTGAAAATGTACTGAGACTGTTTGACATAAGGGACATTCCATCGTGACTCCTGGGATATTTGAATTATAAAACTGACATCGGGACTTAAATTGCTATGAAATATATTTATCGACATCGATAAATATCCAATACCACAAATGCATTAAAAGAATTAGCTAAATAATAACAAATAGCTTTGTAACTACTCAGTAAATAAGTGTGACTCCTGGGACACCGAAAAATCCCTTTGTTGCACCTTTATGAGCACGAATACGAATTTTAGTTCAACTATTCAACTTTCACCTACAATTTGTCTATGGTCGAAAAAACACACTGCATAGTACCATATTCTATAAAAATATTTTATATATTCAAATTCAATTAACTATTTTCAAATATTTAAAATTGTGACTCCTGGGTATGGTTGCCAGATACCTTTTCCGAAAAAATCAGTATATTGCCTTTCAAAAAAAAAAAAACAATATATACGGAGAAAATTTTCTTTATTACTGGCATTTTGTTTTTGTTTCCGTATCGTTAACTATCAATCATGTTTCTATGACATTTAACGTTCGCGTTGCTTCCTCCTTCCTAATTGTTTCATGGTTATGCCGTGGTTAATGCAAAAAATCAGTATTTCTTAAGGTTTTTAAAATCATCAGTACGGGGCACGAAAAATCAGTATTGTACTGATCAAATCAGTACGTCTGGCAACCCTACTCCTGGGACAAGTTTTTGTGACTCCTGGGACAAGTGCGAAATATGTAATATACTAGATTATTGAAATCAGTTTTATTATTGTTTTAGCCCTTTTTGACCAAGTTATTCATAAATTTCTCCCAGCAGAATTGAAACCAAGCGAATTAAATAAAAAAAATAAAGTGAATGCAAAATAATATTTAAATTTACTTCAAAGTTCTGATTAAAACAAGTCTAATTCAACATCTCTCGAAACAATTATTTAAAACTCGCTGTTTCCTTTTCCTCTGTGCGGCATTCATCTGAATAATACATTAGGGTTCAGACTCGTGTGACTCCTGGGACATGAATCAATTTTATGAAGATATACACAAAAATCACATACCTTTTTTTATTTTTTTGTTATGCAATTATTTAAATTTTTCCTCGCTTTATTTGAATGACTTGCAAATTTTTTTTACAAATGAAAATATAGCTAATATAGCAATGCAAACTTGGCCAAACTTTTTCCGCAAAATAGTTAGGTGTGAAGTCAAAGTTCTATGGAAAAAATTTTGCGTTTTTACATATTTTTCTATATTTCTGTTACCAGATTAGGAAAATATACACATTTAGTTACAGGTAACTGAATAAATAGGAATGATTAGTGGCATTTTAAATTTTATGTCGTTTTCCTCTTTTGGCTGGAATGTCCCATAACAAAATAATTAAACGAATACCCACTAATCGATTACATACGAAAATTCATTTTGGAAATGAATTTATGAGCAATATATTGCATTAAAAAAATAAAGCGTATCATTACTACTTATCACTTATAAAAATAGTTATGAATATAATGTTTTATAAGTGTTTTATCTGAATCGATTCGCAAAGAAAATCATGTAACGTAAAACATTGAAATATCGATAAATGTCGTATCTCATCACTATTTACTTCTACAGTGCTATTTACACTTGATCGAAATGGCGGAAAAAAGTAAGTTATCAAAACCAGCAAAACTTTATTATTTTGCTAATTTTATACAAATCAACTTGTTTTATTACAGAAATAGCAAGCGAACAAGCAAAGAGCAAACAAATTTGTAAGTTTTTATAAATTTTGACGCTTTATTTAGTTCTCCTCAATGTTTTGTTTACTTTGTGACCTCCTCGCCACCAGGTCACGTGAAACGTGAGCTCGTTTACAGAAAACAAAATTGTCTCAAAATCAATCTCACCACGAAAAAGTCTCAATTAGTGACTTGAGACAGCTTACAGAATACCAGTATAAATTTCCCTTATGTATTTATTTAATTTAATTTAATTGTATTTTATTTTATTTTGTTTTGTTTTATTTTATTTTATTTTATTTTATTTTGTTTTATTTTATTTTGTTTTATTTTTTATTTTGTTTTATTTTATTTTGTTTTATTTTATTTTATTTTATTTTATTTTACCTTGTTTTTTATTTTATTTAATTTAATTTTTTTTATTCCACTTTTTTCGTTAACTAATTTTTAATTGTATCTTAAGAATTTAAAATTAACCTATCACAATATTTTAAACACGAGCATTTAGTGAATATTTAGGGCATATTATGCATTTATGTATAGATATAAATATCTAAACACACGTTTTTTCTATTTTTATTTTTTAATGGAAACAGTAATTTTTTTTAGTTAGTTAATATCGCTTTTAGTCATTTTGTCCCACTCTTACTTTCGCGTTTGCAAAAAATTATTCCATGATTTAATTCCATCAACAACCTGTATGATCTGTTCCGTCCACCAGCAACTTCTGCCCATTAGCAAATGTTATCGATGTGCTTATATACACGATAAAATTATATCAACTTGTATTAGGAATGTATGTACGTATGTCTATGTATGTAAGTATATATATATACTCCCACTGAAGTGGGTATTTATATTGTACCACTGAAGTGGGTATTAAGTGTCCCTAAAGCAATGATCGGCAAAATTGTGGGAGAGATTGTGTTGGAGATTGCAGAACGATTTGTGCCACATTCATTTTTTCGATTTTACTCATTTACTCGATGAGTCAAAATACTGATATCTACCATAAAGACAATGGGTACGTTCAGAAGGCGCAACGGTGGAGCACAACTGTTGTGTAGATATCAGTAATCGGAAAGTGATACAATTTGCGCCTTCTGAACGAGCTGATCCATTAAATAAACAAATTATTATTTTAATTATCCCCAACGTAATTGCCAATAATTTCGCGGCTTTGAAACATTTTTATTACATTCCAAAATTCATAAACACTATTTCTATTTTTGTACATATGTCAAAATCGTAAGCTCAACATGTTGTCTAAAGTGAGCGTAAAAAATTTATGATGGAAAAAAGTCTCCAAAATCACAAGATGTTGTGTTGATCAGAAATACTCAACGTTGCGTTCAGAAGATAAAACACAACAGTTGCGCAACTGTTGCGCCACGGTTGCGCCTTCTGAACGTACCCAATGTCGCTGAAAATGAAGGCCGTGATATGTATGTCCACGATATTTTACTCAGTTGTACATATTTGGAATTGCTTTAAAAAATTCCTTTTTTCATAAGCGGTCTTACTTGTTCACCGATATGTGTACCCGAATGGCCACGAAATATTGTTGATAGGGAAAGAGAGGGGAGGAGAGAGAGAGAGAGTAGTATAGAAGTGGGAAGATATAGAGTGAACAGGAGATGGAGAGTGATAAAGAGATTGATGGGCAGTGGCATAGTGTTATTTGTTAAGCTAGAGTTATAGGTACTATAGGTTTGTTCATGCTACGACAAACTCACTCGAAATTTCTATTCAATGGGGTTTGAGTACATTTAATTATGCATACTTAGCGCAACATAGAAGTCTGATTCATTTAAGCCCTTTGGCAACTTACAATCTGGATTGAGAGGAAGTGTATATGTGTGAGTGTCGGGTGATTGACGCAAATATCAAAAATTTTTGATTTTCATCAACGCGAGCTGACAACAAATACGTGTAGCATGACAGCTGCTGATTGCACTAACACACACAAAGACTCAAATTTGACTAACTCACTCAAAAAACACTCAAACTGGACAATCCAGATTGTAAGTTGCCAAGGGCCTTTAGATTTTTGCGGAGCGCGCATAAAGCGGCCCGTTTCTCAACTTGTTCCATGCTACGTTAAGTATCTATAACTCCAGCTTTACAGCGAAGCGGTAACCGGTAACCGGTCTAACGCAAAAACCCTCTTTATCTTACCTAAACATAATACTTGCATATTTCTGTGGTCACAAGCAATAATCGCTTAAGTCGACTTAGGCAGATTTCGAGTTATATATACCACGTTATTCTCCTTTTAAAACACTATATTTCTGTAAAACCCCCATGCTTATAACTTAATTCAATCAAAAGATATAAATAAAAACATTTAGGCTAAATTTACAATACAGGTTTATTAAACTTGCGATAACAGCCAAAGTAGACGTATATACTTAATCGAATTTCTTATGACATTTTGTTTTATTTACAATATTTGATCGTAACATTGTGGATGGCTCACTGATTTTGCGTCCATAGTTTTTAATCGACTTTTATGATTTGTTAAGAAACGCTTTCGAATATAAAAAGCAATTTATCTCGAAATCATTTTTTAAGACTTGAGCGATTATTGCAAATTGCCACAGATTTATCAATGTCCATGTCTATCAAGACCAATATCTTTTTAGATTTCCGAGTAGGATAAGTGCTTTTATTCGTTACTTATACATGCGAGTATACCAAAAGAATGTCTGCAGATTTTAAAATGTTTTTTTTTTTGTAGTCATAATTTTGGTTAGCACGTTCATATCGCGTTCGTACACATCCCTGTAGGAAAAATCTCCAGTTCCGAACTAGCTCGCTTCTAGTGCGTTTTTCGCAACTACTAGTACGAGTTAATTCTCTTTTGCATGTTATCAACTGACGAATTTAACATGGCGCTGTCCTAGGCGGTATCCATTGTCACCCTCTGCACTACGTTTTCGAGAGTTTCGAACTAGTACTAAATTCTATATTACTAGTTCGTTCATTGGCAAAATTTCGATAGATTTGAACTGGTTGCAAGTTTCTACAAAACTCTGCACATCTACCTCTTATGTACAGCAGCCAGGATACTCTTTATATAAACGATAACAATACGAGAATTGCGGAAATATACAAAGCCGAAATTGCATACAAATCAAAGCGTGTCTTATAATTGTCACTCAATTCACTCTTTCTGAACTAGTGAGGATCTACCTACAATTGATCTAGTTCCTTTTTGAAATTTTGTTCACCAGTTATTGAGTTCCTTGCAGGGATGCGACTATTTCAAGTATTTCTACGTTCGTTGACGTAACCCTAGTCGACTACTAAAACAATTTGCATTCACGCTGTAGCTGGGAGTTCGATTTTTCATGAAAGCTGCTTTCCAGTGTTGGCAATTAACTCACTTGAGACACCTTGCCGTCTTCATATTTTCTATTTCTGCCACCAAGGAGATCCTCAGGAAATTCTTTTTCCACAACGTTGCGGGTTAAAATCAGCTCGGATAACTATAGTTGTGTTGTTTCTTTGTGTACAAAATAGTTATGTATTAATATGCTCGATAACATTGAATTATGTGTAAATTACTAAGCAAAACCAAAATTTGTCAACCCTCGAGTCCGGACCGTGTATACGAATAAGAATTCACAAAAAAAAGTATTTTTTTTATTGTTTCGAGCTTTATTATTAAAATATTTTGAATTTTATTTATTAAGCTATGTAATTTCTTTGAGCTTTTAAGTTTTCCAGTAAAGCCACATCAATTTATGAGAGCATTCATTATTTCTTATTTTTTTAATTTTTATTTATTTAACTAATTTGTATACCTATTTATAAATTAGTTTGCTTTTCTTAATCAGCTTAACACGTTCAGGGTCACAACTCACTTTTTTCGAAGAAAATAATGTTTCGGTACATAATAAAACACAAAAAAAATATTAAGACATATACAATCAGCTTTTTTACATTTTGTTGAAGTTGTAAAAAATTTATAATTTGGCACAATTCAGTTTTTAATACATATCGCTAGCTTAGAGTGCAAACTGTGTAAGTCCATTTTCATGAAAAATTGTATTTTTATGTAGAACGCTAGAAAAATCAAATACGCACCACGCTAAACAAGTCTGTAATACTTGTCATTTTTCTACTCGTTTTTATTCAGTGATACGCAAATTGTGTAAGTTCAAGAAGCGAAGAAAATTGTGTAAGTCCAAAATATTTACATGAACAGAAACTTTTTTTTCGTTTCGAAATTTTTTTATTTTTTGTTTTTTGTCCCTCCTACAAAGTTTTAAAAAAGGACTTACACAATTTGCACTCTAAGCTAGCGATATGCATGAATATGAATCTTGTTAAAGCTTGTCGATTTATGCGCTGTTACTTCCAAACCAAAAAAGTTGATTCTGAACGTGTGAACGTAATGCTTTTTAGTATAGTTTTTTACTTTTTTGTTCTATTTTTATTTTTATTTAAATTTTTCAATTATTTTATTACAATTACAGAATAATCTTAAGAATCCTTACATACATATATACTTAAAAATATATTTAAAATTAATTTTTTTTGCTTGTGTGCGTTTACCTAAAAGCAAAGTACGTAAGGATATTTTAGTTTCAAAACTCATGCCCGGAACACAATTGCGGCGGGTCAACGGAAAACGGGCCAACGGGTAGTGAACAGCTGATATTTTCCGTCGGAAAATCCGTCCGGGCACACGGAATTGTGGCGGAAAGTGATTTGACACAGGATCCACTAAATAATGGTAGTGGCAAATGGATTAATATCAAACGTGTGCACTCTTGTGTCAAAGGTACAACAACCATACCAACAGTCTACCAAGAAGAGGAAGCATATTTTGATGTGGTATGACCATACATTATATAGATCCAGCTTCTACAGCAAAAATCAACTCTGATCATTTCACCCGGCGGAGATATTAGAAATGGATCTAATTATTTTACCGCCGGAAAATTGACCGCCGCACACAAAATCGAAATTAAAGTATTAGCAAATCATTTTTATAGAGCGATTGACAGATATAACAATTTGTAAAAAAAAAGCTTATCTATATAAAATTTTTTGAGTCTCGTTTTGTTTAGCCGTACAGGGTGCCCAAAAACAGAGCAAAAAGTATGTCCTTTTATTTCTCAACAATTACACCTTATACAAAATGCAGTATCTCATTCAATTATTAACGTACGTAATCGAATGATACATCTTACGCAGATATTGATTAGGTCTTTCAGAAACGATAAGTTTTTGGAAATAGCGATCACTCTTGGATTTTAATGAACTTTCAAATATTGACAAAAAAGTTGAAGAAAAAAAATTTTCCTCAATTTTAAATAAAAAAATTAAAAAATTAAAAAATATGACCTCCCCAATCTTTTAAATTGTTTTGAAATGATATATTTTTAATCAAACTGCATTTTAATTTTTGAAATCCACCTGCGCCTTTCGCTTGAATAATCTTTCTCCCATTTGACTAAAAGTGCTTTTTTCAAAATTCAATAATTAGGCTACTTTTGACATTATGAAAAATCTTATTTTTAGGCGACTAATCGAATATTTCTTCACCATGTTGTAGACAATAGTTCATACTTTCAAATTATGAAATAATTTTTTTTATCAGCGTTAATATTATTATGTTGCAGCTTTTTTCTTTTCAAACAGAAAAAAAATTGTGTAAAAATTGGAAAACTTTAACATGAAATAAAAAAAAATAAAAAAAAATATGACCTCCCCAATTTTTTAATATTTGGTGCTAGTGAACGTGCTTTATAAACAGGTGAAGAAACCTTATAAATTCGTTTGCGCTTTTTTGTTTTATCAACTTTTTTATGGAGTGAGTTTTTTAAGTTTTCATACATTTTTCCCATACAAAGTTCTCAAAAGTATGATTCAAAAAGTACTCATTATTTTGTATGGGGAAAATTTGCCAAATTAATGAAACTTAAACAACAATATTTCCAATCCTAATAAAGATATCTGAAAAATTTAAACGCCATATTAAGCAGGAAATATAGCCAAAACACGTTTTTTTACCTATTTGCACTCAGCAAAAAACGCACGTAAATCTGACTATTTACACCTTGATTTGACTATTTTTTACCAATGGTTTTGCGCCTAGGATGAAAATAGTGATTATGACTACGTTGCACTTCATACCATCATAATAAATATTAAGTAGTTAAAATTAAAATTAACCATACTCGACTTGAAGTGTTGTCATAGTAAAAACAACTATGAAAAATAGTTGTCCTAAATATGTTGAAAAATGCAGCATATTAAAATTGAATATTTTTATAGTCAAGTTAAAGTTACAACATAGTTGTTTTAAAAAATGTTCATATTGAAGCTGACTATGACATATTCTTAAGTTTACTATGATTCATATTGAAGTTCAATATGTTTTTATTCAACTCTAAGAGACAGCATATTTGTTTTATGTATATTTGAGTTGCTCAATCATGCTACAGTAGAATCGCACAAAAGTTAACTCGCGAGAAAGTTAAACCTTCGGTTAAGTTAACCAAATTTGAGCGTCCACGTACGGCTCTAAAAAGTTAACTCTTGGTTAACTTTTCTGAGTTTATCGATTTTTTTTTTCAAATCCAAGCTTATTCTCCTTGTTTCTATGTATTCCCGGAATTTGCGTGCATTCCCCGAATTTCTGTGTAAAAAATTATTGTCGGTGTCGCGAGGTACAAACGTAGTTAGTCGTTTGAACTATTGAGTGGAGTAAACATAGTTTGTGTGTTAAAAATGGCAACAAAGCGGAATAAACCATCGCAAATTAGATTGAATTTACATCAAAAAGCTGATATTTTAAGAAAACTTGATGAAGGTATTCACGGAAACCGCTTGGCATTAGATTATAGTGTATCTAAAGTAGCCATCTCAAAAATAAAGAAAAAACGATATGAAATTTTGGAGGCAGTGGTAAGCACACAGGAATTGGCAACCAAGAAAACTTTGCACAAGTCGGAATATCCCGTTCTGGAGGCAAGGTTGTATAAATGGTTTTTGAACCAAAGGCAACGCAATTGTGCAATTAGTGGTCCAATTTTAAAATCAAGAGCTAAGCTTGAATTTGCCAAAATGTACCCTAGAAAAAATTTTTATGCAAGTGATGGATGACTATCAAATTTTATGTATGTAAATTAAATCTAATTTGCTGCTTTATAATGATTAAAACTGAGATATTCAAATAAATTTGATATGTTATATCCCAAAAATTATGTTTATTACCGTATTCTATCAAATTTAAAAACCACCTGGAAAAGTTAATATTTCGGAAAAGTTAAATGCCCTTGGAACCATTTGGTTAACTTTTGTGCGATTCTACTGTATATAGCTCGAACAATGTATAAACCATCTAAGAATTACGGAAATTTGAAAAGCCGCATTCAAATGAAGGAACGAAAATCTACACAGCATAAATTTCTTTTACTGTGCTAAATATTTAAGTTTACTATGAACCATATTCAAGTTGAAGCATCAACAGTAGTTAAAATAAATATGTTTCAACTTGAAGATGACTATTACAAATTGTATAATGACATGTGTTAATACTTGTCCAGTTGGATTAGTATTTACTAGTCAACTCAAAGTTTTTCATATTCAAGTTGAATATATTTCATACTTGAACGGTTGAAATAATACATTTATATTCAGATCAAGTTGTTTCATAGTCATATTTCCGTGTTTTCATAGTAAAAAAGCGAATAGTAAAGCTGAATATTTTCATAGTCATTTTTACGATGCGGGTTTTCTCTGAGTGTAATAGTTTGCAAAATATTGAAATTTCAAAAATACCGTTACATGGGAGGGTGGTGTATTTGTGGGCCGATTTTGTTAAAATTTTCACAGTTTGCTACTTTCAATCAACAGAGCTAAGTTCCAAGTTTCAAGTTTCTAGCTCAATTATTACTATTTTTGGCCGCGTTTGTATGGAGGTGTTCCACTGTGCGCCGGCGGAATTTTCGTTGCCGCCGCAATTCTGCGCAACAACATACATTTCTGTCTGTTTTAATTTTGACAGCGGGTGGCCGTCTCCCCGTTATCCGTTGATCCGTCGCAATTGTATTCCGGGCGTTATGTATATTGATGCCTCTTTACTTTCCTTCCTTTTCCTTTACTGATATTACTTATGTATGTATGTATATGAGTCGATTTTTTTAACACTATGAGCGCTATATTTTTCGATTTCTTTTGTTTTTTTTTTGTTACAAATTTTCGCTTTTCTATCCCATCACTTTTCTTAATTCACTTTGGAGCGGAAACCCTTGGCGACAAGCGGTGCTACCTCAGATGGATCACGTTCACGCGTCTCTGGCAAGTAAAATTTCGTAAGCAGGAAAAGTATCAGGCACGTGGCTGCAAACGGTAGGAAAACGAAAGCACCCCAGGCATTCTGCAGTGGAACGAATGCCATGGCAACGGTAAAATTGCATGCCCAAGAAGAGAGGCTGCCCATCGACATGGCTACTGGGCGCGGTGCAACTTCGAATAGCTCTGAAAAAGAGGAAGGGAGCATATTTTATATAGGCATACATATACATACATATCGCACGTTTTATTCAATAGGGATTTAACTCAAAAAATTTTGTTTTTGGGAAAACGCAAACAAACTTTTATAATTTCAAAGAGTTTCCTTCTACGGCTAACTACAAAATCACTTTTATTTCCGCCATTTTTATCGTTTTGAGTATTTTATAAGACTAGACTCAAAGGCATGACCCAGTTATTGAAATATATGGCAAAATCCCAAAAATCGAAAATTTCGAGTTAAATCCCTATTGCATAAAACGTGCGATATGTACATATGTATGTATCATATGTAACACAATAACTTAATAAGCACTAGAATCTAACATAAGGACTTGTTCCTAAGTTCATCTTAAAATCAAATACATATGTATGTTTGACAAGGAAGACAATAGAACGGAGAGAGGATATCAAATTTGAAGATATTGATGGCGTGTGATCTACAGACACTCGTATGTCGTGCGCACCTATTGATTTTGAAATTAAAGAGAATAATATTGTAGATACTAGAGGTGAGTGACTCGACTGACAGACTGTTCCTCTTCTCATTCATATGCGTAAACCAGTTGAGTCTTATTTCCAGATTATACCAGAGACATTCTAATTAGGTAAGTATTTAAGCGCCATCACGTTGAAATCTCAACAAAATCAAATTTATTTGTTCATACAAAGGTCATTCATTAACAATTTGATTGTTTTATTTAACAATCATTCAATCAATCTGCGTATAAATAAATTTACTAGGCTATTTTCGGAAAAACGAATTGTCGTCATGTCGAAGTTCCATGCTTGTTGCCATCTCACTACATGCTATGTACCTACGTAGATATGTATATACATTAGAGTGCGTTTAAAATTCAAATTAACGATATTTTACTGTATCGCCCCTCAATCTGTAGTAACATGGTCAAAGATATCACACATAAATTTTGGTCCCGATTGGTGGCGGTTAGCCACGCCTTAACGCATTGAGGTCAAAGTTCAGAAAACTCTATGAAGGGTCAAAAAATCAAAATATTTTTTTTAATTATATTATACCCAAAATTAATACTTCTATACCCAAGGATAACAAATATAAATTTTGGTTCCGATTGATGGCGGTTTAGTGGTGTTTTAAGTGGGTCAATGTTCACATTGCCATAGAAGACTTACATTTTTAGTGTCGCATATGGTAATTAATTTTGGGTATTAATAATATAATACAATGGCGCTATTATAACTCTGACGTGTTTTATGGCCGAGCTTCTCTCCCAATTCGAGGTGTGCTCCTTTTTGTTTTTCCTACTAATTGGGTGGACCTACAGTTTTATGCCGGCTCCGAACGGCGAATGCATTTTTTGTGAGAAGCTTTTTCATGGCAGAAATACTCTCGGAGGGTATGCCGCCCACTGCCGAGAGGTGACCGCTGCTCTGAAAAAACCAATAATTGGATTTTTACTAATTAGAAAAATTTTTTTGGTGTTTTGCTCGGACTGTGGTTTGAACCCGAGACCTCTGGCATAGCAGGCGAGCACTCTACCCACTGCACCACAGCGACCACAATTTTTTGGGTATTAGATAATTAAAAAAAATATTTTGATTTTTTGACCCTTCATAGAGTTTTCTGACCTTTGACCTCAATGCGCCACGCCTTAACCGCCACCAATCGGGACCAAAATTTATGTGTGATATCTTTGACCATGTTACTACAGATTGAGGGGGCGATACAGTCTTTTTATGAACTTTTAAATTTTTCATACAAATTAAAAGCACCCTAATATACATACCTCTTGGCTCAATAAAGGAAGACTGAAATACTCTTCAAATTCAATTAAAATCAATTGTTTAGCGCGACCAAAACATTAAGCAAATGCAAAGTGTGACAAATGCATATCCATTCAATCCATTTGTACATACATACATACATATGTCTGAAGCAGAGATGCTTAACGAACGAACGGATTCTATTTCGTTTTGTTAATTTAACCATTTCGTTTCGATAATTCACAAAACTAAATTATCAAAATACAACCGGTAACGTTGAAACGAAGTAAATCAACCAAAAGATTGCCTGCACGAGGCGCATACATACACAGCTGTGAGTCACCAGACGTACTGATATGATCAGTACACTACTGATTTTTCGTGCCCCGTACTGATGGTTTTAAAAACGTTTAGAAATTTTGGTGATTATTTGGTTTTTGTACTGATTTGTACTGATTTTTAGACGACACTAAAAAATTCATTTTTATCACCTGCACAGTTTTTAATTTTCCAACTGTTTTCATTTGACGTTTGTAACCATGAAACAATTAGGAAGGAGGCCGCAACGCGAACGTTACATGTCATAGAAACATAATTGACAGTTAACGATACGGAAGCAAACACGGAATGCCAGTAATAAAGACAATTTTCTCCGCATAGGGTAGATGTTCCAGTGAACGGACAGTACCCAGTGACCGGACACTAGCATGGTTTTTCACTTATAAATAGGAAACCGTTAAAAATTTTACATTAAATTAAATTTAAATCAAAGCAGGCATTCAATATTGACTATATTATAAATTTAGTTTTTCTATAGATGTGACACAAGCTTTGTTATATAGCATTTAGTAGGTGGTTGTCGAGAAATGTATCAAAAAGTAATTTTTTTGCTAGTGGTATACAGATTTTTAAAGTTGATGAATATCGGTATCTGGGCATGAAAACATGTCATATAGTGCACAGTACTATTGGCAGATGATGTATAATGACATTTAAACAGAAACTTTGTTGAAAAAATTACAATTTTCTATAAAATTAGCTGTCCGGTTACCGGAACACCAATTTAGCCCTTGTTCCAATGTCCGGACAGGTGTCCGCTGACTGGAGTTATAGAAAAATATGTCTTGATCTAGTGACCGGACAGTCCGTTATATTTGAAATTTAACCTGTTTGGAACGCATTTTGAATGTACTATTACAAAAAGCAAGCTCCGGAAAGAAAAATTTTAAAAATATATTAAAATTTCAGGTTCAGATGTGTGAAATACTGCCTAAAGAATATCATATACGGAAAAAAATATAATTTCACAATATTTTTTTTAAATTTTTTAAAAGTTGGACTCTCATATTCAAGTTTTTAACGAAAGAAAAAGCTGCAATTGTATTTATCGATTAAAATATTGCTGTATTATAAGCATCATTAGCAAAATGCCCACATACATATATATGGAAAGGCAAACTGGAGATGAACTGTCAGCTAATATAGCAATCTTATAGCAGAAAGCATAAAGCAATCGGTCATAGGAGTGGGATTTATGAGGTCCCAAAATCTTATCTCAGCTTAGACTTCCCATTCCGAAAGTGGTACATACTGATGGAAAATATTAAGCCCCTTTCGAAATAGCTACATACATATATATCCCACCATAATAGTTTTCACTTAATTTTTCAACATTTGAAATATTTATATTTAAGAAACCAAATTTTCATATAGTAGATAATTTAAAGTTTTATATAAACTAAAGATTTTTAGAAACTATTAACAGTAGGTAACACATACATATATAAAGTACATGTCTCCTTAAATCGCTTTAAGTCCTTTACATATGACCAATATATTATATCCTTTTATAAACTGTTAAATAATATAAAATAAATAAACCAAGATAATTTCTTATTTCTAAAGAATTCTCCTTCATTAATTTCAAGTCTAAATTGCTTTTAAGCATAGTTTTAATTATATTTTATTCGAAAAAACATATGTCCGTTCACTGGATCCTTGCTGTCCGGTCACTGGAAAAAGTGTCCGGTCACTGGTGAAAAATTACTTTTCTCAAAAAATATATTTATTCTGGAAAAAGTAATAATTACAAGAACATTTTTATATGCTTATTCGATTAAGAATTAATTAGTGGTCCCAAATAAAATACAAATGTCTTAATAAAGTTAACTGATTATTTTATACTTGAGCACAAAGTTGAAAAAAAAGTTAATTGTCCGTTCACTGGAACATCTACCCTATATTGTTTTTTTTTTTTTTTGTTTGAAGACAATGTACTGATTTTTTCGGGAAAGGTATCTGGCAACCCTAGCTGTGACTCAAATCGTAGCAGTTCGTGTGCATATGCATATATGTATGTATGCGAGTACTCTGCCGATTGTTCGCGACGGAATTGCGAGCGCACTAAGCATTTCAACGTTATAAATTTGGTTATGATAACGCTAATCAACGAAATGAAATTATTTTGATAATTTCTTTTCGCTAATCAACAAAATTGTATTATTTCGATAATTTCATTATAGTTATGTTGCGACTATTAATTTTTTTTGATAATTGCGTAAACGGTAAAAACCTGAATAGATTGCTTTTTTTCGGTAAACGATAATATTAACGTTACGATGCATCCTTGGTCTGAAGCTATAAATAGGGAATACCGTTTCAACCCTCCAATTACAAACGAAGGTTCGCGAAAAAAATTTACAAACAAACGAAAGATTTGTACCCGAATGACAAAATCAGTATGTTCAAAATGCCAGCACAAAATATCTGTGGGGAGCATAAGTAACGTAGAGCTTTGTGTCTCTTGCTCAAAATAAGGACCGCCATTCCTGAAAATATTCTCCTTTTTACCTCATTGTGAACAGATATTTTGTGAGACTATACAAATTTCATCTGTAATTTGACAACATCCCTAACTACCTATACTCTGGAACTATAAATTTGCTTAGATCGTGCAATAAGATCACGATCCCTAGCGAACTAACCTACCGTTAGAGTTATATGTACATATGTACATACATATATAGAAGAAAACTATTAAGAGAAAATTAAACAACATACACTATGTACATATGTATTTACATATGTAAGTATGTACATATGTATGTATGTATATTATATTAGGTTCGAATAGAGGATACTTCTTTCGTAGTGTATTAAGCAGACATCACCGAGCGCATTCACGAATGACTTGACGCACAATTTGATAGAGCTTTTTTCCAGAACTTGTTGATCACAATTTCTCGATCTAATGTTGGTAAAATTTATTGCTATAAAACTGTATAAAACTGGAAACAAAATAGATCTCATCAGACCTCGACTTGAGCAATATTCGAGAGAAAAAACACACAGAACTCCCTGGAAAATAAGCAAACAATAACTCTTTGGTTCCTTCATTCCCTACCCCACCCAGAGGAAGTATCTAAGCTGCAATCAATCTAAATAGTAATGGCTTGTTTTTGTTTTCATAGCAACTGCGCAGTTCAATCAACAGTGATGTATGTACATTAGGGTGGCTGTTAAAATCAAATTGGCTATTTTCTGCAGTCTCACCCCATACATCGGATCGGAGATAGATGCCAGGATACTTGGTTTTGTTAGATATACAGCAGGTACTCCTAAAGTATGTCGAACGGCACGTACAAATTGAGCACAGATCATTTATTCACTGACTAAGGTAGGAGTTCAGAAGAGTAAGCCAAAACAGAAAAATTTATGCGAATGAAGTACATAAGAAAGTTAGGTGGTAGGCAGCTGCACAATACTGCTACAATTCATGCTGAATACCTAACAAGAGTATAATAACGACCATATGAAAAACGCATGCGGTTTGGAATGAAAGCCCGAAGCTTTCGCCTCATTGCTTTTTTAGTACCTCGTGCATAAAAGCTTCGATAAATTTCAAATGAGGGTGAAAACAGAATCGGGACGTAACGACACGACGTTGCGACAACGCCAGTCTGTCAAAATTAAAACCCATGCGTTCTTATGAAAGTCATTATAATAAAGACGACGCGGCACGACGTCGTCCGCCGACAAAATTACGTTGTCGCCAACTTAGACCGATTTCTAATTTTGGTGACGACGACGAGCGGACGACGAGTTGCCACTGCATTATGAAATATGAATATTTTGACAACTCAATAAATCTAACGAAACTTTACAAAAAAAAGTAGAAGTATTTATACACAACCAAATGTAATAACAGTTTAAAGCATTAAATTAATAAATTTAACTATTTAATTTATTATTTTACATTAAAAAATTACCATCTGAACAAAAAACTTTTTAGCTGTGAATGAAAAACTGTAATGTGGCAGCAACGAGCCTTCTGTAGGGGCGGTCGTTGCCGCATTTATTATGTTTCAGTCGCTGGCTTCGTACCGACATTTTTACGTCAAGAGGCTGTCGATGTCGCAATGTCGTGTCGTTACGTCCCGGTTCTGTTTTCACCCTCACGTGCATTGTAAAAGCTGTAAAAATAAAGCATGTGGCGGCGCTGCTATTGAATTAAATTAACGTACAAACATACGTAATATGTATATGAAATATCGAATGTTTATAAATTGTAAACAGAGCTGGGCGATAAGGATTACGATTACAAGATGATTACGATTACAGTAATCGTAATCTTAGAAATTTTGAAATTACGATTACTGTAATCGTAATCGTCGTTACAAAAATTACGATTACTGTAATCGTAATCGTAAAAAACTTGAAATTACAATTACTGTAATCGTAATCGTCGTTACAAAAATTACGATTACTGTAATCGTAATCGTCGTTACAAAAATTACGATTACTGTAATCGTAATCGTAAGAAACTTGAAATTACGATTACTGTTCTCGTTTTCTGGGATTACAATGTGTAAAAAACAGTGATATACTTACCCAACATCATTTTCCAAGAAATAATAATAATTTTTACATACATGCATACATATGTGTTTATTTCTCACACATTAAGTAAACAATTAAAACTGGGATGTGTATTAAGAAGAGAGAAAATTAGCGGAAATAATAAAGATACAAAATTAAGACTGCTGTTTGGATAATTTACATTCAATAATATTCAATATTAGCCTTAAGCAGAACTAATTTTTCAAAAGAAACATCGGAAAGTGCATGGCGTCGAGGACTGTTTATAATGCCCGCCAACGAAAATAGCCTTTCCACAGGTGCTGACGATGTAAGCGGGGTGCTGAATCTTAAAGATGCTTTCTTTATCAGAGGATATCTTTTAAAACAGCCATGGCTACTATCAGCATCGTTCAAATATTTAAAAAATTCTTCTCCTATAATGTTTGAGCCACTACCAGGAAGCACTTCAGGTAAATCAGTGTTTTCTAAAGGTATATTGAGTTTTAAATAAAATATATATTAAGTTGTTATATAGATATGTAGTTAGGTATTTACCGCCGAAGTCAAAAAAATCTTCATCTAATATTGGCTTTTCATAGTTATGGTCATTTACATCTTCAAAAGTTGCAGTGGAGTTTTATTACTTTTTAATTTTGTTATGAGATAAACCTAAGTAATTTGTTTAGTAAAATCTAGCAATTGTAATACATATTTTTTATACATGCAAAATCCAAATTTTACGAAGAAAATTAGTGTGAGCTACAGCTCGATTTTTATGCATGTGGCCATTGTCTCCAGCCCACTAAAAGCTGCTATCTCAACCGCAAATATTTCAAAATGTATATAATATGTGTTAAATTGCAAGCTTTACATAATTATTTGTAGTTTTTAGCACTTCTTTCAGAGCCAAGCATATTTTCCTCCCTACACCGTTTAGTATCAAAAAGCAATTTTAATAATTTTTTACATGTAATTCTTAAATTTTGTAATTTAAGATTACAGAAAATAAGGATTACTGTAATCGTAATCGTCAAAAACTTGAAATTACAATTACTGTAATCGTAATCGTCGTTACAAAAATTACGATTACTGTAATCGTAATCGTCAAAAACTTGAAATTACAATTACTGTAATCGTAATCGTCGTTACAAAAATTACGATTACTGTAATCGTAATCGTCAAAAACTTGAAATTACAATTACTGTAATCGTAATCGTCGTTACAAAAATTACGATTACTGTAATCGTAATCGTAAAAAACTTGAAATTACGATTAATGTAATCGTAATCCTACGTGTAATCGATTGCACAAGTAATCCTTATCGCCCAGCTCTGATTGTAAAGGCAAACCGAGCTGAGCAGGGGCGAACGCAGGGGGGGTTTTGGGGTGTTAAACCCCCCCCCCCCCCCCCCCAAATTTGTCAACACCATACAAAAAAAAAATTTAATAAAAAATGGTACATACATCTATGAATATTCGTGGATGTACATTGCCAATGTTTGTCAACAACTACTGATTATGTCTATAAACAAGCAGTGTGGAGACATTTCCCTAAAAGTATGCTGTGGATATTAGCTGACGTTTGTTCTACTCAGCTGTACTAGTACACAGAGTATTATAGTTTTAATCACATAACGGTGGATTGTAACAGAATGAAATAATCGAGATAGATATAGACTTATATATATCAAGATTATCAGAGTGAAAAGAGAAATCGATTGAGCCATGTCCGTCCGTCCGCCCGTCCGTCTGTAAACACTCTAACTCGCGCAAAAATTGAGATATTTTGATGAAATTTGGAATGCAAGTAGGTGTCGAGACTGGGACGGTTGGTATTGAAAATGGGCGAAATCGGGCCATGACCACGCCAACTTTCCCTATATAGTAAAAATCGGATATTTTGTAGCTCAGTCACTAATAGAGCTGGAGTGACAGAAGAAATATGGTGAAATTTTGGAAAATCGACGGTGCCACGCCCACTTATTAAGGGGCAAACATTGAAAGTTTTATGAGTCATAACTCAGAAACCTACGGATATATCGATGAAATTTGGTACGCGTAATTTACTTACTTAGGAAAATTTTTGGACGAAAAATTTCCAAAATCGGTTGACGACCCGCCCAAATTTATATATGGGAACTATTAAGGGGCCTAATAAAAACATTTTGAGCGATATATCATTCAAATTTTGTGGCAGGAGTCCCACAGTAGACCGGAAACAAAAAACACAAAAATTTTGGAAAATGGGGTTGGGACCGCCTTTTTTCAGATAAAGAGAGAGATTTCGGAACCCATAACTCTACAAATAATTGATATGTTATGACGAAAGTCAGTTTGTATACTTTAATAACATGGTAATACATGCTCAAAAATTTAGCGAAATCGGTTTATGACCACGCCTACTTTTTAACAAAGATATTTCTGGAACACCCTTTGGCCCTTTGGGAATTTGTCACGTGACATCTTTGTAATTAGAAGTCATAAAGAGTTACAAATTTGCACTAACAATAATATTTATATGCTTAGTTGGATGATTGATAAAATTTTGAAAATGGGCGTGGCTGCGCCCACTTTATGCGGCACTCGATTCATATAAAATACACCCTAATGGAATAAACGCAAACAAACAATGAAAGCATACAGCTGAGTATCTAATGTTCGATTCCACTCGAACTTAGGCTTCCTTACTTGTTTGTTTTAGTTTAAATAAAGAGAAAATGCAATGAATTGAGATTTAAAAGGTGCCTTTGTTTAATGTGTGCATAGTATGCACTGCATACGTAGGTCCACTCCCCAAACATAAATTTAAGTAAATATTGTCTGGACTTGTTTTAAGTATTTTTTTTAATTTTCCGTTGGATATTGAAACCCCTCCCCAAAATATTTTTCTGTGTGCGCCACTGGAGCTGAGTAACAAAGTTCATGTAGGTACATTTTTATATAAATGTTGACATACATACATACATACATAGAAGACCGGTTTACTGGTGGAATGATGAGATAGCTAAGCTCAGAAAATTATGTATTGCGGCACGGCGTAGGTAGATACCACAGAAACAGGCGAGGCATAACGAACTAGAACTACGAGAGTGCTTCAAAAAGTGCAAGAAAACATTGAAAAAAGCCATTGCCCAAAGCAAGAAGAGCTGTTTCAATAAACTATGTGAAGAAGCAAACGTCGACCCATGGGGGAAAGCATACAAAGTATGTCTGGCTAAGTTCAAGCGTGAAACCCAGCCGCCTACATGTTCAGTGTTTCTTCTCAAGATAATCGAGAGCTTATTTCCAAAACACGAGCCACTAAAAATACCACGCGGCCAAGTCAAAGAACGGCCTTTACTAATTACAGAAGAAGAACTCCTGGAGGTAGCTAAAAGTTTGCAGGATAAAAAAGCACCGGGTGTGGACGGCATTCCCAACACAGCCCTAAAAGAGGCATTATATACAAATACAAGCATGTTTGCAACTATGTACAATGCATGTCTAACAGAGGGTATTTTTCCCACCCCATGGAAAATCCAACGCTTAGTTCTGATACTTAAACCTAAGAAAGCGCCAGACGAACCTTCGTCTTATCGGCCTATTTGCATGCTAGATTCGATTGGAAAAATATATGAGAAATTGATATGCAACCGGCGGACTCTCGGAGTGGCAATTTGGTTTTCGAAAAGGCAAATCGACGATTGATGCCACAAGAGAGGTTATTAAAATAGCAAAAACCGCCGTTAGTGGCAAAAGATGGAAAGGTGGCTCAAAAAAGTATTGCGCCCTAATTACACTAGATGTAAAAAACGCTTTTAACTCGGCTGGATGGTATCACATAATAAGGGCATTACGCAAATTCAAGGTGCCGCAATATCTCTTGAACATTATTCTGAGCTACTTTACGGATAGTATTCTCATCTATGATTCCGACGAAGGCGTTAAGAAATACGCTATTTCTAGTGGAGTACCGAAAGGATCGGTACTAGGTCCGTTGCTATGGAACGTAATGTATGACGGTGTCCTAAAGCTCCCTCAGTCAGCAAACTTGAAACTGATCGCTTACGCAGATGACTTAATAGTTGTAGGTGTCGCCAAACACCTTAAAGACCTCCAACGCATGTGTAACGATGCTATACGTCGAATCTGTCCCTGGTTTTCGTTATTAAATCTTAGCCTGGCAGAGAATAAAACCGAGGTACTACTCGTACGTACATGGAAAGTGCAAGAGAAAATTTGCATATCCGGTGGGGATTGCGAGATAACCTCTCAGCCAAATCTCAAATACCTGGGGGTAATACTAGATGGCAAGCTTACATTTAAAGACCATCTTAACCAAGCTGCAGAGAAAGCGATGAAAATGTATGGTGGACTCTCAAGAATGATGGCAAACAAGGGTTGTGTACGTTCAAGCCGTAGGCATCTTATTTCAAAGGCAATTAGCTCAGTCATACTGTATGCTGCCCCGGTGTGGATCGAAGCTGTCGAGTGTAAGACTTACACAGTAAAAATTTTAGTTTAATTTTAATACCATTTTGGTATTTATATATAACAATGCCAAAAAGTATAAAATTAAAACCATTCTGGTTTAAAAAAAGGAAGAGAATCTGAGAGACAAAAATTATTCTTGGTGTCAAATTAATATTTTTTTGGAATTAAATCAAAACCAAATTTTGATAATTTTTAGAATGTTTTTGGTATTAAAAATAGTTGAAATGGTATAAGATCAATCCGAAAATTGGAATAAATTTTATACTTTTTTGGATTTAAAAATAAACCCCCATAAAATTTCCAGTGGATATACCGCAAATAACCCTTTATCCCAAAGATTAATGAGAAATTGAATAACGTTAACATTGTTTATTTATGTACATAAAAATCCAAAACAAAAATTTGCCCCTAAGTTTCCATGAGCAGTAAACACTAAAGTACCTTATACATATATCGAGCCCCAATCCCTATAAATGTGTATCCAACAAAAACTAAATTTTACGGGACTCAGTTTTTTTTAATTTGTTTTGCATACAGTTTGTATGTAGCCTTGAAACTTACATATTTAGTCTCTTACTTCGAAGCTGCATATTTCACAGCTATGAAATTTTTGGGATTTGATGCATGTTATAATAAATTGTTGATTTCCATAAAAAAGCTGAAATCGATAACTTTGTTGGATACACTTGTATGGTAGTTAGGACTCGATATATGTATATACATAGTGTCAACTTTTACACCAATATCGAGCCATAACCGCCGAATTGACGTAACCAGCATATACAATTTTTTAGAGGAGAACGTTTTCTTTTGCAAATATCTACGTAAGTGAGCAACGCATTCCAGTGAAATTTTGTATGATGATTTAATCCACTTTTAGTATCTAATGCAGCAAAACTTCGTTGAAATGTGTGGATTATTTGTGTAGATATTTACGAAAGAAAACGTTCTCCTCTAAAAATTTGTACATGCTGGTTACGTCAATCCGACGGTTATGGCTCGATATTTTGTAGATGTCCATTGAAATTTCAGCACCGTCGCGGTTCTGGCAGTGATACTGCAAGAGAGACCTTCAACTGCCTTATGTCTGTAAAAATAAAGCAAAATTTACCCTCATGCTATTTTATTAATTTCCTGAATTACTTGATACAATTATTTCATTAGGCGTAAAAATTTCGATTCGGCGACTCCTTCGCATTGTACTTTTAGAAAAATTTTGTTTTTTTATTTTGACTTTTTTTCTGAAAATTTGTTCTTAATATTTTTTTGGTTTTGATTTCAAACCAAAAAAGCTGTGATAGTATTGTACATTGAGAAAGAGAAAATTTTTTATACTTTTCAGGATTTGTTTTTAAACCATAAATGATTAAACTTCTTTAGAGAGAATTTTAATACTTTTCAAGGCTTTATTTTGAAACTATTTTGAAATAAATAAAATTGTAAAACTTCTCATAGTTTAAAAATAAGACTTTTTGGTATTAAAATTCAAATTTAATTCCAAGAATGATTAAACTAAGTACCAAATGATATTAGAAATAAACTATCATTTTTTACTGTGTACATAAAAGAAATACAATCGGTTTACCGACTCGCCGCTCTTCGCGTATTAAGTGCATTTCGCACTGTCTCTAGCGACGCTGCCGAAGTCATAGCAAACATGCCTCCAATCGACATTCAAACTCGAGAAGTGTGCGATTTACATAATATAAGAAAGCCAGCCACATGTATCGAAAAAGCAGAGATAAAGGGAAAGTGTCGCCAAATGTGGCAACAACGCTGGCAAGCCTCATCGAAGGGTAGATGGACGTACCGGCTTGTACCGAACATCAGCAGTTGGGTAGATAGAAAGCACGGCGAACCAAATTTCCACCTCACCCAGATCCTTAGTGGGCATAGGTGCTTTAGAGCTTACCTTTATAGGTGCAAGTTAGAAGAGAGTCCCTTTTGCCCTGAATGTCCAGGAAAGGTAGAAAGTGCAGAACATGTGTTTTTTGAATGTCCTCGTTTCCTAGCAGAACGTAGGCGAATACAGGGTATTTCAGGAGCAGCTATCACGGTGGAAAACTTGACTGCACTTATGTGTCAGTCCTCTGATACATGGGATATTGTTAGCGAGGTTTCGGCCTCAATCATGGCCCAACTGCGCTCGACAGATCAACGTAGGCGTCAGTCCGTCCGCAATTAAAAAATATGTAGACTTAAGTGTCTAATCCCCACTATACCTTGTCCGGTGGTTCCGTGGGAGTATTGTCTGGGGCGGGAGTAGGTTAGGTTTAGCGGGTTGAAGTCTCGCACTTTTCGGCTTTCGATGCTTCCCCCTACTAAAAAAAAAAAAAAAATGTATGTATGTGCATAAAAGGAGTACAGTTTCACTAGTCTCTTAAATTAATGGTTGATGAGGTATTATCATTTCTGCTTGATCTATATGCAAAAATTAAGGAAAACCAACTGGGAAGTCGACCAATCGATCATCGTTTTGATCTGATGGATATATTCAGAAGGCTCTGCCATAAAAACCAGCAATTCGTCATTCAATTGGTTAAATCATCAAAGCCCTTTTGGCTATTTGAAGTGAAATCACTTGGAGTATTCGAGAGGAAAGCTCTTCGCAGGATGTATGGACCTTTGCGCGTTGGTGAGTATCGACGGAGATTTAACGATGAGCTGTACGCAGACATCGATATTGTTCAGCGAATAAAGAGCCAGCCGCTGCGTTGGGCAGGTCATGTCGTGGGAATGGATTAAAATGCTCCGGTCAAGAAAGTATTTCTATCGAAATCGTTCAGCGGAACGCAGAAGAAAAGGAAGATTTCCACTGCGTTGGGAAGGTCAGGTGGACAGCGATGCTGCCTACCATTTGGCGCCATGCTGCACGAAACAGAAACAGCTGGCCGGCACGTTATTAGACTCGGCCAGAATCGTCTAGACGGTTACGTGCCAATTAAGGAAGAAAGCAAGGAAGTGAAACTACGCTATATTTTCTGACCCTAAACATGCAAGCATTCTCTTTGAAAAGTATGATGTCAAACAGTTAACACTGTGAGTTACTTATTTTTTAAGACAAATTGCCTTTGTATTCATATCTAGCAAACTAATTTAGAGGCAATAGGTCTGTGTAACACTGACAATATCACAAACGATAAGCCTAAAAGCCTTATCCGAGTGAAAAACCATTATTACCAAAAAGCTCCAAATATAAAAGACCCTGCAGGGCATCTCTATACATGCTTTTAAGATAAGAAAGGTATCTAAATATACAAATAATAACATCACAAAATATGTGCATGTACATACCTGCACCAATGAAGAATGGTATCGGACCCAAACCGAACTGATAAAAGAATATGTAACCCATAATGCAAACAATGCAGAGCATCGGGAACCAGCTGTTGGTATCCTGTGTAAAAATATGTACATACATATGTATCATAATAAAAAAGTCAGTGCACAATACGATACTTACGATATAATTCAAAATGAACGCAATCGTAAATAGGAAACAACCACAAAACGCAGATGAAAGCATCATCAATGGACGACGATTGAATTTCGCCATCAACAGTGGTCCCAATAATGATATCAATAAATTTAGGCAACCAGCACCCAAATTTGCCCATTCCGCATCAGAGGAGGAAAGTCCAGCTTTCACAAAAATCGACACAGAGTAATAGAATATCTATTTGATTAAGAAGTTGTGATGAATATATATGTAGTAAGTACATATTTTCCATGAATTAAAATATGTATATGCATTTTCATCATCTAAACATTTACCGCATTAATTCCAGATAACTGTTGACCACCTTGGAATGCGCACACAATTATCATTGGCAACAACAATGATCTATCGCACAACACCGACGAAAAGCTGCGCGATTGCTCTTTGGTATTAGATTCAGCTTCCATTTCTTCAATTTCATGATTGATTACAACGGCGGCATTCGGTCCCTTACATATGCGACGGAGTTCATTACAAGCTAAGGCGTGTTCGCCACACACAATGTAAAGATATTTAGGACTTTCAGGGAAAAAGTAAGCTGGCAAATAGCATAACGCCACTAGGACAATGTAGAAACTAAGCGCATAATGCCATAATTCTTCTGTGCCGAAAATATGACGTAAGCTGAAGACTTGTCCCACAACAACACCACCCGTCACTCCAATACCACAGAAAACACCAACAGTACCGCGTAAAGCAAGTGGCGCGATTTCAGTAAGATACATTGGCAGCGTGGCTGTGGTCAGACCGGAAGCGAGCCCGACAATTAGGCGGCCCAATAAGAGCATTTCAACGGAGCCAACAGCACGGCAAGCATAGAAAAGTATAGCACCAAGTGTAAAGAGGCCGCCGCTGATTAAGAAGCAGCCCTTCCTGCAATTGTTAGAAGGGGAAAATTTAATAGGTCTTGTGTGCAACAATATATGTACATACATACGAAGGAAGCATAAAATCGTAAAAAGTGAGTACATACTGTTACGTATTTGTCGATAGCTCGATTATTTCTATCGGGTTCGTATCACTAAATTGTTAAATAAAAGTCTTTATTTACTTCTTAATTCACACCGCTTTATTTCACGACTAAAAAGTCTACACTTGTTTTACTTGACTTGATGTTAACACTTCTACGGTTAAATTACGACTGACTCCGGAGCGCCTGCTCGCCGCCTTATATAGTCTGTCAAACGCAATCTGGAAAATTCTGGCAACACTGGAAATTATCTGGTCTCTTCTTCTAGTTCTGGCAGTTTCTTTAGAGATGTGTTCAGTCATTTAGTGATGTGAGAGTGGAACCGATTATATTCGCCACACTGCCCTCCACCTAAGTCTGATCGTCCCGATCTGACACATTACTCGTTCCAAATGCTGCTAGCCTTTCCAGATGAACCACCTTCATTTTATTCCTCGGTCTTCCAATCGTTTGTATGCGATACACAACATCGTTGAGCCGTTTAATCACTTTGTATGGCCCTTCCCAAGTACACTGCAATTTCGGGGACAAACCTTTCTTTCGCTGCGGGTTGTATAGCAAAACTAGATCTCCCTCAACAAAACCTTCTGAGTTCATCGCCTTGTCGTATCTGGCCTTCATTTTGTCACTCATTATCTTTGTTCGCTGTCTTACAAGTTCATGTATTTCTCTCATTTCCTCTTCCAGAACGTTGTTAGACTGTCTGGTATTTATTCCCGTATCGGCATTTATCCCAAATTTCAAGTCAGCTGGCAGTCGAAGATCACTACCAAAGATTACTTTTGCAGGAATCTGACCTGTTGTATCGTGTACGGCCGATCGATATGCCATCAGGAACAGAGGAATATGAGTGTCCCAATCTCTCTGAAACTTGTCCACCACCTTTCGTAAATGTTCCTCTAATGTTCTGTTAAATCTTTCTACCATGCCGTCTGATTGTGGATGCAACGCAGTTGTTCGGGTTTTCCTAATACCCAGTGTCTTGCACATCTCCTGAAACACTACTGATTCGAAGTTCCTACCTTGGTCAGAATGTAGCTCTATAGGTGCACCATATCTCGCCACCCAATTGTTGGTGAATACTTCGGCTATAGTTTCTGCTTCTTGATTTGGAATCGGGTACACTTCCGGCCATTTGCTGAAGTAATCCATGACCACCAGAACATATTTGTTTCCAAGTTTGCTAGTAGGAAATGGCCCAGCTACATCCATGGCAATTCTCTCAAATGGTGCTCCTGAATTGTATTGTTTCATCGACCCATGACTCCTGGATTTGGGACCCTTAGCCTTTATGCATACATCGCAGTTCGCAATCCACTCAACAACTGTCTGACGGCATCCGACCCAATAAAACCTCTTCTTGATTTTCTCTACCGTCTTTGTTACTCCAAGATGACCTCCACTTGGACCATTGTGTAGTTCATTTAGCACACCCGGTATTCTTTTCCTTGGAACAACTATCAATGTTTTAGAACTTTGGCCATCTTCACTCTCCCAAACACGATGTAGGCAACCATTTACCAATTGCAAACTATTCCACTGTGCCCAATATGATTTGGCAACAGGACTCTCTGCTGACATCTCTTCTTTTGATGGTCGTTCATTTTGCTCCAAACCGATCATTACACGTGCCAGATCTGGATCTTCTAGCTGACACTTCCTTAATTGTTCCGCATTCCATTCGTCTGTAGATGTTATTGTCATTAACCGAACATCTATGATGTCTTCCTTCTCCTCAGCTTTAGAGCAATGCTTGCATTCAAGATTACATGGTCGCCGCGACATTGCATCAGCATTTCCATGGGTACTGCCTTTACGATGGTCTATAGAAAAGTCATAATTTTGTAGTCGCTCAATCCACCTTGCTAACTGACCCTCCGGATTTCGGAATTTCAAAAGCCATTTTAACGCTGCATGATCAGTCCTGACGTGGAATCGTTGACCATAGAGGTACTTATGGAAGTGTTTGATGCATTCTACCAATGCCAACAATTCTCTTCGTGTTACACAGTAATTTCTTTCCGGTTTCCCAATTGATCGGCTGTCCGTCGATTTCTTGTGACAAAACACCTCCTATAGCATAACCACTCGCATCAGTATCCAAGATAAACCTCGCTCCTGGAACCGGGTATGCTAGCATTGGGGCAGTACAAAGCCGATCTTTTAACGTTTGGAAAGCCATTTCTTGTTCCTTCCTCCACTCAAAAGTCTTATTTTTCCTCATAAGCTCCGTGAGACTATTTGCTACGCTGGCAAAATTTGGTAGAAATCGGCGATAGTAAGTGCACAGCCCAAGAAAGCTTCGCAATTCATGTAGATTCCGAGGTCTTGGCCAATCTTTTACTGCTTCTATTTTTTCGTTATCAGTGCAGATGCCCTTTGTAGTCACTTTATGTCCCAGGTATTTTACTTCTTTCTTGAATAATGCACATTTCTTAGGATTTAACTTGAGACCAGCGCCAGTTATTCTTCGGAAAACTTCCTCCAAATTTTTGAGATGTTCATCAAAGCTTTTTCCGAATACAATGATATCGTCCAGGTACACAAGACATGTTTTCCAGTGTAATCCTTTCAGTACCTGATCCATAAGTCTCTCAAAGGTAGCTGGGGCATTACATAATCCAAATGGCATCACCGTAAATTGCCAAAGACCATCGCCAACACTGAAGGCTGTTTTCTCCTTGTCTTCCTCTTTTACTTCAACTTGCCAATAGCCGCTTTTCAAGTCCAGTGTTGAAAACCATTCCGTTCCAGATAGCGAGTCCAGAGTGTCGTCAATTCTTGGCAATGGGTAACTATCCTTTTTCGTTACATCATGCAGTTTCCGGTAGTCAACGCAGAATCTCATCTTGCCATCTTTCTTTTTAACAAGTACTACCGGAGAACTCCATGGACTGACTGATGGTTCAATTACCCCACTGTCGCTCATTTCTTGTATAATCTCACCATTTGACGTTTAGCTAATGGAACGCTGCGAGGAGCCTGACGGATTGGCCTTGCATCACCGGTGTCAATCTGATGCTTCACAATATTTGTCCTGCCTGGTTTTGTACCATCCTTGTCAAAAATGCTGGAGTACTTGGCAAGTAATTCTTTCGCCTTCCTTTTGTGATTTTCCTGCAGTTCTTCTGTCCAAGCATTTATTTCATCTGAAAGATCTGTATTGCCAGTAGAAACTTCTCCTTGGGATTGTTCGCAATTCATGATGATGTCAACCTCTTCGCATTTTCCCAATATAGCACCTTTGGAGAGTTTGATTGGTGACTTGAACTCATTAAGTACTCTTACTGGTATTCGTCCATCTTCTTTTGTCATAGCCAGGGTTTTTCCAACAAGTACATCGGATTTAGTTTCTGTTTCTGCTTCGACAACCCACAATTTGTTTGTCCCACAATCTCCATCAATCTTTGCCCAAATAATTGCCTCGGACTTTGGCGGTATCTGCTGATTCTTTTCCACGAGCACTTTCTTACTGCTGTATCTCTTATCGTAGCCAAAATTTAGCGGCACCTCCAAGTTTTTGTAACTCATAACCTTGTTTTTCATGTCAATCTTAATGCCTTGGTCGATTAGGAAGTCCACACCAATTATGACTTCATCAACAATTTCCGCCATTATGAAGGTGTGTAATACGACAACATTTCCAATTACAACTTCGCATGTAACTTCCCCTAGGACTTGGGTATCCTCGCCTGTTGCCGTACGCAATTTTGCTCCATGCAATGGCCTTATTTCCTTCTTTACCAAGTCAGATCGAATGATGGAATGAGATGCTCCCGTATACACAGTCAACATGCGCTCTATTCCGTCCACGAAACCACCAATAGTAACATTACTCGTGCTTCTTCCCAACTGAGAGACAGAGATTATGGGGCATTCCATTGTGGGGACCAGCCCACGCCCCTTTTGGCTGGCCCGCTTTAGTTTAACGACTGAGTTGATTTGGGCGCTTGTTCATACCCCTCTGCCTTGCGCTTGCGCCCATCTGCAGTGCTGAACTTACTGGAATTATTGCTGCAGTGACGTGCTATATGTCCTATTTTTCCACATCTGAAGCATTTCACAGCATTACTTTTCTTTTTCTGCATTTCATTCAACGCCTCCCATATTTTGCTTAGTAAGTCTGACGTTTCCACTTCCACACGATGAGCCTTGTAGGTGGGCTTGCTCAATAGAGATGCTGTTTCCGGTGTCAAGGCATATGATACCGTTTCAGCAAAAGTTCCTTTTGGATTTGCATAGGTAGCCCGCTTCGTTTCAATATCTCGTATTCCATTGATGAAGCTTTGAATTTTCATCCTCTCTATGAATTCTTGAGGTGCTCCTGCGTTTGCCAAATGAGCTAGTCTCTCAATCTCAGAAGAAAATTCTTGTAACGTCTCATTTGGTTTCTGGAAGCGATTCTGCAACTCCATTTGATATATCTGCTTCCTGTGCTCGCTACCATAACGTCTTTCAACGGCACCCATAATTGCATCATATCTGTTTCTTTCGCCCTCGCTAACAGTCTGTAATATTTCTGCTGCAGGTCCTTTCAATGCTACGAACAGGGCAGCGACTTTGTCCTCCGCACTCCAATATTTACAACTGCCGTTTTCTCAAATTGTAGCTTGAATACTTGAAATGGACCACTTCCATCAAACGACGGAGGTTTTATCTTCTGTGTAGCAGTTGAAGCGACTGGACGACTTAGTTGAATATCCTGAAGACAGGCTTTCAATGCTTTTACATCGTCCTCTAATTTTTCTTGTCTTTCTTCAAGGACTTCTTTAACTTGTATAATTTTTGCATCCTGCGCCTTGAATTGTAAGGACATGCGTTCTTCTTGTGCCTCCAACTGAGCCGCAATGCCGGATACCTGTGATGAAAGTACTGACTGTTGCAATTCCATTTTGGACGTTATCTGTGCCTGTTCTTCCATTTTTGCCGACATTTGTGTCAGTACAGCCAATATCGAGTTCATGTCTACGTTTGCAACTGACTGTGGAGCCTCTTCCTTCTGAGTTTCTTCCTTGTGGACCTCTTCTACATCATCGTTGAAATCAAACTCATCTACATCAATGTTATTGGCTTCCATAGCTTCTTGTAACCTTGCCTGTAGTTCAATGTTATTGCCGGTTGTGCTCAGTTTTCTCTTTTCTAACTCCCTTTTAAGCTCTTGGATTTTAAGTTCGTTTAGCTTTGCCATTATCCTTATTTCGTTATCCTTGTCTCGTTATCCTTGTTTCGTTATCCTTGCTTCGTTATCCTTGATCCTGGAATTTATTTAACAATCCCAATTCTGACACCAATTGTTACGTATTTGTCGATAGCTCGATTATTTCTATCGGGTTCGTATCACTAAATTGTTAAATAAAAGTCTTTATTTACTTCTTAATTCACACCGCTTTATTTCACGACTAAAAAGTCTACACTTGTTTTACTTGACTTGATGTTAACACTTCTACGGTTAAATTACGACTGACTCCGGAGCGCCTGCTCGCCGCCTTATATAGTCTGTCAAACGCAATCTGGAAAATTCTGGCAACACTGGAAATTATCTGGTCTCTTCTTCTAGTTCTGGCAGTTTCTTTAGAGATGTGTTCAGTCATTTAGTGATGTGAGAGTGGAACCGATTATATTCGCCACAATACATACTAGAGGTCGGAAACTATCGATAGTCAGCACCATCGATAGTATACGATAGTTTTTTGCAAACTATCGATAGTTGACGATAGTTTCGGGTGATTTGGGAGTCTACGGCTACGCTCACATTATAACCGCCTTTTGCCGTCCGGCAGCAAACACATCCATAAACACATCTGTTTTAAATGAGCTCACCCGATTTCACCCGAATGTAAACAAACTTTGCCCACCTGTCCTGGTCTTATTCTTACCAATACATGAAAGTAATAGAAGATGATCCAATAAAACTTTTTTCAGTACATTGTTTTGTTTTATTTATTTATTATCCATTTATTCTTGTTCAAAAAAATTAATATATTAACCAGAGGCCATAACAATTATAACAAATAAATATAAAAATCACTTGATAACAATTATTGAGCAATGGAAAAATTTTTCCATCATCAATAATAATTACTCAAAGATCGATATTTTTTCGATCAGATCATAATTGTTATGAGCAATTGATATTTTTTTCGATGTTCCATAACAATTTCTGTATGATGGATATTTTTTAGATCAGTTCATAATTGTTACTAGCAATTAATATTGTTTTCGATCTTCCATAATAATTACTGGATGATGGATATTTTTTAGATCATCTCATAATTGTTATGAGCAATTTATATTTTTTCGATCTTCCATAACAATTACTGGATGATGGATATTTTTTAGATCAGTTCGTAATTAATTAAGACTCGACCAAATGATAGCCCTAGCCAAGCGCTTTCATTTGATACCCATTTTGTGGTGTTCGGTATTCTATATTCGTATTCCGTATATTTATCCGCTTTTCCACAATTATGAGCTGACTCAGTTATCGATAAATTTATCGAAATATATCGTAGTCCAAATAAAACCTGGGGCCATCCCCTTTCGTTTGATACCCATATTGTAGTGTAATTTTAATGTTTTTGGGCAATCACATTTTGACCGATAACTCAGTTATCGATAAATTTATTGAAATATATCGAAGTCCAAATGAAACCTGGGGTCATCCCCTTTCGTTTGATACCCATATTGTAGTGTAATTTTAATCTTTTTGGGTAATCACATTTTAAACGACCATGCGACTAGAACGCATAGGCGTATTTATGTTGCTTTCAGGGTTTGAAATTGCTTAGCTACTTTTGCTGCATTTGCTTTTGCTTTGCTTTTGCTAACAAAAAGTAAATTAGCAAACTCGGCCAGCCAAGTATTCAGCTGAGCCGTGTTTGCTTGTATAGTTAAGCAAAGCAACGCGATTTGGGGGATTTCATTTTACTTCCAGCAATTAGTTGTGTCTTTGCATTTTTTCTGCTTTTGCTTATTTTGCTGAAACGATTTGTTTACGCATATTTCGATTTTTTATACATACTTACTTATGTGTATGTATGTATATACACATAATATGTATGTATGTCCATTTGTAAACATCTTTTCATGTTGAATTTTGCTTAAAAACTAGTTTCAGCAAAATAAGCAACTGTAAGCAAAAATTTACTACTCAACTAATTGCTGGAAGTAAAAGCAACCCTCTCAAATTCAGTTGCTTGGCTTAACTATACAAGCAAACACGACTCAGCTGAAAACTGAAGCGAATGATTCGTGTTTTCGTTTTTGGCTCGGCTGAATTCAGCAATAAGCAAAAAACATCGGCTATTGCTGTTTTGCAGCAAGCAAATTCAAACCCTGGTTGCTTTGACTACTGGCTAGTCAGCAATTCAAACCCTTCATGGAATAGTTGCCGTTTGTTTGGTGCCTAGTGGTCACATTTCAAATTTTCAATAAACTATCGATAGTTCAAACGATAGTCGAAAACCATCGATAGTGTAAACGATGTTCAGAAACCATCGATAGTGACGATAGTGCCATCGATAGTTTCCGACCACTAATACATACATTACATATACGTACAAAAGTATTTAAATAAAATAAAATATCAAATATGAGATGGAATGGATTCGTTGATTTTCAGATGGAAATATGTACATACATATCTACATATCGACGCTTCACAAACAATACTGTACTAAGTCTGAAAACTGTGTTTTGCAGGGGAAGCTCTCAAAGTTTAAATTCGATATGAAACTTTAGAGGTATGATAAGCATATTTTCACTTGTAACTTCTATTTGGATTGGACGATCAATACCAAAACTCGACACTATCTATGTTAGGATACTCTATACATATAATGTAATGCAATAAAAATTCGTCTAGAAACATTAGTTTCAACTAACCTGCCAAACTTATTTGCCGCTTTTGCCCCACCGAGCGAGCCAATAGCGCCGCCTATAAGGAATATCGATACAACCGATGCCCAGAGCATGTCTAAGCCAGCTTCACTCAGATTCGCACCATAGTGCGCATTCACAGACCTACCACACCATGCCATAATAATCTATATATGAATGAAGAAAACAAAACATGTATACAAAATAATAATTAAGTACATATGTACATATATACACAAATCATAATATGCATTAAATTGATGTGTATTTATGGTCAAAATTAAATAAAAACAACAAATTTCGTTTTTTTCTTTTTACTAATTTTTGCTTTCTTTTATTCTAATCAGACCCAATAAACATTTTTCTTCATTTTCAATTTGAGGTTCATTTGAGAATTAACCCTATTGTCAAATATCAAACGTTTGTTATCAAATGCACCTCAAATTTCCCCTGATAGCGTTCTCAAACAAAAAGGCTCATTTTTAGTATGGGATTTTGGGCTGATTCTCAATTTGATTCATTTCATTTTCTCAAACCTATTTCAAAGGTGGTACGAAATGGAATGCAATTAATAGATGTTTGTATGTATTACATATATGTACCCTAGAGTGCAGAAAATTTGAGCGATAGTGAGAGTTTGTGTTGTGAGCGCAGAAATGGAATGGAATAAATAGATGTACATATGTATTACATATTTGTACTCTGATGTGATGCTTTTCATTTACCCGTGCGGGTGAATTTTTCCGATGCCTTTTGTACAGTTACATGATTATGTTAATATGAGAAACAAACTATGTTTCTATTAAATTTGGTGTAACTTTACAAAAAGCCACAAACAAATAAAATAAGAATAAGATATACAGAATCATTATTACACACAATCATTTTCAACCATCATCATTTCAACCGTTAAAAGACCGCTCGAGTAGAACAACGAACGCTGACTGAAATTGGCAAACACACACAATTTCTTCGTTCCTTCAAGCCTTGACATGTTGAAATTCGTGAAATGGTACAAAATGCGAAACAGGTTTTTTTTTTCAAATGTGTTGTAAGTTATTTTAAAATTGATAAACAATGTTTGATGAACATTTGAAAATATGTTTATTTTCAAATGATATATATGCTGATTCTCAACTTTAGAAACAATATTTTCTCAAACGTTTGATAATTTCTTTTTCAATGTGTAATGGGGAGGCTCACCTTTGACGGCGCATTTATGACGCCAATACAATAACCACATGGCACAGCCGAGCCCATTGTGGAAGCGATGCTAACTAATGCTAATAAAGCGCTCCATTCCGGCTTCTGTAAATATGGGGATTAAAAATTGTTATTGTTTTTTATTAATGTGTGCATGCGTGAAAAAATAAATACATAGCTACATATAAAAAATGTTGGCTGTGTTAGAAAAAAAGCTTCGGTTAGCAATTTTGGGGGTAACCTAATTAAATAAAATAAACATACATATGTACATAAGTTTACTTTGATAGGGAGCCAATAAATTGTTATCTTGACAAATTTTTTTTTGAAAATCAGGAAAAATAGTCTTTTTAAGGTCGATAGAGGGTTAAAATTTCATTAGAGGTCTCCTCAGAAAATTTTTCTGTAAAATTAACCTAAGAGACCAAAGGAACCGAAAAACCTATATTCCTCGGAACTTTGAACGTGTTTTATTTCGGGTTCTGCTCAAGCGATCGAAATACTTATTTTGCAAAAGATTAATGATTTTTGACAGCGTTTAACATCCAGGCATAAAAAAGGTACATTAGGGTGGTATAAACTAAGTACTGGGTGGTAGTGACCCCAATGGCACATAGGGTTAATAATATTTCATAGTATAAGCCGCCCTTTCAAGCCAAAGGCATTGGTGTATTAAACTTAGAGATCGGACTATAAACACCGAATATATGAGAAAAATAAATTTTAGCCACATCTAGCGGCGTCAAAACAAAAATAAAAAACTTTTCCGAAAATGTTTTCTAAAAACACATCATATGCGGGGGCGTACGGCGAACTTTATTTTTGCGTACCTATAAGTAAACGAATATTTTGAAATGTAAAACGACTAATCGTAAGGTATAAGAAAAGAAATAATTGTTCCCAATCTTTCCGTAAAGAGGTCACTGTTTTTCTTAGTTTAGGCAACCAATAAAGCAGGATGGTATCTGGGCTAAACTTTAATATAAAAACGGATCATACTTGGAATATATATATGTATATGTGCATGTATGTATCAAAGCTCTAAAAGATTAAAAGCATTTGCGATTCAAAATCAGTGAATTTCTTCGGTAATGATTCAATTCGTTTTTCCCTTTTTCGGAATGCGGTATTGAAAATTTGAACTCAGCATTCACTCAAATGCGATGTGCATTCAGCAATGAATATTTCAAATCATCGAATGTTGATTCAAATCATTGGGTATGTGCATTCACAAATCAGTGCCAATTGTTTGAAACAACCCTTGTTGCTATAGTAACGAGCAGTTATTTATTGAATTAAAAAAACTGATTCAATTCAGTTAAATTTTTCCACTCGTTTGATTGGGACAGTGATGTGATACGTAGGGAAAATTCCCTACATGTAGGGATTTTGGTCGGAAAAAAGTGACCGTAGGGAAAGAAGGACAGATTTTAATAAAATAGCTAAATGTAGGGATTTTTTGGCAAAGTCAAATCAAAATTTCAATTCAACTTTTTTTCACTTCAACACTGACTGTCGATCTGAATAATGAAAATGCTGCGAATACGAGTTAAATCGCGAACCCTTCAATGACGTAATTGGAGAGGGAATACCGTATAGTGAACTATCTAATAACACGATGCTTTTAATCAGGGCATCGGAGCAAAAGATGTTTTTGCTCTGGCTACGGTCTTAGCTCCGAATTTTTTTTTCCCTTACGACCAACTAGATGGTATTTTGTTGGTATTTCGTTTGGCTTTTTCAATATAGCTTGCTCGCTTACACCAACGCAAAACTGTATTTGACCATCTCCTTCACACAAAAAACCTTGTAGAATACCAGAAAAAACGTAGTGTCATATGGGCTAAAGCAAAGTATTTGACACAATAACTTTTTTTTTATTATTTTTTAGAGAAATGCTGTACCTATGATAGTATCAATGAAATGTTTCGTTCCCTTACATATTTATATGCCTACGTCTACCTACCTATATATCGCACGTTTTATTCAATAGGGATTTAACTAAAAAAAAAAATTTTTGGGAAATCGCAAACAAACTTTTAGAGCCTATACACACTTCCGACTCAATCGATTTAGTCGGGCTTTGATTTGCATGGGAATGTATGGAAGCATTTACACTACATTCAATTAGTCGAAAAACTGAAACAGTTGGATTTGCATACAACAGCCCAATTCGACTAAGGGCCATTTACTCAACCTCTGATTAACGCTAACCACGGTTAAAGTTCGGTTAAACATCATTATCGACTTCATCAAACCATGCATTTAACATGTGGCCGATAATGCAGTCCATAGCTTAACCGAACCTTTGTCCTCCGGTTAGCGTTAATCAGAGGTTGAGTAAACGGCCCTTAATCGATTGAGTCGCAAGTGTGTATAGGCTCTTATAATTTCAAAGAGTTTCCTTCTTTGGCTAACTACAAAATCACTTTTATTTCCGCCATTTTTATCGTTTTGAGTATTTTATAAGACTAGACTCAAAGGCATGACCCAGTTATTGAAATATATGGCAAAACCCCAGAAATCGAAAATTTGGAGTTAAATCCCTATTGCATAAAACGTGCGATATATATGTTACATACAACGCATTAATACATATATTTATACCTTTCATGAGAATGAAATGGTATTATAACTTAGTGCCAAAAAATTTTTGTCGAAAGTACCAGAAGGAAGCGTGGGGGACCCACCAAAATATATACCGATATGATCAGAATCACGAGCTGAGTCGATTAAGCCATGTCCGTCTGTCCGTCTGTCCGTCTGTCCGTCTGTCCGTCCGTCCGTCTGTGTGAACGCAAACTAGTCCCTCAGTTTTTGAGATATCTGAATGAAATTCGGAATACAGGTATGTTGTTATATGCAGCTGATCATTTGTCGGAACCGGCCGAATCGGACCACTATAACATATAGAAAACAACCGATTATTCAGATATACATGAAATTTTTGGAAGTAATTTGTGCATAACTTCCCCATTTAAACAGCTAAGGACATGAAACTTTGAAGTAGACGTGCCCATTTTGGCCCAAACAAGGTAACCGAAAATTGTCTAGATCGGACCACTATAACATATAGTTCCACAACATCCGATTATTCAGATATACACATTTTGGTGTATAACTCCCCCATTTTAACAGCTAACGGCGTGAAATTTTGAAGTATTTGTACCCATATGGGCCCAAACGGGATTGCCGAAAATTGTCAAGATCGGACCACTATAACATATAGCTTCCCTACAACCGATTGTTCAGATATGGACATTTTGGTGTATAACTCCTCCATTTTAACAGCTAACGGCGTGAAATTTTGAAGTATTTGTACCCATATGGGCCCAAACGGGATTACCGAAAATTGTCAAGATCGGACCACTATAACATATAGCTCCCATACAACCGATTGTTCAGATATGCACATTTTGGTGTATAACTCCTCCATTTAAATAGTAAAGACACCATTTTTTCTAATAAATCTTTCCATAAATAACCCACAGAATTAAAATTATAAATTAAACTTAATCCGGCTATGTACATACATAGGTAACTTTTCATTTCCCCACTCATGAAAGGTATGAAGTCTTCGGTACGGCCGAAGACAGCCGCGCTTTTACTTGTTTTTTATTATAATAATTGTTCAAAACAGTAAATCATCAGTATTTTATTGTAATTTTTTTTATTTCTTTGAGAGCCAGTGTGTATGCAGTATGCAGTAGAACAGCCGATTTTCATTATTTAGTAAAAGAAAAAACGTTCATCTACTGCCGTGCGGTTTCTTCATTGTTCTAGCATGGAAATAACTAAAAAAAGTGTAGGGAATTACGTAGGGAAAATTTGAAACAAGCGTAGGGAAAAGTAGGGATTTTTTTCTTGCTCTGTAGGGAATTTCCAAAAAAGTATCTACCATCACTGGATTGGGAATGATTCTACTGCATTCACATTCACTACTGAATGCTTTCCTCCATTCAAAAACACACTCAGGGCCGTTTACTCAAGCTCCGGTTAAGCACTTAACCACAGATTTTTGTCCGGTTAAGCAATTTATTTGACAGCTCACCATACAATTTACGTCAAACTAACCAGCGGTTAAATTAATCAGATGTTGAGTAAACGGCCTTCGATGTTTTTCTTTATTGGAAATTGACATTCCTTTTGAAAACTGATTTCAATATTTACAATCAGGAACACACCTTTTTGAAAAGAATTATGTATGTATGTATGTATGAATGAAATCAACATTGATTGGATCTGTTTACAGCTCTGGTATGTATGTTTGGACGCATGTAAGTTCTAAAATAAATTAATTTATAGCCTATTAACAAAAAAAAAAATTAATTAAATATGTAACTACGCCGGAAAATTGCTGAAGCCAATTTTATGAGACGAGGTTATCAGAATTGCGGTGATAGCGAAAACAATTTGATAACCAGATGTACATGAGTTTTCTTGACAAATTTAATACAGCAGCATGACGTCAAATTAGATTGATAGCTCATATACACGAGTATCAAATTAACTAAAATCTACTTTACTTAGTACTTTATGGCGTTAATAACAATCCTACTTCAAAATTTGTTTCAAAAACGCCCTATTTCAGAGAAAATTCCATATAGTATATTTCTCTCTCGAAATGCACCCTGACATGGTGATAATAGTGTAATTCGCAATTAGAACTCCTTTAAACGCCACAATTATGATTTTGTATTTAGGTTCTATAAGGAATAAGACTTTCAGATTGGATCGAGATTAAAAGAAATTTTCTTTTCGCACAAAAAAAAACGATTTGTATGTGACGCTCAGCACACCCGGGTGCAATGTCCGCTAAAAAATTAATTGAGTGAAACACATGTGTATGTAGATATGTATGTATATGTATGTGTAACTTATTCATTTGCGATAAGCGATAAAAAAAAATGTAGAAATATTCGGCAAAACGCAAATACAAATATAGATATTTGTATGTAACCAATAAACATACATATGTACATAAGTTTACTTTGATAGGGAGCCAATAAATTGTTATCTTGACAAATTTTTTTTTGAAAATCAGGAAAAATAGTCTTTTTAAGGTCGATAGAGGGTTAAAATTTCATTAGAGGTCTCCTCAGAAAATTTTTCTGTAAAATTAACCTAAGAGACCAAAGGAACCGAAAAACCTATATTCCTCGGAACTTTGAACGTGTTTTATTTCGGGTTCTGCTCAAGCGATCGAAATACTTATTTTGCAAAAGATTAATGATTTTTGACAGCGTTTAACATCCAGGCATAAAAAAGGTACATTAGGGTGGTATAAACTAAGTACTGGGTGGTAGTGACCCCAATGGCACATAGGGTTAATAATATTTCATAGTATAAGCCGCCCTTTCAAGCCAAAGGCATTGGTGTATTAAACTTAGAGATCGGACTATAAACACCGAATATATGAGAAAAATAAATTTTAGCCACATCTAGCGGCGTCAAAACAAAAATAAAAAACTTTTCCGAAAATGTTTTCTAAAAACACATCATATGCGGGGGCGTACGGCGAACTTTATTTTTGCGTACCTATAAGTAAACGAATATTTTGAAATGTAAAACGACTAATCGTAAGGTATAAGAAAAGAAATAATTGTTCCCAATCTTTCCGTAAAGAGGTCACTGTTTTTCTTAGTTTAGGCAACCAATAAAGCAGGATGGTATCTGGGCTAAACTTTAATATAAAAACGGATCATACTTGGAATATATATATGTATATGTGCATGTATGTATCAAAGCTCTAAAAGATTAAAAGCATTTGCGATTCAAAATCAGTGAATTTCTTCGGTAATGATTCAATTCGTTTTTCCCTTTTTCGGAATGCGGTATTGAAAATTTGAACTCAGCATTCACTCAAATGCGATGTGCATTCAGCAATGAATATTTCAAATCATCGAATGTTGATTCAAATCATTGGGTATGTGCATTCACAAATCAGTGCCAATTGTTTGAAACAACCCTTGTTGCTATAGTAACGAGCAGTTATTTATTGAATTAAAAAAACTGATTCAATTCAGTTAAATTTTTCCACTCGTTTGATTGGGACAGTGATGTGATACGTAGGGAAAATTCCCTACATGTAGGGATTTTGGTCGGAAAAAAGTGACCGTAGGGAAAGAAGGACAGATTTTAATAAAATAGCTAAATGTAGGGATTTTTTGGCAAAGTCAAATCAAAATTTCAATTCAACTTTTTTTCACTTCAACACTGACTGTCGATCTGAATAATGAAAATGCTGCGAATACGAGTTAAATCGCGAACCCTTCAATGACGTAATTGGAGAGGGAATACCGTATAGTGAACTATCTAATAACACGATGCTTTTAATCAGGGCATCGGAGCAAAAGATGTTTTTGCTCTGGCTACGGTCTTAGCTCCGAATTTTTTTTTCCCTTACGACCAACTAGATGGTATTTTGTTGGTATTTCGTTTGGCTTTTTCAATATAGCTTGCTCGCTTACACCAACGCAAAACTGTATTTGACCATCTCCTTCACACAAAAAACCTTGTAGAATACCAGAAAAAACGTAGTGTCATATGGGCTAAAGCAAAGTATTTGACACAATAACTTTTTTTTTATTATTTTTTAGAGAAATGCTGTACCTATGATAGTATCAATGAAATGTTTCGTTCCCTTACATATTTATATGCCTACGTCTACCTACCTATATATCGCACGTTTTATTCAATAGGGATTTAACTAAAAAAAAAAATTTTTGGGAAATCGCAAACAAACTTTTAGAGCCTATACACACTTCCGACTCAATCGATTTAGTCGGGCTTTGATTTGCATGGGAATGTATGGAAGCATTTACACTACATTCAATTAGTCGAAAAACTGAAACAGTTGGATTTGCATACAACAGCCCAATTCGACTAAGGGCCATTTACTCAACCTCTGATTAACGCTAACCACGGTTAAAGTTCGGTTAAACATCATTATCGACTTCATCAAACCATGCATTTAACATGTGGCCGATAATGCAGTCCATAGCTTAACCGAACCTTTGTCCTCCGGTTAGCGTTAATCAGAGGTTGAGTAAACGGCCCTTAATCGATTGAGTCGCAAGTGTGTATAGGCTCTTATAATTTCAAAGAGTTTCCTTCTTTGGCTAACTACAAAATCACTTTTATTTCCGCCATTTTTATCGTTTTGAGTATTTTATAAGACTAGACTCAAAGGCATGACCCAGTTATTGAAATATATGGCAAAACCCCAGAAATCGAAAATTTGGAGTTAAATCCCTATTGCATAAAACGTGCGATATATATGTTACATACAACGCATTAATACATATATTTATACCTTTCATGAGAATGAAATGGTATTATAACTTAGTGCCAAAAAATTTTTGTCGAAAGTACCAGAAGGAAGCGTGGGGGACCCACCAAAATATATACCGATATGATCAGAATCACGAGCTGAGTCGATTAAGCCATGTCCGTCTGTCCGTCTGTCCGTCTGTCCGTCTGTCCGTCCGTCCGTCTGTGTGAACGCAAACTAGTCCCTCAGTTTTTGAGATATCTGAATGAAATTCGGAATACAGGTATGTTGTTATATGCAGCTGATCATTTGTCGGAACCGGCCGAATCGGACCACTATAACATATAGAAAACAACCGATTATTCAGATATACATGAAATTTTTGGAAGTAATTTGTGCATAACTTCCCCATTTAAACAGCTAAGGACATGAAACTTTGAAGTAGACGTGCCCATTTTGGCCCAAACAAGGTAACCGAAAATTGTCTAGATCGGACCACTATAACATATAGTTCCACAACATCCGATTATTCAGATATACACATTTTGGTGTATAACTCCCCCATTTTAACAGCTAACGGCGTGAAATTTTGAAGTATTTGTACCCATATGGGCCCAAACGGGATTACCGAAAATTGTCAAGATCGGACCACTATAACATATAGCTTCCCTACAACCGATTGTTCAGATATGGACATTTTGGTGTATAACTCCTCCATTTTAACAGCTAACGGCGTGAAATTTTGAAGTATTTGTACCCATATGGGCCCAAACGGGATTACCGAAAATTGTCAAGATCGGACCACTATAACATATAGCTCCCATACAACCGATTGTTCAGATATGCACATTTTGGTGTATAACTCCTCCATTTAAATAGTAAAGACACCATTTTTTCTAATAAATCTTTCCATAAATAACCCACAGAATTAAAATTATAAATTAAACTTAATCCGGCTATGTACATACATAGGTAACTTTTCATTTCCCCACTCATGAAAGGTATGAAGTCTTCGGTACGGCCGAAGACAGCCGCGCTTTTACTTGTTTTTTATTATAATAATTGTTCAAAACAGTAAATCATCAGTATTTTATTGTAATTTTTTTTATTTCTTTGAGAGCCAGTGTGTATGCAGTATGCAGTAGAACAGCCGATTTTCATTATTTAGTAAAAGAATAAACGTTCATCTACTGCCGTGCGGTTTCTTCATTGTTCTAGCATGGAAATAACTAAAAAAAGTGTAGGGAATTACGTAGGGAAAATTTGAAACAAGCGTAGGGAAAAGTAGGGATTTTTTTCTTGCTCTGTAGGGAATTTCCAAAAAAGTATCTACCATCACTGGATTGGGAATGATTCTACTGCATTCACATTCACTACTGAATGCTTTCCTCCATTCAAAAACACACTCAGGGCCGTTTACTCAAGCTCCGGTTAAGCACTTAACCACAGATTTTTGTCCGGTTAAGCAATTTATTTGACAGCTCACCATACAATTTACGTCAAACTAACCAGCGGTTAAATTAATCAGATGTTGAGTAAACGGCCTTCGATGTTTTTCTTTATTGGAAATTGACATTCCTTTTGAAAACTGATTTCAATATTTACAATCAGGAACACACCTTTTTGAAAAGAATTATGTATGTATGTATGTATGAATGAAATCAACATTGATTGGATCTGTTTACAGCTCTGGTATGTATGTTTGGACGCATGTAAGTTCTAAAATAAATTAATTTATAGCCTATTAACAAAAAAAAAAATTTATTAAATATGTAACTACGCCGGAAAATTGCTGAAGCCAATTTTATGAGACGAGGTTATCAGAATTGCGGTGATAGCGAAAACAATTTGATAACCAGATGTACATGAGTTTTCTTGACAAATTTAATACAGCAGCATGACGTCAAATTAGATTGATAGCTCATATACACGAGTATCAAATTAACTAAAATCTACTTTACTTAGTACTTTATGGCGTTAATAACAATCCTACTTCAAAATTTGTTTCAAAAACGCCCTATTTCAGAGAAAATTCCATATAGTATATTTCTCTCTCGAAATGCACCCTGACATGGTGATAATAGTGTAATTCGCAATTAGAACTCCTTTAAACGCCACAATTATGATTTTGTATTTAGGTTCTATAAGGAATAAGACTTTCAGATTGGATCGAGATTAAAAGAAATTTTCTTTTCGCACAAAAAAAAACGATTTGTATGTGACGCTCAGCACACCCGGGTGCAATGTCCGCTAAAAAATTAATTGAGTGAAACACATGTGTATGTAGATATGTATGTATATGTATGTGTAACTTATTCATTTGCGATAAGCGATAAAAAAAAATGTAGAAATATTCGGCAAAACGCAAATACAAATATAGATATTTGTATGTAACCAATAAACAGACGCCTAAGCCGCTAGCCAGCGATGCCGCCATCACTCCAATTGGAAGTTTTCACTCCGATTTTGACCTTATCACTACGTCACTCCCTCTTTGAATAAATCAGTCCACTATTTCATTTATGAAATTATTCAGAAATTTTTAATCAACTGTGTAGGTATATGCAAAAATTGCTACTTTCAATGCTTTTTTATTGAATGTACATATATTGTATTTTTATAAATTGTAAAATCAATCTACACCATTTCCAGATGGATTTTAGAAAACGTCAACTGGATTTTAGAAAGTGAAAATTGTATTTTAGAAAAGTTGATTGGAAAAACAATTTAAACTTTCCAAAATCCAATTGACTCTTTCTAAAATCCAGTTGATGCTTTCTAAAATCCGCATGGAAATGATGTAGTCAATTTAACTATAAATTTCAGGTAAAATCAAAAAAATTTTATTGCTAATTTAACACGACCATTTCGTGTTAATTTAACTAGCTTAAACTGCACAATTAACTAGTTAAAATTTTAAAATCAACAGGAAAACTCAATACTATTTTAGTGTTAATTCTACAGTTATCATCCTGTTAAACTAACACTTGACAGTAGTGTTAAATTTACACGTTTACAGGATGGCATACATTAAGCATCGTGTTGAAAAAAATTAACCACAAAATTTGTTGATTTTTGGTTGATTTCACACGATTTAAAGTTAAAGCGCATAGCCAAACCATTAAGTATACCGCCTCAAGCAAAAAAAAAAACACAAGTGCTATCACGTGAAAATATAAAATAGAGGAACTTTTTTTTTAGAAAATAATAAAATAGAATCATTGTTATTCGCTTAAAGTGCGTTACTTCCGTTGATTTTAAAAGGAAGTCAATGTTTTTAAAATATTTTCAGATAAAAGTCGGTTTTTAGATAACTTAACTACAAAAAGAGCTACAATTATTTCCGTCTCAAAAAATATGTGATATAGAATGTACATTAGAGCGTATCGCCAAAAAAAGTTTAAAATGTTCCCCTCTGGTTCGAATGTTTACTCCTTGGAGATTTCAAAAATGGAAAAAAAAATTTTTCGGCACCCTGTAAAAACAGCGAAATTCGTTTTTTGCTTATAACTTTTCTATTTGGTGTTTGATTTTAACGAGCAATATATTGTTGTAAAGGTTTTAACCCGTGTCATATTTCGTCCATATAAGCCATTAACCTGCGACACCAACTTTAGCTTTTATTAAAATTTATTTAAAACCAACACCCTGTATTAAAAAAATTTTTTTTTGAATAAAGTAAATTTAGCCTTGAATTTATTTTTGACATCATTATATGAGTAAAAAAGATTATTACTTATTAATATTAGCTCTGTTTAATGAACAAAAAAAGTTCGGAGCAGGTTAGAGCAGAGCAAAGTAGGGCAGCTGTCGAAATAGAGCAACTCAGAGCAGAAATGCCATGAAGAAGTACATAGTACACTCAAATGATCGATTGGAGCTCATTTAGAATTACAGAGCCACCATGCTTGCAATTTTATTCTGATACGGACTTGCAGGAACTACAAAATTCTAATGAAATATACCTGATTAATATTTCCAAACAGCAGTGATTGATACTAATTATAACCTATTAATTTACTCAGATTTTCTATGCCATTCTCTAAATACTGAGCGATTTGAACAGGTAGTAAGTGATTCTTGTACAGAAGTTGCCGACGAGGAACGCCTAGGTTATATACTCGCTAAATTAAGTAGCCGAGAACGTTACAGAAAATTAGAGCCAAGAAAAGATTTAGCATAAATGCATTACATTTATTTCCTCATTATATGCAGGTAAATATTCTTTTTATACCATTCATGGGAATGAAATGGTATTATAACTTTGTACCGAAACACGAATGGTGAAAGTACCAGAACGAGGCGTTGCAGACCTACGAAAATATATACCAATATGATCAGGATCATGAGCTGAGTCGATTAAGCCATGTCCGTCTGTCTGTCTGTCTGTCTGTTTAATCGCAAACTAGTCCCTCAATTTTTGAGATATCTGCATGAAATTCGGAATGTTAGTGTATTTTTAGGAGAAGCTTACCATTTGTCGGAATCGGCCGAATCGGACCACTATATCATATAGCTACCATACAACCGATTGTTCAGATATATATATTTTAGGGTATAACTTCTCCATCTAAATAATGACACTTCTTTTTCTAAGGAATCTTTGTATAAATTACCCAGAGAGTTGAAAGTATAAATTAAACAATATCAGACTATGCAACTTTTCATTTCCCCATTCATGAAAGGTATGCAGTCTTTGGTACGTCCGAAGTCAGCCGCGCTCTTACTTGTTTTTCTTAGTATTCAGGAAATAATTTTTTTTCAAATACAGGGTGTTGGATTTAGTAAAAATAGAATAAAAGCTGAACTTGGCATGATGGGCTAAAAGTTTCTATGGATGAAATATTGCCTTGGTGAATACCTTTCTAAAAATGTATCACTTTTGAAAATCGAACGTAAAATATAGAAATTATAGAAAAAAAAAAAAATTTCGCTGTTTTTACAGGGTGACAAAAAAATTAAAAAAATTTTTTTTTGAAAACCTCATAAGGTAAGTGTTCAAACTGGGGGGGAACATTTTCAACTTTTTTTTCCTCCATACACCGTGATACGCTCTAATACATACATATGTGCATTAGGGTGGCCCTTAATTTGAAAAGTGTTCGAACCCTCGATTTCCCCCCCTAGAAATATGTTAATGGTCAAAAAACATAGATATACGAAGTTTTAGGCCGATCAAAAAAGATTTAGAGGTCGCTCAAATAGCATGAAGTTCCAAAAATTACGATTTCTTGCTTTTTTTATTTATTCCCCTGTATTCTATATATTATAGACAACTTGACATTGTACATATTTTTCGTGAATTTCCCAAATTATTATCTTTTCAAAATGACTAGGATCTTATAAATCGGTCAATTATTAATAGAGTTACAGAATAAAATAACTGGCGTCTCCCATATTTACAGTGATATTTGTATTGTGAATAAGCTATTTATAATAAACATCGTTGCAATTGTGAGGCGCACTCGCTTATAAGCGATAATTATTTGCAAGCAAGGCCGTATTTACTGTTGAAAACACTAGTTTACAAATAATTAATTTGAGAAAATACCAAGAATTTCAGGTATAGGGGAGGGCTGGCATGAACCTGCTGAGGTCAAAACCATTTTTTTATGGTTAGGGTTTTGAGATGACGTAATTTTGGGTTTTTTTGGTTACAACTTCAATAAAAAATTCTTTTCGCTGAAGTTACAAATACCCGCAAACCGTATCTACTGCGTTCGAAAGATAATTAAAGTACGCTTCTAACGACATACCACTTATAAATTAAATTATGTTACATACATTTTCTAAAATTTTAGCATATTTCCTTATAACTGAATAAAATCATTACAAGGCTGAAAATTCATTACTCGGTTTTATTAGTGTCTGGATTATAACATTTTGTGTGCGTTGTTATAGTCCGATTTCACCTATCTTCAGTACTAACTTTTCAAAGTCAAAATTTTATTGATTTTTTGCGATTATTGAAAAAATTTTGTTTTTATTGGGGTTTTTATAGGAAGTTTTAAAAATCAGGAAAGTTTTATGCTTTTCAAAATTATTCTGTTTTATTGCAAACATTTTAAGCGTAATATTAAAAAGATTCGATGAATACTTTATTTTTGGCGATTTTTTTCCAAGTGAAACAAAATGGATGTTTTATGGTCGAAAAACTCGGCTAGGTGACCCAACTATATGAAAACCACTTCACAGATCAAAGGATATTAGAGGAAGATATAAAGCTTCCCAAGCACTGTTTGCCAGCATAAGACCAACAGTCTCAAAAAAATAAGCTGTTGCTGTTCTGGGAAAGTTACCATAATTTTTTGAGAACTTTTGAATTTCGATTCCCTCTGAAAATATCTGAAGTCGAAGCACAGAACAGTCGAATATATTTGTTTGTTTATTTGTGCTGTTGCTTTACTGTGTAATTTCAAACAGATCAGTCGACAGCAAAGCACAGATAAACAGAATTTAAGTTTTCAGTGCGGCTTTTTGAAAAATTTTTGTTGTACATTACTATTTCGATTGTGTTCCCATAAAGTAAAAAAAAAACACAACAACAACAGTGCTGTAAAAATTTCCACAATACAGCAACAGTCGACTATAATTTTTTGAAACTTAAGCCTGTCCAGTTGCTGTACAGTAGAACGCTGTTTATTTTTTAATTGTCAAATGAAAATGAAATTCAATGAAAAATAAAAAAAAAAGTTGAAAATAATTTCAAACCCTGCTCAAAAGACTAAAATAATAACATATCTATCAATTTTAAAAATCGGATGTCAAATAACAAAGTTGCAAAAAAAAACAAGTTAGAGTCTCATCATAAGCTAAAAATCTTGGGGCGGACTTTTACAGCTGTTTTCGTTTCCACATGGTTGGGTAATCTAACCGAGTTTTTCGTCCATAAAATATTTTTTTTTCACTTGGATAAAATATCCAATAATAAAGTATTCATCGTGTTTGCAATAGAACAGTCTAATTCTTAAATGAATAAAAGTTTCCTGATTTTTAAAACTTCTTATAAAAACCCTAATTTGAAAATCAAGTTTTGTAAAAAATGTGAGTACAATTGATTTTTTTGGTCGGTTTAATATTTCGACACAATTTCTGGAGATAGATCCGTTACACTGGGATGAAACAGACACTTACAAGATAGGAAGAGATACTAGCCGTATTCGATTGGGCAAGAGTTAGAGACTTGCGAAAAAAACAACCACTGGTATAAAAACAAGTGAAAATTAAATGACCGTTCGTTAAAGTAAAGGAATTGGAAAAAAGTTGTGTTTATTTGATGAAATTTCTTCAACTTTTTATCGATAGATGTCTCCCCTATCTTCGAACACCGTTCGTTAAAGTACGGACAAAGAACGTATGTTGTACAATATACGTTCTTTAGTACGGAATTCGAAAACATTTTCTAATGAACGGTATTGCGTTGAATTCGAAGATAGGGGAGACATCTATTGACAAAAATTTGAAACCATTTCACTTATACACAATAGAGAAAATTGGCATAATCAGTAAAGATCAGTTTAATGAGTAGCTGGCATACTCTCTAAAGGTCTCTTAAAGTCTCTAACATTTTGTATGGAAACTGTCAGCCAAGAGAGCAGAATCGAGTATAAGCGAGCAGAGAAGTGCCCAATAAAACACTCCTACTGTTGCAAGTATAAAAGTGGTAAATGACACAGCAGAGCGCGGCGTTAAGCTCATAGAAGAATATAACAGAATCCTAACAAATAATGAACAGGAAAAACAGTATTTATTACAAGTGGTAACTGAATGTAGAAAAGAATACGAATCACACAATAAGTCATCGTTAATTAAATCATAAATTATTTAATTAAAACATTAATTTCATAAATTCACAATTTTCACAATTTCTAAAATTATGTACATCTATACACTTTAAATACACACTATGTAATAAAAAACCTACTGCGTGCTTGATGACTAGCATGGTGTTTTTGATATTTATTTTTAACATTTTTACCAGCGCGCCGATTTTTGTAAGTTATACCACATTTAAAAGATAATAACTTGTGGAATTCGCGAAAAATATGTACAATGTCAAGCTGTCTATAATATATAAAATATAGAGGAATAAATTCCAAAAAAGCAAAAAAATCGTAATTTTCTGAACTTTAAGCTCTTTGAGCGACCTCTAAATCTTTTTTGATTGGTCTAAAACTTCGTATATCTAGATTTTATTACTATTCGCACATTTTGATGGGGGGAAATCGCGGATTGAAGCACTTTTTTTTCCCCCATACAACTAAGGGCCGCCCTAATGTGCATACATACATATGTCGCTAGCTTAGAGTGCAAATTGTGTAAGTCCTTTTTTCAAACTTTGTAGGAGAAACAAAAAATAAAAAAATTTCGAAATGAAAAAAAAAATTTCTGTTCATGTAAAATTTTGGACTTACACAATTTTCTTCGTTTTTTGGACTTACACAATTTGCGTATCACTGAATAACAACGAGTAGAAATATGTACATATGGGTGTTTCCAGCGTTACAGACGTTCCATGCTGCCACATTATTTTCAGTATAAAACCTATAGTAGACTTTGGATTAGAATATTTTTTTTTGTCATATCGCTAGCTTAGAGTGCAAATTGTGTAAGTCCTTTTTTCAAACTTTGTAGGAGAGACCAAAAACAAAAAATTAAAAAATTTCAAAAAAATTTCTGTGCATGTAAATATTTTGGACTTACACAATTTTCTTCGCTTTTTGGACTTACACAATTTGCGTATCCCTGAATAATAACGAGTAGAAATATGACAAGAGTCCCAGACTTATTTAGCGCGATCCGTATTTGATTTTTCTATCGTTCTACATAAAAATACACTTTTTCATAAAAATGGACTTACACAGTTTGCACTCTAAGCTAGCGATATGTAGCCTTTGTACTCCTCTATCCAACGTTATCAAACTTTTTTTTCTAGAGAGGACACATTACCACTGTAGAAGGATTTAAAGTTGCCGTTCGGACGTTCCTCAAAAGTACCTCGTATTTGAGGTTACATCTGATTTCGTTAAAATTCTGCGAATTGGTTGATGCTACAAAAAAATGATGTATATACGACTAACAGAGGAATATACACGGACTTACACTGCATTAAAGTTATATTTCTGTAGACGTTTTTTATTGGAGAAATATCGGTTTTAATTTTGTTCGGACGTTCCCGTTCGGACGTTCCAAATTTTTCTATGAAGGAAAACATAACTTTTTCATAACAAAACAAGTGTTGAGCACATATTTTATTGCAATTAACTCATTAATTCAAAATTTACATTACTTGCACATTCTGAGCACTAAAACGATATTTAATAATGTATAGTGGCAATGAATATAAAAAAACTGATGTAAGTACTAGCAAAATTTAAGAAGAATAAACAAAGGTATTTTAAATATCGCGTTGCTTAGATGTGGCTGTACGTCCGGCAGTAATATGATGTCCATTTTCGCATGAGAAACTGTGTAATGATTGAAGGGCTGGTATTTGTTTTACCTTAAGCCATCGCATATAGATAGATTTTCAAGTTTTATGCGGGCAAAAATATTTTATTGTCTACATCTATTCCAATTGAAGCATTCTTACCTTCAAAGGGCTTTTTATGTTTTTCCTAAAAATCTATTTTCTCTCTCTTTCTTTGTTTTTGAAATCCTTCCATTTCTGACTATCTTTCAAGAGGTTTAACCTCCACCTCATAGCCCTTTGAGCGGAATTCATTGCTAGATAGCTTTATAAGGAATGTATGCCGATGATGTGAAACTTTTCAAGTCTTACTCTTCTTTGGAGGAAAGATCTGCCCTACAAAATGATTTAAATTGCTTCGCTACGTGGTGCAATATTAATCTTATGCCACTCAATCTTAGTAAATTTAAATTTATGAGCTTTTCACGGAAGATCCTTCAACCTGCGTCTTACACAATTAATAACTATAGTTTGGAACAGGTTTACGATTTTGACGATTTTTTATTCTATCTACATATGTATATCCAGCTGATGGAATTATATTTTCTGTAGCTGAGCAGTATAAGTTCTCGACGTTTAATAAACTTCTACCACTCAACACCTTGGCCAAATTTTATTTTAAAATATCCGTACGTCATGCGGATGCACCCCTCGTGAGGTTGGGTGGGTGGAGGGAAAACGTTGGGTTTTATTATTAAAAAAAAATATCTGAAGAAAAAAAAATACGTTCGGACGTTCCAATGTTTAATATGCTTACACTCAGGAATCCTTTTGATTTTGGGAAAAAAGTTAACGCTGCCCGAAAGAGCACCCAAAACTGTGTTTTGTCAAAAAAAATTTTAAAAATACAACAAAGGTAAGTATGCTTTTTTTACTGCAAAGTATATTTTGCGTCCGTACGCTTGAAAAAAAGCACTACTTTAGAATACACTTCATACAAGATTTGAAGTATTTTGTAAATGTATCTATAGTGATATTCCTAGGTCTGACCCCTGGCTAAGTACTCGTAAACGCCATTTTTCTACCGGCGCTTTTGTTGCGAATTCGCGGATATATTTCGGAAGTCATATACACTTAGCCAAAAAAAAAATTTTATATGGTAGTGTGAAAGACGTAATTTTTGTAAGTAGCAGTGCTCCAATGTCCATAAAATTTTGTGGCGTGATAAAGGAAATACGTACCTATATAATGGTATCAAAAAGTTTGGAATAGGTGCATTTTTAAATCTTTCTCTTTGGTTGACCCATTTTCGGAAACACCCATATGTACACATGTCCATAGAAAACTTTCTAAAAAAAAACCTAGAAGTCAAGAAAGTTATTTCATCTATATATTCACATATTTATTTGCAAAGAGATTAATATGTAAAAAAGTTCACTAAGTACATATCGTCGGTCCCCTGCCAGAAACACGATATGTATGTATGTTTACGCAAGAATTTATACCAATATTAATTGTTATTACATCAATATATACCCGATAAAGAGCAGACATCGTACTTAGAAAAAATTTCACATTCGTGTTTCTGGCAGAAGACCGAGGATATTACATATGTATGTACTTAAACAAATAAAAGCGACTAAGTTAAGGCCAAAAGATCATTCGCTTAGGAAAATATAGTCAAATTGCTTTCGAAAAGAGATTCAAATAAGAAAGCAGGGAATAGCAAAGAAAGAAACATACTTGTAAACTAATAAATTCGTTTATAATGATTAGACTGCGGATCTTTATGCAAAAAATTTAAAATGATTTATTAAGAGTTATATTGATTCAAAACTATAAATTCACATTCCAAAGCGAATTTTCTTGCTCTGTTTTGGATATGCAAAATATAGGCAACTTATATGCAGGTTATATGCAAGTTATATGCAAATTAAAACTACACCTTTTTTACATCAGATATGGAATTTTAAGTGATATACACAATAAGTAAAGTATAGTTGAATGCAAAAATCATATGTTCTATGCTGAATCTTTTGTTCTATGCAAATATAAAACCCATTAACACCCAAAAATAAGCTGCAAATGGGAACTAATTTTTATTATAATAATTTTTAATGTAAAGAGGTAATTTTAGTTGTAGTTAAGACCACAATATACTACAAGTGTTTTCTCCACATTTTCAATGGAAACAGTGATGCTTATCGGTTAAGATCCGTTTATATGCTGAAAAAACGCTCAACATCACAAGATGTAACCGGAGCATACTTAAATTCGCTCCGAAATTGACTGGGAATCTGTATTCCAGTTTCTAATATTTTGTTGTCACCTGAAAGTATTTTGGCTACTTCTAATATGACTTCAAAAGCAGGTTTTTTTGAAATAGCTTCAATTTTGACCAAAACTATTTGCCCACATGATCCTGACGTAGCGTCAAGTCCTTCAAAAGCTTCTGTTATTAGGGCCATTGAAGCCATTAGGGGAACTCCGCGAGACTCTAACTTGCGGATTAAAACTACTAAACCTCAATTATTATGCAAATATGCAAGTTATATGCAAATATGCAAGTTATATGCAAGTTATATGCAATATGCAAAATATGCAGAAATAAATATGAAAATTTAAAATATTTTGTTAGTAACTTTCATTTTCCTCTTTGGAACCATATCGCTATCTCTTTTCCTTAAAAATATGCAAAAAATTTAAAATGATTTATTAAGAGTTATATTGATTCAAAACTATAAATTCACATTCCAAAGCGAATTTTCTTGCTCTGTTTTGGATATGCAAAATATAGGCAACTTATATGCAGGTTATATGCAAGTTATATGCAAATTAAAACTACACCTTTTTTACATCAGATATGGAATTTTAAGTGATATACACAATAAGTAAAGTATAGTTGAATGCAAAAATCATATGTTCTATGCTGAATCTTTTGTTCTATGCAAATATAAAACCCATTAACACCCAAAAATAAACTGCAAATGGGAACTAATTTTTATTATAATAATTTTTAATGTAAAGAGGTAATTTTAGTTGTAGTTAAGACCACAATATACTACAAGTGTTTTCTCCACATTTTCAATGGAAACAGTGATGCTTATCGGTTAAGATCCGTTTATATGCTGAAAAGGAACGCTCAACATCACAAGATGTAACCGGAGCATACTTAAATTCGCTCCGAAATTGACTGGGAATCTGTATTCCAGTTTCTAATATTTTGTTGTCACCTGAAAGTATTTTGGCTACTTCTAATATGACTTCAAAAGCAGGTTTTTTTGAAATAGCTTCAATTTTGACCAAAACTATTTGCCCACATGAACCTGACGTAGCGTCAAGTCCTTCAAAAGCTTCTGTTATTAGGGCCATTGAAGCCATTAGGGGAACTCCGCGAGACTCTAACTTGCGGATTAAAACTACTAAACCTCAATTATTATGCAAATATGCAAGTTATATGCAAATATGCAAGTTATATGCAATATGCAAGTTATATGCAATATGCAAGTTATATGCAATATGCAAAATATGCAGAAATAAATATGAAAATTTAGAATATTTTGTTAGTAACTTTCATTTTCCTCTTTGGAACCATATCGCTATCTCTTTTCCTTAAAAATATGCAATTGCATAAAGATCCGCAGTCTAATAATGATTATTTCGCACGTTTTATGCAATAGTGATTTAACTCGAAATTTTCGATTTTTGGGATTTTGCCATATATTTCAATAACTGGGTCATGCCTTTGAGTCTAGTCTTATAAAATACTCAAAACGATAAAAATGGCGGAAATAAAAGTGATTTTGTAGTTAGCCGTAGAAGGAAACTCTTTGAAATTATAAAAGTTTGTTTGTGTTTTCCCAAAAACAAAATTTTTTGAGTTAAATCCCTATTGAATGAAACGTGCGATTTGATTTCAACACTACACTCTAATTATTTCATAAGCATCCCCATATGGATATATATATGAACATACATATGTAAATATATTACCAGGAAATTAGCTTTCAAATTACCGCGCGTATGTGTATACATATGTATCGGTCGCTGATTCCGAAAATCGAGTTCATTTTTAATTCTATGGGAAGGTTTTTCAGATATCGGCAATTTACCGTTATTCGGCCAATGGCTCCACTTAATGCTGTATATCTGTATAACGCATTGACCTACATATGTATCTTCGTTGGAGTGACACCCGAAGAAAAACAATTAAATTTCATATGCTTAACTCCTATAATATTTTTTAGAGCTCCAGATTTTTTTTGAACATTTTCGAGTAGCCCGAACAAATGTTGTTCAAATGCTCGAACAGTCGTTTGTTTGTTAAAGTATTACCCGTATGTTTGTACGGGCATTTGAACAATACGGGCATTTTGAAGTTTGTTTTTTTCTTTTGTTTATTTTTTTTCTTCGTCATATGTAGTTGTTTTTATTTTTGTTTTTTCGATACACATTTTTTTTGTTTGTAAGCTCGAATGTTTGTACGGGCATTTGAACAACAAACGGGCTTCAAACAAAAACAATCAATTCGAATTGTTCGATACCCGGGTATCTAGAGCTCTAATTGGCGTTTTCGATTCGCCATCAGACAAGCGAGGTCGGATCGAACAAAAATGTTTGAACCCATAATGAGTAGTAGCCATACTCGCTAACTGGTCGATAAAAATTTCCCTCTGCTCGCTATCATTCACATATAAATTTGGCAGAGGGAAATTTATAGCCAGCAGAGAAATTGTGAATCGAAAGCGGCTAATATTTTTCTCTATGTCTTATAAGTAGTTTCTGAAATATACATACATAGCTGAGTAAATTTGAAAATTTTAAATATTTACGAAAATTTGAAGAAAAAATTTACTTTGTCAGGGAAAATCTTTAAAACAAGATTTTTTTCTTTAATTTTACTCCTTTACGTGAAGCTCCATTCTATTAGAAAAAAGATAAGCTAAATATCAACGAAGAAAATCCATGGTGAAATGGAAAAGTTATAGATGATCATGTAAATATATCCAAGTCGCGCAATGCCTCTGCGCGGGTACATTATAAGTATGCATAAAATGCAAAAAAATCGGAGTACTCCATACACGCGTGTATAGAGTACCTAATCGCTATGGAGCATTCGAGTACTCCGGAATATAGCATATTTTTTATAAAAAATGTGGTCCATTTAACATGGCGATGTCCTAGGCAAGGATCAAATACTCCGATTTCTCGTTTCCTATTGGCCTACTCAAAACAAAGCGGTTTTAAAACCAAGACGTTGACTTTATTTATAGTAGATTGATACATATGAATGAGCAATAAGGTGGTCCAAAAAAATTAAAACTCAATATGATTTTAATTTTTTTACTCAGGCATAATTCTTTTTTCTTGATTTTTACTTTTTCCATCAAAAATAATTATATTATCGACGCTTCCAAACAAAACTGTACTAAGTCGACTTGATTTTTATTTTTTCCCTCAAAGCATAATAATTATGTGTAAAGCCCAAATTACATCAGCGATGTGGCAGCGGGCAGCGACGGTTTTCGAAATCAGCTGATGCGTCTAATATGAGCAGTGACTGCCAGACCAAACACAATAGAGCGTTCGCAGTGTTTGGCAGTGACTTCTTTATATATTAGGTCTGTTTCCTTTTACCTTGGACACGTGGTGACATAAATTTACTTACCATTTTCATGTCCATTTTTTTCAATTAAAATAATCAATCTTGTTTCATTTTTTCCTCTGCTCTTTCTTCTTCTTTGCTTTTTCATTCCGCCAGCAATATTTGATAGTGGAAATCAATTAAGTAAAAATTAAATGCTCTCCTGCTTGCTGGCATCAAAGTATGGAAACACAAAATTAGTAAAAATATATTGCATTGGATAGTACGGAAACAGACATTAGTTCACATCAACACTTGAAGATGGCTGCGATTCAAGGCAGCGGCAGCGAATTTAGAATTTGGGCTAAACGGAGCGGTGCTGCCAGCTGCCTCTGCTATATTATGTGCCGCTTCGTTGCAAACCGTAGTTTCTAAAAATCAGCTGATTTCGAAAAACAGTCGCTGCCACAGCCACAGCGCTATTGTAATTCCGGCTTAAGTTTTATTTTTTTTACTCAAGAATAAAAATTACAGTCTGATTTTTATTTTATTTTTCATAAAATAAAACTCAAAACGTCCTATAGCCTGAACCATTAAGATTTTTGCTTTAAAATTTTGCATGCGTACAGCTTCTATGTAGTCTACTCTAACTACTTTCGAAGAGAAATGGTTGGAAATTTTATTACAAATTCTGAAAAAATTGTGTTAAAGTATGTATGTAATTTGCTTTAAAATTCTAAGGTAGTTTTACATTTATAGCTGTGGCGTATACGCAACGCTTTCAAAAACCGCTATCTAAAATAGGTCACTCATACGCCTTGGCACACATTGTTGTCGCCTCATATAAGGGGCGTTCACAGTTGTAAAACCATTTTATTTCCACCAGAATCGCTTGATCTAATCTGTAAGAGTAAATTTTAAGCGTCTTAACCTATTAATATCCGTGCTTTAACCCAACTTTTTGTTTTGAAGAAGTATTATAATATTATTCTTCTTCCGATTGGCGCGTAACCGTCTAGACGATTTTGAACGAGTCCAATAAAACGCGCCATTCACTTCGGTTTCGTGATGTGGGGAAATACTAAGGGAAGCAAAGTCGCTCTCTACCTTAACTTCCCAACTTAATGGAGGTCTCACTTTTCCGCCGGTTCCGAACGGTTTTCTGCGCTAAGAGACAGGAGGAGGCAGATTTTGAAAGAAGAACCGTATTATTATGCGTTCCAATTTCAAAACGAGCGATGTGAAAAAATCCTGGCCCAAAATTATCTATCTGAAAAAATGCTGTCTCAAAACTAGCTATGTACGTGAAATATTGAATATATATACATATACCTATTCAATTTGCAAAAATCTGTCATATTGCGGTTATATTTTTTTATATCTCTAAATTTCTCATAAACTAAGCTTTCAGGTAATAATAAAAAATATTCAAATAAAATAGAGCTTGAAGAAGTGTTGGTTTCTTCTAATTTGTAGCTTAATATGAAAAATTCACTTAGCCACTTTTGAGAGTGGACTACTCAATTGATAGATGTTCCTGAAAAATCAAAAATCATAGTAGCTATTGCGTCTTTTTTGTGCACAGGGCTCGATATATTCAGATGCGTACATATGTTAATATGTATGTATGTGTGTGTGCTCGTATTGGTTACGTGCAGCGCAATCAATATCTGAAATTAAAATAAAGTAGGTAACGTCACCATTGTGTACCTGACAACTCTCAGCATCATGGAATATAAAGAAACTGCTAGTATTTTCTACAATCAGCAAACCTTCCACTCCACCCGATGTTATTTTACACAACATTAACATGCCCTGCTTTGACGGAAGGCGAAGAATGTTGGGGAAAACAACGAATTGTGTGCATTTAATGTTATCGAATTTGAGGCGACTGTTAACGAAAGCGTATATAATAGATATGTGGGTATATAAGTATGTATGTAAATACGTACATATGTATGTACATACATATGTATATAGTATGCACGAAATGAAAACATTGGAAGTTCGATATAAGAATGCAGACTATATAATATACATATATGTTCATATGTATGTATGTCGAATAGACGCGTCCCTGTAGAGAAAATCTCCAGTTCCGAACTAGATCGCTTCTAGTGCAGAATTTTTCGCCACTACTAGTGCGAGCTAAATCTCTTTTGCATGTTATCAACTGGCGAATTTAACACGGCGATGTCCTAGGCGGGGTCAATTGTCTCCCTCTGCACTACATTTTCGATAGTTCCGAACCAGTAGTAAATTCTAAAGTTTTCACTAGTTCGTTTATTGGCACAATTTCGATAGTTCTGAACTAGCTACAAGTACCTACAAATTCTAGTTTTACACCTGCCGCTTAAGTGCAGAATTTGACACACTTCATGCAAGCGGCGCGATGGCCCATTGGCTAACGCGTGTAAGCGCGGGTTCGAATCCTGGCGCTGTCGAGGCAGATGAAATTTTTTTTTTTTTTAATTTATTTTATTTATTAATTAAAATGTAAAAAAAATATTTAAAAAGTAATAAAATAAAAATAAATTAAAAATAAGTCTACGGGATCGGAAAAGCATAATTAGGCGAACATTTCATTAATTGAAGATGCAAATTGTACTCCTTATACGATATGCTTCACAAACAATCTGATAATAATAATAATAATAATACAATGGCGCTATTATAACTCTGACGAGTTTTATGGCCGAGCTTCTCTTCCAATTCGAGGTGTGCTTAGTGATGGGTTTACACCTGGGTATTTATCCAATGCTGGGTTTTTACCCATTTATACCCACTTTCATACCCGGGTATTTACCTAATTGTGAGTAGATACTCACTTGAATAACGAATTCTCGTTGTTACGTAGCGTAAAAGAAATGTGAACATTTTCGAATTTATTTTGAACATATGTTGTATAAGTGTATTTTGTTTATACGTTTCTTGCTGCTTTTTGCACAGAAAAGGCGGTTTGGGCTGCTGCAAGCACAATAATTTTTAGTAAGAACTGCTTAGCAGCGATGGCAAAAGTTGTTCGTGTTAATTGGTGACAATTCTACAAATATGCAAAAGGCGTTCAAAATAGTAAAAGAAGCCCACCCGAATGTTGTGCCTGTGGGTTGTGTAGCACATAGTCTTTATATAATTTGTCAGGACTTTTTAAAATGCAATACCTTACAGGAGAATTGCTCATCTGTTGTAAATACATATAATCAAAAAAATTAAAAACAACCAACTTGAAAGAGTTTTTAGTGCTTCGCACGAAATTTTTATTTTAATTCAATTTTTAATTGTTGGGGTAAGTGGAAAAAAATTCAACAACTATTTACAGCGAAGGTTGAGTGTATAGCTATTTCACGAAAAACCATTTTCGATCATCAGCACTCTTTTCGGAAGTGGATGCACCGGGGATTGAACCCGAGTCCATTCCATCTTCAGCCGCAATGACCCAACGCATAAACGCATCCACTTCCGAAAAGAGTGCTGATGATCGAAAATGGTTTTTCGTGAAATAGCTATACACTCAACCTTCGCTGTAAATAGTTGTTGAATTTTTTTCCACTTACCCCAACAACCAAGTTCTAACAGCAACTTTAGCTAGAATTGTGCAAGAAAAATAAATCGGTGAACAATTTAAACTACCACCCAAAACAAGGTGGGGAAGTTATTTCTATTCAATACAGAGTGTAATAAAAACTAAAGCATCCCTTCAGGTTTTAGCAGTTCATGAACAAATTAATCTACAAGCCGATATAAAATCCAAGCTACTTAGTGAAATCTTTTGGGAGCAATTAAATTTAAGCTCAAACATATTTGCATTCCAGAATGGATTTGTAAGCTCGAATCTAATGAATATAATATACACAGGGTATATTTCAAAATTGACTGGGCAAAAACTTTTGCCTGGAGCTGTTTGTTTGGATGAGATTTCTCCATTAACTTGGTGGAAAGGAATTTGTGGCAGCACGCAATTAAGCAGGTTAGCTGTTCACCACCTTCAGCAGAAAATACCCACTCCACTCAATTCGAAAATGACATTTATACGTATATTGTCACTTGCGAAGCGAATGAAAATTTAGGCGAACTTCGCGGTCTCGAATTGTGGGATGCGAATCTGCAGCGAATTCGCCGACAAATTGCGAATGAGTGACGAAAATGAATTTTGCGAATTGCCGGTAGCGAAAAAATTTAATTCGCTTCGCTAGATCTGTCAAAATCTGGCGAATGTCTAATTTGTTCGCTTTTGCACGTCTTTGCATTTATTTCAGTAAAAAAAACTAAAAAAAGAAAGTAGAAACTATTTAAAAGTGAGTATTTAATAGCATTAAAGAAAACAAAATAGAGTATATCATTTTTTTAAACTTCAGGATGAAACGCACAACACCACAGCAGTTCCAAAAGCTGGTTGCTCTTACGAAAAACAATCCATACGTCGCAAGGGGGCAGGAGAATTTTGGGTCCACCAGGAGGAGCGGGGTGACCATCGCTTTATTTATTTTATTTATCACGTTTATATTAATTTCTTAAACTTTTGTTTATACACAAATAAAGAGATACATATATTGTAAACAAATCAAAACATATATATTAAGTGATATATAGTAAGTGATAGAGTTGGGAAACTATCGATGGCACTATCGATAGCAGGGATTGCAAATAATCGTTATTTTTTTAATTTTGACTAAAAAAATCATACTGAAGGAGAAACGCTAAACGCAAAAGAAGTACACAGATGTAATCACCGTAACGCAGACTACCTCTAGGTGCATTAACTTTTATTTTTTCGATTTTTATAAAAAAAATTGATTTTTAATCGTTATTTTCTGAGTTTTATTTTTCCCTCAGCAAATAAAAGTTATTTTTTGATTTTTATATTTCGCTCAGAAAATAAAAGTTATTTTTTGAGTTTTATTTTTCCCTCAGAAAATAAAAGTTTTTTTCTGAGTTTTATTCTTCCATCAGAATATAGAAGTTATTTTTTGAGTTTTATTTTTCCCTCAGAAAATAAAAGTTATTTTTTGAGTTTTATTTTTCGATCAGAATATAAAAGTTATTTTTTGAGTTTTATTTTTCCTTCAGAAAATAAAAGTTATTTTTTGAGTTTTATTTTTCGATCAGAAAATAAAAGTTATTTTTTGAGTTTTATTTTTTTGCTCAGATAATAAAAGTTATTTTTTGAGTTTTATTTTTTTGCTCAGATAATAAAAGTTTATTTATAAATTTTACGTATTTATGTGACGCGAGCACATATATACTATTAAAAATGTAATTTTATGTATGTATGCGATTAGGTACATAAATATGTATCATTTAGAAACTCTGTAGAAGGACAGAAATAAAGTTGTTGTATGTGAAGCATTTACTTAAATCTAATAACTTTAAACGAGCAATTCTTGTATATATATATATATATATGTATATATATATGTGTATGTATCAGTGGCGGACCTAGCATAAATTGTCTGGGCAAGCCTATGTGTGAAGCATAACCATTAGTCATTTATGTAATTTTCTTTGCTGTATTATCTAGAAGTCTGATTGCGTTCCGTTATTGAATTTGATTCAGAGCTCTCGCTTTTTTTAACATTTTCGAGTAGCCCGAATAAATGCTTTTCAAATTCTCGAACACTCCTTTGTTTGCTTATTACCCGTATGTTTGTACGGGCATTCGAACAATTCGGGTATTTGAAGTTTGTGTTTTCTCGTTTATTTTTTTTTTTTTTTGTTGTCTTCATATGTATTTTTTTATCTTTGTTTTCCTGATACACATTTTTTTGTTTGTACACTCAGAGAAAAGGAATTAAAAATAAAATTTTTATTTTTATAATACCCGATTTAAACCAAGTCATTTTTATTTTAAAAATTAAAAATCTTTAAATTACTAATTGAATTTTTGAAATTAAAATATATTTAGGATTTAAAAAGAAACATGTTTAAATTAAAAATGAAAATTAATGGAATAAAAACGAAAGTTTTTGATTCAAAATCTCATAGCGCTTAAAATAAAAATAAATATTTTTAAACTTAAGATATTTTTTCTTGATAGATATAAAAACGTGTTTAAAAATAATGTAAATACAATACATTTTTAAATTTAAAAATCTTTATTTTTATATTAAGCACTATGAGATTTTGAACCAAAAACTTTTGCTTTTATTCCATTAATTTTAATTTTTAATTTAAAAATTTTTCTTTTTAAATCCTACACATTTAATTTAAAAAAATTTATTTTTTAAATAAAAATGACAGTTTAAAACGTGCATTATAAAAATAAAAATTTTATTTTTGATTCCTTTTCTCTGAGTATAAGCTCGAATGTTGGTACGGGAATTTGAACAACGGGCTTCAAACAAACACGATCTGTTCGAATTGCTCGATACCCGGGTATCTAGAGCTCTACTTTGATTATATTCGGTTTGCATATTTGGTTTGTTGTTTATATTCATAACATATGAAACTGAATGTATTGCATTAAATCGAGAAAATGAGGATGATAAAGAATTTTTAAGTTTTTATAGGTATACAATGAATATTATGAAGATATGTACATATGTTTTTGACTTTTGGTATTTTAGCTGTAGCTACTTTTGGTCAGCATATCAACAAGCCTGGCTAAGTCGAAAGTAAATTCAAGTTTTTTACCATCAGAATTATCTACAAAAGCAGAGAAGAAATTATTAGAATAAATTGGGAAGAACTCAATTGAATTGATTGATGACGCCAAACTTATAGGGAAATCTCACACGAAAGCACAGAGGTATTTTTAGTTTCCTTATACCGACGGAAATTTTAGTAGTAGCAAGTGTATTTACTTATTATCTAATATCTAAAAAAATGGGTGCTTTAGTGTTTGAAAAACTGAGGTCCAATTACCAAAAGTCGTGAAATTTTATTCGATTTTGATTTCCGTCGCTTTTTAAAATTATCTTGATATTTTGCCAATAGTCGCCAAATATCACAATCAACGCTTTTATAATCTGGTATTTGATACATGTACATGTAAGAAATTACGTGCACATGTACATGCACATGCAAGAAATTACGTGCATAAGTATGTATGTACATGCAAACGAAAATCAAATCAAATATGCATATGGCTGTGAATACTGAATGCCGAAGCCAGCTTCACATTCGCATACAAATTTAATGTGAAAAATAAAAAAAGTGCTTTGCTAGTTTTTTTTTCAATTTAAGTCTGAAAATAAGCAATTGATTTCTCCTTAGAGAAAGCGAGAAAACAACCTATGCTATTCTGTTTTGAAAGCCAGGTAAAAGCCAATGTGTGGAAACGTTAAAGCATGCTCACTGTGCTGTGATTGGCTGTACAAACAAAATACACATTGTGAGGTGGATTGGTGGTGTATTTGCGCTATTTTCTTAGCATGCTTTTAGGCACCGGATGTACAGTGGGGGCTATATTATTGAGAACTTAAATAGTAAACGCATTTAAAACGTAAAATAACCAGATTTTAAAGAAATTTGTAAAATGAAATGAACGAAAATATGTACGCTTGTATGAAGCGCCCGCCTCTGGTATGTATATATATATATGTGTGTGTATATATATATACAAGAATTGCTCGTTTAAAGTTATTAGATTTAAGTAAATGCTTCACATACAACAACTTTATTTATGTCCTACAGAGTTTCTAAATGCTACATATTTATGTACCTACTCACATACATACATAAAATTACATTTTTAATAGTATATATGTGCTCGCGTCACATAAATACGTAAAATTTATAAATAAACTTTTATTATCTGAGCAAAAAAATAAAACTCAAAAAATAACTTTTATTATCTGAGCAAAAAATAAAACTCAAAAAATAACTTTTATTTTCTGATCGAAAAATAAAACTCAAAAAATAACTTTTATTTTCTGAGGGAAAAATAAAACTCAAAAAATAACTTTTATATTCTGATCGAAAAATAAAACTCAAAAAATAACTTTTATTTTCTGAGGGAAAACTAAAACTCAAAAAATAACTTTTATTTTCTGATCGAAAAATAAAACTCAAGAAAAAACTTTTATTTTCTGATCAAAAAATAAAACTCAAGAAAAAACTTTTATTTTCTGAGCAAAAAATAAAACTCAGAAAATAATCGTTAAAAATCAACTTTTTGGATATCACTTATAACCGTTACGGTCCCTGATCGATAGTATCGATATTTTATTTTTTTCAGACTATCGAAGACCATCGATGGTTTTTTCAAAACTATCAAAAACTATCGATGGTAATGTGTACTATCGATAGTTTTACAACCTTTACACACCTCCATATTACACATTGCTATTTCAGAGTACCAGCTATTGAAAGTTGTATGAATTTAGTGTGTACATATTTACAAAATGTTTTGATTTATACATTTGCAGACTGAATAAAAGGCGGTTCCAGTTTTGTAGATTTTTTGAAAGAAACAGTTTTCGAAATATTTTAAAGTTTCAGTTTTTGAGCTAAGAAAAAAAAAATACGCTTACAAGTCTGTCAATTTCTTCGCTATTACCAGTTTTTATGTTACGTTTGCAGAGGATGAAATATCATTTCCACCAAAGCAAAAATAATTAAAATCGACGTTAAAGTGACGGAGTTATGGCGAACCAAACATTTTTTTGTAATTTTTTATTAATTATTTTTCCGGCATTCATCTTCTTTTTTCATTATTTTAACGAAATATTAAATATCATCCTGATTTTACACTGTGATTTAATAGCTGTTTTCAGTAGAAAAATGACAATGTTATAAGAGATTCAGTGAACAAATCTATATTTATTTCAATACGATAGTACTATCGATAGTGCTATCGATGGTTTATTTTTTTAATAGGCCATTTACATATACGAGATTATCTACTTTTTTCGAGGTTGACACAAAATCTTCGATTGAAATTCGAGGTTTGCCGTACAAAAATATTTTAACGAAATATTAAATACCATCCTGATTTTACACTGTGATTTAATAGCTGTTTTCAGTAGAAAAATGACAATGTTATAAGAGATTCAGTGAACAAATCTATATTTATTTCAATACGATAGTACTATCGATACTGCTATCGATGGTTTATTTTTTTAAGACTATCGAACACTATCAATAGTTTTTTTAAAACTATCAAAAACTATCGATGGTGGGACTATCGATAGTTTCCCACCTCTAGTAAGTGACAGAAACGTCAAATTCGGATGAACTTATTCAATTTGTTTGAATGGCAACATCACAAGGCACGCGAAAAAGTTCATTCGCCACTCACAATGCAAATTTTAGATGTGTTCGCTAACCTGTTCGACTCGCCAAATATATTCGCTTCGCAAGTGACAATATGCGTATAATTCTTCACTAGAAGGTATTCAAGACGACATCCCTTCAACTTCAACGGGAATCACGCACTCTACTCGATATGAGTTTTTATCGGATACTGATAGCGAAAGCGATTGTGACTAAATTCATGTATAATTTCATTTGTCACTAAAAATCTATTTCATACTAAGAAATTACATTCTTTCTTAATTCTGGTTTATACCCACATTTTGGGTAAATACCCAGGTACTTGGGTAAATACTTGGGTATTTACCGGTAAATACCCAATTTACCATTTGGGTATTTACCCCTGTCCCATCACTAGGTGTGCTCCTTTTGTTTTTCCTACTAATTGGGTGGACCTACAGTTTTGTGCTGGCCCCGAACGGCGAATGCATTTTTTGTGAGAAGCTTTTTCACGGTAGAAATACACTCGGAGGGTATGCTGTCCACTGCCGAAAGGTGACCGCTGCTCTTAAAAACCCAATAATTGGATATTTACTAATTAGAAAAATTTGTTTAGTGTTGCTCGGACTGGGGTTTGAACCGGAGACCTCTGACATAGCAGAAATATGCAAACCCGACGGCAAATGGATGAACGAAAAAAATTCTTGGAATTTTTGTCGATTCGAAATTGCATACAAATCAAAGTGTGTCTTATAATGGTGTATCAATTCACTCCTTCTGAACTGGTGAGAGTCTAACACAATGGAGCTAGTTCCTTTTTGACATCTTTTCGCTAGTTCGGACCTAGAAATTTCGCTCACTAGTTATTGAGTTCCCTGCAGGGGCTTTAATACTGTTAAACACGTGACTATATACATATGTATCTTTGTATGTCCATATATGCATGTACCTATGTACATACATAAGTATATATGGGTATAAAATGCATTTGCTTTTTTCTGATAATCTTGGACTTGATCTTTAAAGGTTATAACCCTGTAGGGAAAATCTCTAGTTCCGAACTAGGTCGCTTCTAGTGCATTTTTCGACACTACCAGTGCGAGCTAAATCTCTTTTGCATGTTATCAACTGGCGAATTTAACACGGCGATGTCCTAGGCGGTGTCAATTGTCACCCTCTGCACTACATTTTCGATAGTTCCGAACTAGTGCTAAATTCTATAGTTTACACTAGTTCGTTTATTGGCACAATTTCGATAGTTCTGAACTAGCTACAAGTACCTACAAATTCTACAGTTTTACATCTGCCGCTTAAGTGCAGCCTTTGACACACTTCATGCAAGTGGCGCGATGGCCGACTGGCTAACGCATGTGCCTTTCAATCTGAGGAGCGCGGGTTCGAATCCTGTCGGTGTCAAGGTGGATGATAATTTTTTTTTTTAATTTTTTTTTTTTAAATAATATTTTTTTATTTATTTATTTAATAAAAATTTACAATAATATTTGAAAAGTAATAAAATTAAAGAAATTCAAAATAAGCCTGAGGGATCGGAAAAGCATAATTAGGGGAATATTTCATTTCATACAAGATGCAAATAGAAAACTTTATATAAAATGCCTCACTAAACATCTGAGAATTGCAGAAATAGACAAAGCCGAAGGGAATTGAATGAACGAAAAATTTTAATATAATTTTTGTCACTTCGAAATTGCATACACATCAAAGTGTGTCTTATAATGGTCACTCAATTCACTCCTTCTGAACCGGTGAGGGTCTAACTACAATTGATCTAGTTCCCTTTTGACACCTTTTCGCTAGTTCGGAACTAGAAATTTTGCTCACTAGTTATTGAGTTCCCTGCAGGGAAAATAAGCGTGCAACAATATGAGTGTACATATGTAAGTAAGTACATATGTATGTATGTATATTAGGTCGGGGCGATTTACTAACCTATGTATATCGTGCCATTGAAATTCGGCTTCCTCTCATTTTTCTGAGTAGAAAAATTGGTTTTGATGTTATATGGAATATGTTTTTATGGACAAAGGCGGATTTTTGAAAATCAAAAATGGACAAAATCGCCAAAAAATTAACCACCAAATTCGACCAAAATTGTATGCTGAATCCAAATATGAAATGAGAATTAAAATCGGACGCGTCGTTTTCGAGATATAGCCTGATTTCAACTCTAAGAAAACTCAAGGTTACTCATACGGCATAGGGAACTACTGGAAGCAAAAACATTTTCCAAGCAGCATAGGTCTGCGTTTTGGAGAACAAATCTTCCATTTATTCTGAATTTTGTAGTTGGAGCATTTATTATACAGAAAGTGCTTTCAGTAAAAATCATCGATATCGGATGAATATAACATAGAGATCCCATACAATAATTTTGGGCTAAAGAAAAAAGGAGCATTCTAGTTCTCCTATAACGGAAGGTAAATTATAACTTTAAAATATTGCTACTCTATTGAATTTACTTTTCTTTAAGTAATTTGCAAGAAAATTTAAGTTGAATTGTAGACCGTAGTAAAATATGTATACTTTAGTATATAATACCTTATGTTTAAAATTATTCTATTTGTTGAAATGATTTTATATATTTGTAACATGAAATATCAAAAATTTTCTTTCAAATGGTACATTAGAAATTTTGAATTCATTTTTATAAAATAAAGATTATTTTATATAAAATAAAATAGTTGCAAGGGAGGGATATATACTTTAGTATATCGCTAGCTTAGAGTGCAAATTGTGTAAGTCCTTTTTTCAAACTTTGTAGGAGACAAAAAACAAAAAATAAAAAATGTTGATGAAAAAAAAAAAAAAAATTCTGTTCATGTAAATATGTTGGACTTACACAGTTTTCTTCGCTGTTTGGACTTACACAATTTGCGTATCACTGAATAACAACGAGTAGAAATATGACCAGTATCACAGACTTGTTTAGAGTGTTGTGTATTTGATTTTTCTAGCGTTCTACATAAAAACACTGTTTTTCATAAAAGTGGACTTACACATTTTGCACTCTAAGCTAGCGGTATAATACCTTATGTTTAAAAATATTATATTTGTTGAAATGATTATATTTTTTTGTAATTTGAAATATCAAAAATTTTAAATTTTATGCTTCATTAGAATTTTATTTTTCAAGAAATTTCTTTTGATAAAATAAAAATTATTTTATATAAAATAAAATAGTTGCATATTAACTATACAGACATCCAAAGCTAATTGCGAAAATATGCGATTTTGAGCATTCAGCCTCCAGAACCGAAAGCATTTGGATTCAGCATAGATAATGTTTTGATTGAATTTGATGTTCATTTGGATTTTCAAAAATCCGTATTGGTCCATAAAAACCAAATTCCGGAACATCAGAATTAATTTTAAAAACATGTCGTGGAAGATTTTCTACCTAGAAAAGTGAGAGGGATTCCAATTTCATTTCATAATTTCCCTTTATACAAATCGACCCGGCCTAATGTATGTATGTACGTGCATTTGTATGTATGTATGTACATACCTTGAGTACTTCTGTTGTCTCGTGGATGGATAATTTAGTGCCACGATTTATTTCAAACTTTTTGATTGTAATGTGTTTTTGTTGTTGCTCAACTTGTGGATATAAACGTTCACGTTGCTCTAGATTCTTTAACTCCATTTTTGTTTTTATACTCAGCTGTACTAGTACACAGAGTATTATAATTTTGATTTCATAACGGTGGATTGTAACATAATGAAATAATCGAGATAGATATGGACTTATATATATCAAAATGATCAGGGTGAAAAGAGAAATCGATTGAGCCATGTCCGTCCGTCCGTCCGTCCGTCCGTCCGTCCGTCCGTCCGTCCGTCCGTCCGTCCGTCCGTCCGTCCGTCCGTCCGTCCGTCCGTCCGTACGCACGATAACTCGCGTAAAAATTGAGATATTTTGATGAAATTTGAAATGCAAGTTGGTATCGAGACTGGGACGGTTGGTATTGAAAATGGGCGAAATCGGACCATGACCACGCCCACTTTTCCTATATAGAAAAAATCGGATATTTGGTATCTCAGCCACTACTATAGCTAGAGTGATAAAATTTTACCCACGTATTGAGCTCAGGGCCTTATGAAGAAATTTGATGAAGTTTTGGAAAATGGGCGGTGCCACGCCCACTTATTAAGGGGCAAACATTGAAAGTTTTATATGTCATTACTCAGCAACCGTTGAAGATATATCGATGAAATTTGGTATCCGTAATTTGCTTACTTAGACAAATGTTTTGACGAAAAATTATCAAAATCGGTGGACGGCCACGCCCACTTTTATATATGGGAACTATAAAGGGGCCTAATAAAAACATTTTAAGCGATATCTCTGTCAAATATAAAGATCTATCACTGAAATTTTGTGGTAGGAGTCCAACTACGGACATAAAACAAAAAATACAAAAATTTTTGAAAATGGGCGGTGCCACGCCCACTTATTAAGGGTCAAACATTGAAAGTTTTATATGTCATAACTCAGAAACCGTTAAAGATATATCGATGAAATTTGGTACGCGTAATATATTTACTTAGCCAAATGTGTGGACGAAAAATTATCAAAATCGGTGGACGGCCACGCCCACTTTTATATATGGGAACTATAAAGGGGCCTAATAAAAACATTTTAAGCGATATCTCTGTCAAATATAAAGATCTATCACTAAAATTTTGTGGCAGGAGTCCAAAGACGGACATAAAACAAAAAGTACAAAAATTTTGGAAAATGGGCGGTGCCACGCCCACTTATTAAGGGTCAAACATTGAAAGTTTTATATGTCATAACTCAGAAACCGTTGAAGATATATCGATGAAATTTGATATGCGTAATTTTCTTACTTAGGCAAATGTTTTTGCGAAAAATTATCAAAATCGGTTGACGGCCACGCCCACTTTTATATATGGGAACTATAAAGGGGCCTAATAAAAACATTTTAAGCGATATCTCTGTCAAATATAAAGATCTATCACTGAAATTTTGTGGCAGGAGTCCAACTAGGGACATAAAACAAAAAATATAAAAATTTTGGAAAATGGGCGGTGCCACGCCCACTTATTAAGGGGCAAATATTGAAAGTTTTATAAGCCATAACTCAGAACCGTTAAAGATATATCGATGAAATTTGGTACGCGTGATATATTTGCTTAGCCAAATGTGTGGACGAAAGATTACCAAAATCGGTTGACGACCACGCCCACTTTTATATATGGGTATTATAAAGTGACCTTATAAAAACATTTTAAGCGATATCTCTGTCAAATATAAAGATCTATCACTGAAATTTTGTGACATGAGTTCTACAATAGACCGGAAACAAAAAATAAAAAAAGTTTATAAAATGGGCGTGGCACCGCCTCTTTTTATACAAAGAAATCTACGAGCCTATTACTCGACAAATAACTGAGATATTATGACGAAACTTGGTTTATACACTTTTATAACTTGTGTTAATAGACACGCAAAAATGTATTGAAATCGGTTTATGACCACGCCTACTTTTTAACAAAGATATTTCTGGAACACCCTTTTGGAATTTGTAACGTGAAGCCTTTGTAACTAAAAGTCATAGAGGGATGCAATTTTGCACTAACAATAATATTTATATGCTTATTTGGATGATTGATACAAAGTTTGAAAATGGGCGTGGCTGCGCCCTGTTTATGCAGCACTCGTTTCATATAAAATACACCCTATATCGAACAAACGCAAACAAACAATGAAAGCATACAGCTGAGTATCTAATGTTCGATTCCACTCGAACTTAGGCTTCCTTACTTGTTTTCTTTGTATTTACTTATTTTTAATTATTTATGAATTTATAAGTTAGGTATTTACTTTTTGTTATTATTTAGTGATTTTTGGCGTTTTATATTTGTTGTTTTACTTTCTTTTTCTCTTATTGTTATCACTTTTGTTGACAGTTTAACTTGCAGGTGCTTATTGTTGTTGTTTTAATTGATGCGTAATAGTACCAGACAGAAAACAGGTAAAACGTGGATAAAACGTGCGCCACTTCGGTTTTACTATTGTTGTACAGATGGTTTGTTAGTTTGTTGATTTTTTGCTGCGTCTACAAATATGTTTTATTTTGTTTTTGAATTATTGAAATTACATTTTAACAACTTTTTCCATTGTGCTCGTGTTTTCTACATTAACGTTGTGTAATTTTTGGCCTTATTATTGCGCACCATATGTAAATTTATAAATGTGCTATTTTTATATCGAATTTTGTCTCACAACTTTTAATCAAAACTGTTGTTTTTCTTTTTGAATAAATTATCCTTAAAAAATAACTAGGAAATTTCTAACAATGTGGCGTGATGCAATTTATCTTGTATCAAAAGAATTTCTTTACAAATTTGCGCTCCGACAAACGTCTAACTACGGTGGGAGCCTACAAACCGACTGTATTGTGGGGCCACAATAACCAACTGTTAATATTGTGTTTAACAGCCATGTTCAGCGTTGCCGTTGAAAATTTTTCGTGGTGGCTAGATTTGATTTAATTTTTGGCTAAAAATGGCTAAAAAATTTGGTTCGTGGCTAAAAAATGGTGGCTAAAAAATTTTGTTTCAAATTAACATGTTTTAAATTTATTTTTCAAATTCAGGACAAAAGTATTGCATGCAATATAAGGAAAAAATCATAAATTTGTGTAGAAATAAAATATTCATACATACATAGTATGTACTTAACTATATCAAAAAAAAAATTAGATAGCACATTCAATATCTATCATTATGTTGTCATCACTAATTGAATCTTTCTCTTCATAAATTAATTCTTTCTTCATTAATTTAATGAGATCTTCTGTTATTTCAAATTCATTGCAACATTGTTTTACATTCTTTAAGCATAATCTTATTCATTAGGGAAAATGTTCTTTCCACTTCGGCGTTGCTAAGTGGTAGAAGTAGCAAACAATATACAAAGTCAGTTAGATCCTTATACGGACTTTCATCGACAGCCTACTATTCCACTAGCGAGTATCAACAGGCATCTATCGATAGTTGCGTTACTTGTTTTTTTTTTAACACTTAAATCGATTTGTGATAATCGCTGAATTGAATTAGCGTTACCACATCCTTCCTATGTGGAAAATTATGGTTCATTACAAGCGGTGGCTAAAAACGTGGCTAGTGGCAAAACCGAAATTTTGGTGGCTAAAAAAACACGGCGGTGGCTAAATCTAGCTACAAAATGGCTAAAACGGCAACACTGGCCATGTTTGCTCGGTTTTCACTTGCTCGTGTTCTCTGGTTGGGGCTTCGTTAACATTTTGGAGCTCTGTAATGTTGTATTTATTGAAGAAAAAACAAATCAGTTTAATACTTTCACCCACCACCCAATTTTGCAGTTGAATATGTCTGCATGAAGAAATTTACCCAGTAGGACTGGGGATCATCGTTTTATTAATCCCGGAGTACTCCCTTGCGAGTACTGGATTACTCCCCATTACTCCCTATTACTTCTATGTATTTTCATACACATTTCTGTACTCTCTTTTAACATTGTATGTCCTAGAAAGGGAGTAATAGATAAAACTCCCTTTATCCTCCCAAAATAGCAATGTGGGAGCAGGGCCGTAGCTAGACTTAAATTTAAGGTAGGGCAGAAGTAAATAATGTATCACAATTAATCTGACATCGAGGCATGGCTTCCAAAGTCAATCAGCATGTACATATATCACTTTTCTCTAGGCCAGTGACGTACATTTAATACCTATTTGTTGACACATAACTATTGTGACAGTACATAAGAAATACTCATTGAGAATAAGCCAACAAGATGGTTCAGCTTCCAGATTTAGATGTGGAGATCCACGTCTAAGTGCGAGTGAGTACTGGGTGGGCGATACGAGTAAATAGATACGACAAAAAGTACCGTTTAAGTTTATTGTTTCTGCAAACTTATTCTAATAATAACAAGTAAGGAAGCCTAAGTTCGAGTGGAATCGAACATTAGATACTCAGCTGTATGCTTTCATTGTTTGTTTGCGCTTGATGGAAACACGGTGTATTTTATATAAAGCGAGTGCTGCATAAAGTGGGCGTGGCCACGCCCATTTTCAAAATTTTTATCAGTCATCCAACTAAGCATATGAATATTATTCTTTGTGCAAAATTTCACTCCTTTATGACTTCTAGTTACAAAGATGTCACGTTACAAATTCCCAAAGGGTGTTCCAGAAATATCTTTGTTAAAAAGTAGGCGTGGTCATAAACCGATTTCAATAAATTTTTGCGTGTCTATTAACACAAGTTATAAAAGTGTATAAACCAAGTTTCGTCATAATATCTCAATTATTTGCCGAGTTATGGGCTCCGAAATATCGTAGATTTTTTTGTCTAAAAAGAGGCGGTGCTACGCCCATTTTCCAAAATTTTTATATTTTTGTTTCCGGTCTATTGTAGAACTCATGCCACAAAATTCCAATGAATTATCTTTATATTTGACAAGGATATCGCTTAAAATGTTTTTATTAGGCCACTTTATAGTTCCCATATATAAAAGTGGGCGTGGTCGTCAACCGATTTCGCTAAACTTTTGAACATGTATTACTACAAGTAGTAAAAGTGTATACACCACACAGTTTCGTCATAATATCTCAATTATTTGTCGAGTTATAGGCTAAGAAATCTCGTATATTCCTGCTTCTAAAAGGAGGAGGTGCCACGCCCATTTTCCAACATTTGTGTGTTTTTTGTTTTATGTCCATAGTTGGACTCCTTCCATAAAATTTCAATGATATATCTTTATATTTGACAGAGATATCGCTTAAAATGTTTTTATTAGGTCATTTTATAATACACATGTATAAAAGTCGTCAACCGATTTTGGCAATTTTGCGTCCAAACATTTGCCTAAGTAAGTATATCACGCGTACCAATTTTCATCGACATATCTTCAACGGTTTCTGAGTTATGACTCGTAAAACTTTCAATGTTTGCCCCTTAATAAATGGGCGATTTTTACTATATAGGGAAAGTGGGCGTAGTCATGGTCCGATTTCGCCCACTTTCAATACCAACCGTTCCAGTCCTGATACCAACTTGCATTCCAAATTTCATCAAAATATCTCAATTTTTGCGCGAGTTATCGTGCGTACAGACAGACAGACGGACGGACATGGCTCAATCGATTTCTCTTTTCATTCTGATCATTTTGATATATATCTATCCCGATTATTTCATTCTGTTACAATCCACCGTTATGAAATCAAAATTATAATACTCTAGTGTACTAGTACAGCTGAGTATAAAAATTAAATGCAACAAAAAATAATTTTTTTAATTTTTAATTTTAATTTAATTTCCTTCGATTATGCCATACCTAAGAGAGCTATGATCTTTAAATTTGGTATGTGGGTCGCCTGTAGGTATGCATGCAAGTCGAGGAGAGAAAAAAACTCTCGAAAATGATTAAACGATAACTATAGAAAATTTAGACACCTCATTTTTCCATCGAGTATAATGTTTTAGATTAGCACACAGCCTTAGAAATCAATTCCGCGCTTTTGGTGTTTTTCGCTCACAGTTAGATTAGTTTTTGCCAGAAAAGTGCCGGAATGAACCATTCCTTTAACCAAACTACAAAAATTCGATGGTCTTATTTAATTATATCTGTGATGCAGGGTGGATTCTCCATATCATACGTTGCAACCGCAATAATTTTTTATCTCAAAGTATGACAAAATAATTTAATTATAATAATTCATCTCACTTGTTGGCCTTTTTAAGGTAGGGCATTCTAATTTTAAGGTAGGGCATTGCCCCTCAATGCCGCCCCCTAGCTACGGGCCTGTGTGGGAGTTTTTGCTAATACTTCCGTATACCTCATAATCGAGCATTGGCAGAGTTTGGAGAGTCCTCTAATAACCTCCCGAAAGAGCAATGAGGGAGTAATTGCTAAACATTCCCTGTTCCTCCCAAGCGAGCAATATAGGAGTACTCATTTGAAACCTCCTAAGCGAGTAACGAAAGAGTGACCACAAATAACTTCAACACGAGCAATTATATTATTTTTAGATATATTTGGAAAAGATAAATCGATATAGAGTGAGTTTTGGCAACAACCACTCCACAAGGAGTAACATGGGAGTAGTAAAGTGTAGAAATCTCTTCTATTGTTCCAAAAGGATGTCAAAAGGATTACTCTTCTATTCATCGTTAGAGAGATCTCCCATATTGCTCCACAAGGAGTAACATGGGAGTAGTAATGTGTAATCTCTTCTATTGCTCCAAAAGGATGTCAAGAGGATTACTCTTCTAGTCCTCGCTTGGGGAGATCTCTCTTCAAGTTCAACTGGGTATGTATGTACATACATACATATGTATGTAAGTATACATACCCTGCAGTAAAAATCCGCAATGAATCCTTAATGAATCACTGATGCAATTCACCTATGACGAGGAGGCATCAGTGAATACTTTCATATAAAGACTGATGAATTTTTCATATAAATGGTTTGCTTTCCTCAGAAAAAAAAAACAAGAACAAATAAAACAAGTAAGGAAGCCTAAGTTCGAGTGGAATCGAACATTAGATACTCAGCTGTATGCTTTCATTGTTTGTTTGCGTTTGTTCGATATAGGGTGTATTTTATATGAAACGAGTGCTGCATAAACAGGGCGCAGCCACGCCCATTTTCAAACTTTGTATCAATCATCCAAATAAGCATATAAATATTATTGTTAGTGCAAAATTGCATCCCTCTATGACTTTTAGTTACAAAGGCTTCACGTTACAAATTCCAAAAGGGTGTTCCAGAAATATCTTTGTTAAAAAGTAGGCGTGGTCATAAACCGATTTCAATACATTTTTGCGTGTCTATTAACACAAGTTATAAAAGTGTATAAACCAAGTTTCGTCATAATATCTCAGTTATTTGTCGAGTAATAGGCTCGTAGATTTCTTTGTATAAAAAGAGGCGGTGCCACGCCCATTTTATAAACTTTTTTTATTTTTTGTTTCCGGTCTATTGTAGAACTCATGTCACAAAATTTCAGTGATAGATCTTTATATTTGACAGAGATATCGCTTAAAATGTTTTTATAAGGTCACTTTATAATACCCATATATAAAAGTGGGCGTGGTCGTCAACCGATTTTGGTAATCTTTCGTCCACACATTTGGCTAAGCAAATATATCACGCGTACCAAATTTCATCGATATATCTTTAACGGTTCTGAGTTATGGCTTATAAAACTTTCAATATTTGCCCCTTAATAAGTGGGCGTGGCACCGCCCATTTTCCAAAATTTTTATATTTTTTGTTTTATGTCCCTAGTTGGACTCCTGCCACAAAATTTCAGTGATAGATCTTTATATTTGACAGAGATATCGCTTAAAATGTTTTTATTAGGCCCCTTTATAGTTCCCATATATAAAAGTGGGCGTGGCCGTCAACCGATTTTGATAATTTTTCGTCCACACATTTGGCTAAGTAAATATATTACGCGTACCAAATTTCATCGATATATCTTTAACGGTTTCTGAGTTATGACATATAAAACTTTCAATGTTTGACCCTTAATAAGTGGGCGTGGCACCGCCCATTTTCCAAAATTTTTGTACTTTTTGTTTTATGTCCGTCTTTGGACTCCTGCCACAAAATTTTAGTGATAGATCTTTATATTTGACAGAGATATCGCTTAAAATGTTTTTATTAGGCCCCTTTATAGTTCCCATATATAAAAGTGGGCGTGGCCGTCCACCGATTTTGATAATTTTTCGTCCACACATTTGGCTAAGTAAATATATTACGCGTACCAAATTTCATCGATATATCTTTAACGGTTTCTGAGTTATGACATATAAAACTTTCAATGTTTGACCCTTAATAAGTGGGCGTGGCACCGCCCATTTTCAAAAATTTTTGTATTTTTTGTTTTATGTCCGTAGTTGGACTCCTACCACAAAATTTCAGTGATAGATCTTTATATTTGACAGAGATATCGCTTAAAATGTTTTTATTAGGCCCCTTTATAGTTCCCATATATAAAAGTGGGCGTGGCCGTCCACCGATTTTGATAATTTTTCGTCAAAACATTTGTCTAAGTAAGCAAATTACGGATACCAAATTTCATCGATATATCTTCAACGGTTGCTGAGTAATGACATATAAAACTTTCAATGTTTGCCCCTTAATAAGTGGGCGTGGCACCGCCCATTTTCCAAAACTTCATCAAATTTCTTCATAAGGCCCTGAGCTCAATACGTGGGTAAAATTTTATCACTCTAGCTATAGTAGTGGCTGAGATACCAAATATCCGATTTTTTCTATATAGGAAAAGTGGGCGTGGTCATGGTCCGATTTCGCCCATTTTCAATACCAACCGTCCCAGTCTCGATACCAACTTGCATTTCAAATTTCATCAAAATATCTCAATTTTTACGCGAGTTATCGTGCGTACGGACGGACGGACGGACGGACGGACGGACGGACGGACGGACGGACGGACGGACGGACGGACGGACGGACATGGCTCAATCGATTTCTCTTTTCACCCTGATCATTTTGATATATATAAGTCCATATCTATCTCGATTATTTCATTATGTTACAATCCACCGTTATGAAATCAAAATTATAATACTCTGTGTACTAGTACAGCTGAGTATAAATATACTGAGTTACGACGACAGTGATGAATATTCAACAAAGAATCATCACTGATCCTTCAGCAGTGAAACAAATTTACTGCAGGGTATATGTATGTAGACCGATTTCCACATACATATGTGCGTAAATCATTTAACCAGGCAATTGTATGTAAATTTATATGTGATACATATATACATGTGTTCGAATATTTTCTCGATTAGTTCCAGTTCAGTACACAGTAATAGCGTTTGTTGAGTGTAGGAAAGCGTATGAGTTGCAGGAATTTTACCACAAAAGAGCGAGAGGATCAGAGGATGTAAGCGAGAAAGAAGACTAGCTATTTGTAGGAATCCGCACACAGAATTTGTGTGGGTACTTTCCTAAAATGTGTCAAAATCTCTGAAGAAGAGGAAGAAATTGTAAACAGTGTTGCCACAGCCTCAAAAAAGTTGGTATCACAAATTGATACATTTATGGTTTTTTTGGTATCACCGAAAAATGTTTGAAAAAAAAAAAAATTATAATTAATAAAATATCCCAGCCAACATTTATTATCGTGGAAGTGACGAAAAGGTAACGTCAAGAAGTTTAATTCAATCGCGGAAGATATCCCTTTCTCAACTTTTTCCTATCTTCGTTCGGGAAGAAGTGTTCCTCGCCAACGTTTCGTCCATAAGGAGTTATAAACGACACTTCAGGAAGTAACTTCCAAGTGTCGTTTGGAAGAGACAAAAACGTTACGTACAAAAAAACGAATACGGCGCTTCTGGAAGTAACTTCTTAGTGTCACCTGGAAGACACAAAAGCGTCAATTAATAATTTCTTCTACAGATTTCTCACTTTATTTAGAACCCAAATAAAATTATAAATAGATGTGCAGTTTTTTAATTCTATTTAACACAAAGTAAACAATAGTACGTATTTAAGTTAAATTCAAGAGCGGTGCCAATGCAAATGGCGGTAACAGCGAATTGAACGAAAATCGTTATTGATGTCATTGGTGCGATGATGCACTAGAGTCTGTAAAAAAGGGCGTGTGTTATGTTATTAACTAATGTATAAGACCTTCTATTAATGCATAACTTACCCAATCAATAGCTAATCCGTAAAGCATAACTGCAGCTCTACTAAGCTTTGCTCTAAACTCGGAATTTTATTCTTGCCCAATTTTTTATTTATTAACCTACTTTTCATCAGCAAATCTTTTGCTTTAACTCATTTTTAACACGCTTTTTATTTATTAAAAAAAAAATATTCAGACTTTTTTCAGAATAAATTCGCAGCAACTATTCAAGTATGTATGTATCTTCTGCATACACACCAAGAAGTGAGACACGCGATATCAATTAAATTTGTTTCATCCGAATAACGCCTGGAAGTGCCTCAGACGTTACTTATTTTCGATAGACGAGAAAACGCTCTTCCAAATGCTAGCAGGGATGCTGCTTTTGGGGTTCTAACACAGAAAATTTTTTGAGAAAAAAATTAATATTAATAAAGTAAGCTACTTTCGTGGTTTTAACGATATCGTTTTTTTAACACGCTTTTATTAGCTTCACCTGTATGTATGTATGTATGTATGTATGTATGTATGTATGTATGTATGTAACTTCATCCCATCCTAAAAGTTGCAAACGTTTAACTCAATTATTATTTTGATAATATAAAAATATAAAGATAATACTTAAATTTCACATGCAAATAAATATGAATACTTTGGTACTGTACCGAGTAATATAAAAGTTCTATAAAATGCAATGGGTCAAACGAGCTGGGTGATCTAGTTGCCAGAGCTGATTCTGGAATTGATTTGGAGTCATTGAATCAGTTCTTAAATATTTGTTGCGCTGTCCTTCTTTAAGTCAAAATGCCTGCTATGCGGAGCGGTCCAACCAAAAGTTTGATAAAAATAAAAGCCAAAATAAAAATTATCTACGTATCATTCATATGTAATTGTGCTTAGGTGTTTTTTTATTTATAAATTTAAGTACTCTCTCATGAAGGCGATGAAGGTATTCTACGCAGGATTACTGTGGATGGGTACGTAGATTTTGCCCCAGAAAGAGGATTATGTGGTCCTTTCAACCCGTTATCACCAAAATAAAGGTATTTTGAAAAAACAAATATTTATATTTCGAAAACTATCGGCCTCCGGACTGTTCCAACTTCAGATACAGGATCGGAGGACGGTGCAACGCCCCTTTTATAAACGGTTTTTACGATCGGTAAAGGAAAGTGTGACTACGAAAAAAAAACCATGAAGGCATCAATTTGTGATACCATAATTTTTGAGGCTGTGGCAACACCGTTCCTAAGCGTCATTTTTGACACTAAATAGCATTTCGCACAAATGCGTTTGTTGAACTTTTGCCTTCATCTTCAGTTTGACATAAAATAGCATTCTACCCAAAATCTCACCAAACAGACCTAGTTTCTACCTCAGACCATGATACAACCAAACAAGGTAGTTCCATTTCACTTTGACTTTGTCATTTTTGATTATAATATGGATTTTTGACGTCTTACTTTAAGTCAAAAATTTAGGATAGCGTTGCCCAATCAAAAGGTTTTTGGCTGAGGGTATATTTGAACAAAATATTGGGTATTTTAAATGAATTGGTGTTTTTTACATACATATGTTAATCAACAAAACAAATCAACGGATTTAATGAGTATATTTTAACATTTTAAATATAATAGGTCCGTTTATTATTAGCTAGTTATGAATAGTTAGCCAAGTTTCGGCTGGAAAATCGTTTCTTGAGTCAAAAAAATAGCAGATGAGAGCCATAGACAGCTCCAAATTTCAGCTAGTAAAATTTTCCCTAGCTGAAATTATTTGCTGCCAAAGTAAGAAACAGCTGTTGAAAAAATAAACAAACAAATGCTTTTGATTTTATTACTTTTGAAATTTTCTGAATTTTTGAAATAGAAATAAAGAAAATTAAATGTTTTTTTAGAAAAAATAACCATTAATAGTCAAAAACAGCATTCAAATTATTAATCGCTAATTTTTACTATTTTTCCGTTTCTTGATTTCCTGTTCGTTTCGCTCTTTATGAGCACAATTCTTTCCGTTTTGCTCACTTGACAGCTAGCTGCTAAGAAACAAACCTATTGAAAAAAGCTTTTAAAAAAAGATAAAATAATGAGTTATTCATAAAAAATAAAAGAGATTTATACAATTATTACAGTCGAAAACTTTTATCAAAATGTCCTTTATACAATAGCCCTGTTTTTATTTCAGCGCATATACATCTGCGCTTAAATTTTGTATGGATTTCTAAGCGCACATCTCTATCCTGTAACGAAACTAAATTAATTTTTTTCCTTGTAACAGAAACAGAAACAAAACTCCTTTGTAACAAAATTCGTAACAAAACTCCGAAACGTTACAGGTTTTGTTACAAGAACAAAATTAATTTAGTTTCGTTACAGGTTTTGTTTCTGCTGGAACCGTTTCGGAGTTTTGTGACGACTTTTGTTACAAAGGAGTTTTGTTTCTGTTTCAGTTTCGTTACTTAGCTGTGTAACAGAAACCGAAACCGAAACGCGTTACAAGTCCCTGATTAAAACACAGCGATAATACCAGCTATTTTGTAGCACCGCGAGCCAAATTGAGACTACAAAAATGTGTTATTTTATATATTTAACTTCCGTTTATAGTATGTACTATATTCCACAAACTTTCCGCAACTTATTTTAAGAATTAATCTTATTTTTTATAAAATTATTTGTGATCTGATATTATGAAGAATATAACACGTAAATTTACGTATTTTTATTTACATCTATCAATATTCAAATTGAAAAAATTCGTTCTGTTACAATCGATACCATGGTTACCATGGAAATAAAAAATAACATATATGGAGGATTTTTAGCATTTAGTATGGCAGCACGAAATGTCATAATCCATATAATTGTCAGGTGGCTAATATGGCGACAAAAATTTGACGTTTACACTACCTTCTTTCTTGTATCATGCCTCAGACTAATGTTTAACATGCCACGAAAAATGTGTTTTGTTACAAAAAAATATTATTGCCGAATTCGCCGTGCCACTACCATAATGAATTTGCCTTGACCCTACCTTTGGAAATAAAACAAGAAGTTTTTGAATTCGCCGCTGCGTCTACCTTCCTTCAGCTGGTTTGTTAATCCGCAATACTTGCCGTCAGAGTAAAATTTTAATCGAATTAAGTGTTGCGGTAATCGGGATTATCGCTGCCGTCTGTCAAGCCCAGGAGATTGGAGAACCTCTGCAAACCACATCCAGAAAAAGCAAGCAATAACCGTATGCACATGCAGACGATACTTTATGTAGATATGTACAGAAAACAGCTGATTACAACCATAAAAAAGTTGTGTTTTGCCTTTCTAATCAGACATTTGTATACAACGTATTAAAATAAACATTAAATTGTCAAAAAATAAAAAAAAAGAATTAAAAATTAATTGTTGACGTAGCCAACGAATGTGAAATGAAAATGTAGAATTCCTAAAGCAATGTTAATACATATTACCAAGAAATAAATAAATAAAATATACATATGGAAATGTATTAATTGTGTCAGTATTTCAAGTTCAATCGGATTTACTTAATCGTCGTGCATACTACATGCATTCATGTATTGAAAGACAACAATTGAGACTGATAAGGAGACATTAAGAGCCCGTGCACAATTGGCTTTGTCTGCTCCAACTTTGATAGAAAAAACCTTAAAGCAAAGCGAAATTCCAGATGCTTGCTACAATTAACACTTTGACAATTTCCACTTCACTTCTTTGCTTTAATTTATAAACCTGATTTTTGGTAATATATTTGGGGAATTTGCTTTTTTCTGCTTATTCGAATGTTATTTTTTACTTTTCTCTGCTCACTTCTCACGAAATTGCGCGAAATCGCTAAAATAAGTGTAGATATACAAACATACACACACACACACAAGGGGAGATGTTTGTCAAAGTGGAAAAAAGTTGAAAGATGGCTAACTTTATACTTTGCTTTACTCGCTTCACCTCAATTGTGAACATGTCCCTTTAAAAAGCACATGCTGAACAGAACTGTCAAAGCAAAACTCTGAAGCAAAGCGAGGTAGAAGTCAATTGTGCACGGCTTATAATTAAAAATAAAAAAGGAAAAAAAGTAAAAGGTAGTTCCTGCCATGATACAAACAAACAAGGTAGTTCCATTTCACTTTGACATTGTCATTTTTGATTATAATATGGATTTTTGACGTCTTATTTTAAGTCAAAAATTTAGGATAGCGTTGCCCAATCAAAATTTTTTGGCTGAGGGTATATTTGAACAAAATATTGGGTATTTTAAATGAAATGGTGTTTTTCACATATGCTAATCAACAAAACAAATAAAAGACAACAATCAGCCGATGTAATGAGTATATTTTAACATTTTAAAAAATTTAAAAAAAAAGCTTTCCATAGAAAATAAAAAATAAGTTATTCATAAAAAATAAAATAGATTTATGCAGTTATTAAAGTCGAAAAATATTATCAAAACGTCCATTATATTTCAATATTTGAAAACTTTTCGATTTTTTATGAATAAGGTAAGAGTTCTTGATTTTCTTTATATCGTCGCTATAGAAGAAAAAAGACGCAAAGTGTTTTGTTGAGGAAGAAAGACGCAAACTTTTTTTTTTTTCAAAGAAAGACGCATTAAAAATATTTTTCGAAAGAAAAACTCTTATTTTTTTTTTGATAACGAAGAAAGACGCTTTATTTTTTTACTATAAAGAAAGAAGCATTTAAATATTTTTTAGGAAAGAAAGATGTATTCGATTTTTTATTTTTCTTTGTCAATATTAATGCATATGCGTCTTTCTTCGCAGTTAATAATGCTAATGCGTCTTTCTTCGTCGAAATATTTTATAATCCATCTCTGTTCGTCGAAATATCTTTAATGTGTCTATCTTCGTCGACATGTTTTGTATGTAAAGCGTCTTTCTTCCCCGACATATTTTTAATGCGCCTTTTTTTCGACAAATTACTGGCATGCGTCTTTCTTCTTCCGGATCGACGATATATATAAATACATATTTGGTTTCAATGTTTTATACAAGAATTTTTCCACATTTAAAAAATATATTTATTAAGAAAATTGTTTAGCAGTTATATAAGAATGTAAATTTAATTTAAATTTTTATGTTGCAGTTTTCCTTAGATTTTACTTACGTTACTAATTTTATTTTCCTTTATTTTATTATTTACCCAATTCTGAAATAGATTCTTCGCAAAAAAAAATCTTTTTACTAACTTTTCATCTAAATTAAATATTTTATTTACTAATAAATTTTGCATATAACTAGAGCCCTAGATACCCGGGTATCGAGCAATTCGATCTGATCGTTTTTGTTTGAAGCCCGTTTGTTGTTCAAATGCCCGTACAAACATACGGGTAATGAACAAACAAATAACTGTTCGAGCATTTGAACAACAATTGTTCGGGCTACTCGAAAATGTTCAAAAAAAATCGAGAGCTCTACATATAACCATGCCATCAACCGCACTTTTTTTTCGGTTACAAGTACATAAGTCTCGCCAATATTCATAATTTCTAAACCACTGAAATTTTTCAATGAAATTCACAGCATGTGTAGTGGGATTGTAGTATGTACTATATTCCACAAACTTGCCGCAACTTATTTTAAGAATAAATCTTATTTTTTATATAATTATTTGTGATCTGATATTATGAAGAATTTAATACGTAAATATACGTAGGTATTTATATATATATATATCAATATTCAAATTAAAAAAATTCGTTTTGTTGCAATCGATACCATGGTTACCATGGAAATAAAAAATAACATAAATGGAGGATTTTTAGCACTGAGTATGGCAGCACGAAATGTCATAATCCATATAATTGTCAGGTGGTTAATATGGCGACAAAAATTTGACGTTTACACTACCTTCTTTCTTGTATCATGCCTCAGACTAATGTTTAACATGCCACGAAAAATGTGTTTTGTTACAAAAAAATATTATTGCCGAATTCGCCGTGCCACTACCATAATGAATTTGCCTTGACCCTACCTTTGGAAATAAAACAAGAAGTTTTTGAATTCGCCGCTGCGTCTACCTTCCTTCAGCTGGTTTGTTAATCCGCAATACTTGCCGTCAGAGTAAAATTTTAATCGAATTAAGTGTTGCGGTAATCGGGATTATCGCTGCCGTCTGTCAAGCCCAGGAGATTGGAGAACCTCTGCAAACCACATCCAGAAAAAGCAAGCAATAACCGTATGCACATGCAGACGATACTTTATGTAGATATGTACAGAAAACAGCTGATTACAACCATAAAAAAGTTGTGTTTTGCCTTTCTAATCAGACATTTGTATACAACGTATTAAAATAAACATTAAATTGTCAAAAAATAAAAAAAAAGAATTAAAAATTAATTGTTGACGTAGCCAACGAATGTGAAATGAAAATGTAGAATTCCTAAAGCAATGTTAATACATATTACCAAGAAATAAATAAATAAAATATACATATGGAAATGTATTAATTGTGTCAGTATTTCAAGTTCAATCGGATTTACTTAATCGTCGTGCATACTACATGCATTCATGTATTGAAAGACAACAATTGAGACTGATAAGGAGACATTAAGAGCCCGTGCACAATTGGCTTTGTCTGCTCCAACTTTGATAGAAAAAACCTTAAAGCAAAGCGAAATTCCAGATGCTTGCTACAATTAACACTTTGACAATTTCCACTTCACTTCTTTGCTTTAATTTATAAACCTGATTTTTGGTAATATATTTGGGGAATTTGCTTTTTTCTGCTTATTCGAATGTTATTTTTTACTTTTCTCTGCTCACTTCTCACGAAATTGCGCGAAATCGCTAAAATAAGTGTAGATATACAAACATACACACACACACACAAGGGGAGATGTTTGTCAAAGTGGAAAAAAGTTGAAAGATGGCTAACTTTATACTTTGCTTTACTCGCTTCACCTCAATTGTGAACATGTCCCTTTAAAAAGCACATGCTGAACAGAACTGTCAAAGCAAAACTCTGAAGCAAAGCGAGGTAGAAGTCAATTGTGCACGGCTTATAATTAAAAATAAAAAAGGAAAAAAAGTAAAAGGTAGTTCCTGCCATGATACAAACAAACAAGGTAGTTCCATTTCACTTTGACATTGTCATTTTTGATTATAATATGGATTTTTGACGTCTTATTTTAAGTCAAAAATTTAGGATAGCGTTGCCCAATCAAAATTTTTTGGCTGAGGGTATATTTGAACAAAATATTGGGTATTTTAAATGAAATGGTGTTTTTCACATATGCTAATCAACAAAACAAATAAAAGACAACAATCAGCCGATGTAATGAGTATATTTTAACATTTTAAAAAATTTAAAAAAAAAGCTTTCCATAGAAAATAAAAAATAAGTTATTCATAAAAAATAAAATAGATTTATGCAGTTATTAAAGTCGAAAAATATTATCAAAACGTCCATTATATTTCAATATTTGAAAACTTTTCGATTTTTTATGAATAAGGTAAGAGTTCTTGATTTTCTTTATATCGTCGCTATAGAAGAAAAAAGACGCAAAGTGTTTTGTTGAGGAAGAAAGACGCAAACTTTTTTTTTTTTCAAAGAAAGACGCATTAAAAATATTTTTCGAAAGAAAAACTCTTATTTTTTTTTTGATAACGAAGAAAGACGCTTTATTTTTTTACTATAAAGAAAGAAGCATTTAAATATTTTTTAGGAAAGAAAGATGTATTCGATTTTTTATTTTTCTTTGTCAATATTAATGCATATGCGTCTTTCTTCGCAGTTAATAATGCTAATGCGTCTTTCTTCGTCGAAATATTTTATAATCCATCTCTGTTCGTCGAAATATCTTTAATGTGTCTATCTTCGTCGACATGTTTTGTATGTAAAGCGTCTTTCTTCCCCGACATATTTTTAATGCGCCTTTTTTTCGACAAATTACTGGCATGCGTCTTTCTTCTTCCGGATCGACGATATATATAAATACATATTTGGTTTCAATGTTTTATACAAGAATTTTTCCACATTTAAAAAATATATTTATTAAGAAAATTGTTTAGCAGTTATATAAGAATGTAAATTTAATTTAAATTTTTATGTTGCAGTTTTCCTTAGATTTTACTTACGTTACTAATTTTATTTTCCTTTATTTTATTATTTACCCAATTCTGAAATAGATTCTTCGCAAAAAAAAATCTTTTTACTAACTTTTCATCTAAATTAAATATTTTATTTACTAATAAATTTTGCATATAACTAGAGCCCTAGATACCCGGGTATCGAGCAATTCGATCTGATCGTTTTTGTTTGAAGCCCGTTTGTTGTTCAAATGCCCGTACAAACATACGGGTAATGAACAAACAAATAACTGTTCGAGCATTTGAACAACAATTGTTCGGGCTACTCGAAAATGTTCAAAAAAAATCGAGAGCTCTACATATAACCATGCCATCAACCGCACTTTTTTTTCGGTTACAAGTACATAAGTCTCGCCAATATTCATAATTTCTAAACCACTGAAATTTTTCAATGAAATTCACAGCATGTGTAGTGGGATTGTAGTATGTACTATATTCCACAAACTTGCCGCAACTTATTTTAAGAATAAATCTTATTTTTTATATAATTATTTGTGATCTGATATTATGAAGAATTTAATACGTAAATATACGTAGGTATTTATATATATATATATCAATATTCAAATTAAAAAAATTCGTTTTGTTGCAATCGATACCATGGTTACCATGGAAATAAAAAATAACATAAATGGAGGATTTTTAGCACTGAGTATGGCAGCACGAAATGTCATAATCCATATAATTGTCAGGTGGTTAATATGGCGACAAAAATTTGACGTTTACACTACCTTCTTTCTTGTATCATGGTTCCTGCAACGAATATACACACGTACATACATACCTACCTACCAATCTGTTGATAAGTTAGACAAAAAGCCTCAGAAAATAAAATGTCATTACCATCCTACGATGTACTGTTGGAAGCGTCAGCGGTAGTCAGCACGGTACTACAATTCCTATCTGGAGCGTAAGTATAACATATTTATACATACCGACATATTTGTACTAAATGTACGTTTAATATCTTATTCAACTTTTTGTTCATTCCTCGTAGCATTATATGCCGAAAATATTTAGAAAAGAAGAGTACCGGCGATTCATCAGGATTGTCATTTGTTTGCGGATTTCTCTCGTAAGTACACATGTACATACGGACTTGTTTTTATGACTCATCATTATAAAAAGCTGTATTTGTTTAGCACATAGGGTTGTTGAAGTTGATAGCTGATTTTAAAACACTTCCAATATGTGCTAAGCAACGCAGCCAGACTAGCAGCTCTTGGATATACCTAAACCAGATTGCTCTGGTTCTTACAACTAACTGCATTTGGATACCATCGCCGGACCTATAAGAATATTTCAACATTTTTCTTGCACTTTACTTCATTTAGAACATCACTCTGGTTACGTTATGGTATACTCACCAATGAAGGTATTGTGGTGCTGGTCAATATTATTGGCGTTATACTATTTTTTGGCTATACCCTGGTGTATTACATGTTTTCCGTAAATAAAAAATCCTATGTAAGACAATTTGGAATTGTTTTATGTATCCAAATTGTGGCGTGGTGGTATACAAATTCATTGGAAGATGAGGAGGAAAAAGTGCGCGTTATGGGTATGTTGATGCATGTATAAAACTATTAAGCAAAATAAAGACTCTTACACTAATATTTCTTAAACTTTAGGACTAATTTGTTGTGTCATCACAGTGTTCTTTTTCGCCGCTCCACTAACTATGCTCGTTCATGTGATGCGTACAAAAAACTCTGAAAGTTTACCATTTCCACTCATAGTTATGACATTTTTGGTGTCTGTGCAATGGGTTATTTATGGTGTAATAATATCGGATACATTTATACAAGTAAGTACATACCTGCATATATTCCGGAATAAAAAGCATTTGAAATCAGTTTTACCAAAAGAAAACTTATTACCTGAACAGCCCATTAAACTCCTATTCCTTCTTCAAGTACACGCAAGAATTTTTAATTAAAGTAATTGTTTATATCTCCTTTTCTTCTTCTAGATACCCAACTTCCTTGGATGTTTACTTTCACTACTCCAACTTGGTTTATTCGTTGTTTACCCACCGAAAACATACTCAGGGCAAGGATATCGTTTAGTCGAACAAGCTCCTATATTTTAGAAGCCAAATTCAAAGCGCATACGTACTTTTTCGGATTTGGTATAAAATAAAATCATTATTAGTATGTAAAAATGATAGGGCACAATTATTGTAAATGCCAAATTGAGTTTAGTGATCGTGTGATTAAAACATTATAGGTTATGTATTCTAATAACGGTATTTATAGGCTATAGTTTTTAGAAATTGCTTATTGGGGTAGCATTTTGATGACGCATTAGTATTCCTTTGCTTTTTGAGTTAGTAAACAGTTACAATAATGTTCTATGCAGCCTTGGGCATCTGGGAGTATACATCCTTACTCATGTTAACTAAATAGTTACTTTCAAAACTACGTAGTCAGATACGAGTTTACTGATACTAGTATAGTCAAATTATATATGTATAGATAATAATTTATATCTTGTATGTACTTACTTCCTTACATAAGTTACAAAACATTTTATCTTTAACCAATCACACTTCTCCAAATATATACTTTAGTTTAACTGCCTACACAGACAAAAGCCCAAAGAATACTAATCTAATAAAATGTTCCCTAATTGCTTATTCCAAACTCGACGAAAACCCCCCATAAACATAGATCTTATTAACTTTTAACTTATTTCTTCTGGTTTGCTTTCAAATATTTATCAATTTATGGCTTTAAGTACCTTTGATTGCATAAAAAAAAAATAAATAAAAATAAAAATATGGGCGTTTGCGATAATATTTTCTCTGGTTGTTTTGGATTTTTGATTTTAGTAAGTGTTCAATAAAGATTATTGTAAAGATAATTTGGTAGATAGTAGTTTTCGTTATACTTACGTGTAACCTTAAATATATATGTACGTACATATATAATAATAATATAATACAATGGCGCTATTATAACTCTGGCGAGTTTTATGGCCGAGCTTCTCTCCCAATTCGAGGTGTGCTCCTTTTTGTTTTTCCTACTAATTGGGTGGACCTACAGTTTTTTGTGAGAAGCTTTTTCATAGCAGAAATACTCTCGGAGGGTATGCCGCCCACTGCCGAGAGGTGACCGCTGCTCTTAAAAAACCCAATAATTGGATTTTTACTAATTAGAAAAATTGTTTTGGTGTTTTGCTCGGACCGTGGTTTGAACCCGAGTCCTCAGGCATAGCAGGCGAGCACTCTACACACTGCGGCGTATTTATTTTATGTCGCAATCATATCTCGTTCTATGCCATTATCAGCCCTTTCAATTCCACTTCGATAAGTTAATAACTTTTTCCCTAGAAAAAGAACACAAATATCATTAAACTTTTGCTCTGATGTTTTGAGATAAAATTTCAGATATTTTAATATCACAAGATAAAGAGTCAATCATATTATCATTATAACGGTTTTTTAATAACGGTTAATGTGCATATTTTTAAATTGGCGTTATTTTAACCCCAATTGTTTATATGTAGATAAATAAATCCAATTTAACGACTGGTTTACTATTCAATGAGCAGAATATTTCAAAATGCTATTGTGGTTGAAGCTTTCGACTGAACCGAAGCACACAGCACTTGCAATAGAAAGCGGACAATACACAATAGTGATGGGCGAATCCGAGATATTTTATTCGATTCTCTCGATTGTTGAAACATCTCGAATGCTCTCGATGGTTTTCATTCGTATTCGAGTCAAGTCGTAAATGGCCGTCAGTCGAAACAATCGCTAAAACATCTCGGACTCGCCAACGATTCCTCTCGTTTTCAAAGCAACCCTACAACATCTCGGACTCGCTGCAAAAAATACATAACATTTGTTGTTGCCGCCTGAATATCAAAATTGCTTAAAAAAGTATACAGTCGTACAAATCTATTGCCGTTGTTACTGCTCGTAAAATTAATTTGTTTCGTAAGCGTCTCACTTCAGAAAATTTATTAATGTATTAATGTTTAAATAATTAATTGTATTTATTAAGCACGACACTCTTTAATTGTGATTGCAAAAATGCAGCGTCTATATATATCATATTTTTCAATTTGGTTCATTTATTTACATATGTATTTGCCTCACTTCCATTAACAATCCTACTTTCTTCATCAACAACACTCATTCAGTTTATTTTATCAACTAAAGCAAATCATTAAAACAACAGCCGGCCCGCCGACTCGGAACAGTCGCAAAAATATCTCGCTTGTGTAGTCGAGATGTCATCGAAACAACCTCCGACTCGCCGACTCGGAACAATCGCAAAAACATCTCGGTTATGTAGTCGAGTTGTCATCGAAACAACCTCCGACTCGCTGACTCGGAACAATCGCAAAAACATCTCGATTGTGTAGGCGAGGAGCGAGTCAACTTTGACTCGATTGTGATTTTGCAACGATGGCGATTCTCTCGATTGTCTAAACATCTCGGACTCGCCCATCACTAATACACAAGACTGTCAACCAGCATTGTCGATTTTTTTTTTTTAATCGTAATTAAAATAAAAACACGTTAAACAAAAAAGGGCCGGCTTTCCATTAAGGAAGCACGCCTGAGAGAAATAACTTTTTCAGGTGTATAGAGGGCCTCTCACAGATCTAAAACTGAAATCAAAACATGCCGGAGGGTTATACCATGTCTCCACATAACGTGTTTCGTTCTTTTTTTCTGCATTTTCTCTCTCAATCTTGTTTCGACACGGAAACCAGTGCCGAAACTCGCCAATTTCCATACAAATTTCTGAGAGCGAGTGAAGATTGAAACACTGTTTCATTCTGAATCATCTTGCCAACCTCGATGATATCGATGTCTTCTCTAATTTTGTATCGAAAATCTATCGAAATCTCACACAGCCCAAAACAAAGACGCAAAAATAAGCAAACATACAAACTATGACCAAATAATAATATTGTTACGTATTTGTCGATAGCTCGATTATTTCTATAGGGTTCGTATCGCTGAATTGTTAAATAAAAGTCTTTATTTACTTCTTAATTCACACTGCTTTATTTCACGACTAAAAAGTCTACACTTGTTTTACTTCACTTGATGTTAACACTTCTACGGTTAAATTACGACTGACTCTGGAGCGCCTGCTCGCCGCCTTATATAGTCTGTCAAACGCAATCTGGAAAATTCTGGCAACACTGGAAATTATCTGGTATCTTCTTCTAGTTCTGGCACTTTCCCTAGAGATGTGTTCAATCATTTTAGTGATGTAAGTGGAGAACCGATTATATTCGCCACACTGCCCTCCACCTAAGTCTGATCGTCCCGATCTGACACATTACTTGTCCCAAATGCTGCTAGCCTTTCCAGATGAACCACTTTCATTTTATTCCTTGGTCTTCCAATCGTTTGTATGCGATACACAACATCGTTGAGCCGTTTAATCACTTTGTAGGGCCCTTCCCAAGTACACTGCAATTTCGGGGACAAACCTTTCTTTCGCTGCGGGTTGTATAGCAAAACTAGATCTCCCTCAACAAAACCTTCTGAGTTCATTGCCTTGTCGTATCTGGCCTTCATCTTGTCACTCATGATCTTTGTTCGCTGTCTTACAAGTTCATGTATTTCTCTCATTTCCTCTTCCAGAACGTTGTTAGATTGTCTGGCATTTATTCCCGCATCAGCACTTATCCCAAATTTCAAGTCAGCTGGCAGTCGAAGATCACTACCAAAGATTACTTTTGCAGGAGTCCGACCTGTTGTATCGTGTACGGCCGATCGATATGCCATCAGGAACAGAGGAATATGAGTGTCCCAATCTCTCTGGAACTTATCCACCACCTTTCGTAAATGTTCCTCTAATGTTCTGTTAAATCTTTCTACCATGCCGTCTGATTGTGGATGCAACGCAGTTGTTCGGGTTTTCCTAATACCCAGTGTTTTGCACAGCTCCTGAAACACAACTGATTCGAAGTTCCTTCCTTGGTCAGAATGTAGCTCTATAGGTGCACCATATCTCGCCACCCAATTGTTGGTGAATACTTCGGCTATAGTTTCTGCTTCTTGATTTGGAATCGGGTACACCTCCGGCCATTTGCTGAAGTAATCCATGACTACCAGTACATATTTGTTTCCAAGTTTGCTAGTAGGAAATGGCCCAGCTACATCCATGGCAATTCTCTCAAATGGTGCTCCTGAGTTGTATTGTTTCATCAGCCCATGACTCCTGGATTTGGGACCCTTAGCCTTTATGCACACGTCGCAGTTCGCAATCCACTCAACAACTGTCTGACGGCAGCCGACCCAATAAAACCTCTTCTTGATTTTCTCTACCGTCTTTGTTACTCCAAGATGACCTCCACTTGGACCATTGTGTAGTTCATTTAACACATCCGGTATTCTTTTCCTTGGAACAACTATCAATGTTTTAGAACTTTGACCATCTTCACTCTCCCAAACACGATGTAGGCAACCATTTACCAATTGCAAACTATTCCACTGTGCCCAATATGATTTGGCAACAGGACTTTCTGCTGACATCTCTTCTTTTGATGGTCGTTCGTTTTGCTCCAAACCAATCATTACACGTGCCAGATCTGGATCTTCTATCTGACACTTCCTTAATTGTTCCGCATTCCATTCGTCTGTAGATGTTATTGTCATTAGCCGAACATCTATGATGTCTTCCTTCTCCTCAGCTTTAGAGAAATGCTTGCATTCAAGATTACATGGTCGCCGCGACATTGCATCAGCATTTCCATGGGTACTGCCTTTGCGATGGTCTATAGAAAAGTCATAATTTTGTAGTCGCTCAATCCACCTTGCTAACTGACCCTCCGGATTTCGGAATTTCAAAAGCCATTTTAACGCTGCATGATCAGTCCTGACGTGGAATCGTTGACCATAGAGGTACTTATGGAAGTGTTTGATGCATTCTACCAATGCCAATAGTTCTCTTCGTGTTACACAGTAATTTCTTTCTGGTTTCCCAATTGATCGGCTGTAGTATGCGATAACCTTCTCCTGTCCGTCGATTTCCTGTGACAAAACACCTCCTATAGCATAACCACTCGCATCAGTATCCAAAATAAACCTCGCTCCTGGAACCGGGTATGCTAGCATTGGAGCAGTACAAAGCCGATCTTTTAACGTTTGGAAAGCCATTTCTTGTTCCTTCCTCCACTCAAAAGTCTTATTTTTCCTCATAAGCTCCGTGAGACTATTTGCTACGCTGGCAAAATTTGGTACAAATCGGCGATAGTATGTGCACAGCCCAAGAAAGCTTCGCAATTCATGTAGATTCCGAGGTCTTGGCCAATTTTTTACTGCTTCTATTTTTTCGTTATCAGTGCAGATGCCCTTTGTAGTCACTTTATGTCCCAAGTATTTTACTTCTTTCTTGAATAATGCACATTTCTTAGGACTTAACTTGAGACCAGCGCCAGCTATTCTTCGGAAAACTTCCTCCAAATTTTTGAGATGTTCATCAAAGCCTTTTCCCAATACAATGATATCGTCCAGGTACACAAGACATGTTTTCCAGTGCAATCCTTTCAGTACCTGATCCATAAGTCTCTCAAAGGTAGCTGGAGCATTACATAATCCAAATGGCATCACCGTAAATTGCCAAAGACCATCGCCAACACTGAAGGCTGTTTTCTCCTTGTCTTCCTCTTTTACTTCGACTTGCCAATAGCCGCTTTTCAAGTCCAGTGTTGAAAACCATTCCGTTCCAGATAGCGAGTCCAGAGTGTCGTCAATTCTTGGCAATGGGTAACTATCCTTTTTCGTTACATCATTCAGTTTCCGGTAGTCAACGCAGAATCTCATCTTGCCATCTTTCTTTTTAACAAGTACTACCGGAGAACTCCATGGACTGACTGATGGTTCAATTACCCCACTGTCGCTCATTTCTTGTATAATCTGGCTCACCATTTGACGTTTCGCTAATGGAACGCTGCGAGGAGCCTGACGGATTGGCCTTGCATCACCGGTGTCAATGTGATGCTTCACAATATTTGTCCTGCCTGGTTTTGTACCATCCTTATCAAATATGCTAGAATACTTGGCAAGTAATTCTTTCGCCTTTCTTTTGTGATTCTCCTGCAGTTCTTCTGTCCAAGCATTTATTTCATCTGAAAGATCTGTATTGCTAGTAGAAACTTCTCCTTGGGATTGTTCGCAATTCATGATGATGTCAACCTCTTCGCATTTTCCCAATATAGCACCTTTGGAGAGTTTGATTGGTGACTTGAACTCATTAAGTACTCTTACTGGTAGTCGTCCATCTTCTTTTGTCATAGCCAGGGTTTTTCCAACAAGTACATCGGATTTAGTTTCTGTTTCTGCTTCGACAACCCACAATTTGTTTGTCCCACAATCTCCATCAATCTTTGCCCAAATAATTGCCTCGGACTTTGGCGGTATCTGCTGATTCTCTTCCACGAGCACTTTCTTACTGCTGCATCTCTTATCGTAGCCAAAATTTAGCGGCACCTCCAAGTTTTTGTAACTCATAACCTTGTTTTTCATGTCAATCTTAATGCCTTGGTCGATTAGGAAGTCCACACCAATTATGACTTCATCAACAATTTCCGCCACTATGAAGGTGTGTAGTACGACAACATTTCCAATTACAACTTCGCATGTAACTTCCCCTAGGACTTGGGTATCCTCGCCTGTTGCCGTACGCAATTTTGCTCCATACAATGGCCTTATTTCCTTCTTTACCAAGTCAGATCGAATGATGGAATGAGATGCTCCCGTATCCACAGTCAATATCTGCTCCATTCCGTCCACCAAACCACCAATAGTAACATTACTCGTGCTTCTTCCCAACTGAGAGACAGAGATTATGGGGCATTCCATTGTGGGGACCAGCCCACGCCCCTTTTGGCTGGCCCGCTTTAGTTTAACGACTCAGTTGATTTGGGCGCTTGTTCATACCCATCAATATTCCGCTTGCGCCCATCGGCAGTGCTGAACTTACTGGAACTATTGCTGCAGTGGCGTGCTATATGTCCTATTTTTCCGCATCTGAAGCATTTCACAGCATTACTTTTCTTTTTCTGCATTTCATTCAACGCCTCCCATATTTTGCTTAGTAAGTCTGGCGTTTCCACTTCCACACGATGAGCCTTGTAAGTGGGCTTGCTTAATAGAGATGCCGTTTCCTGTGTCAAAGCATATGAGACCGTTTCAGCGAAAGTTCCATTTGGGTTTGCATAGGTAGCCCGCTTCGTTTCAATATCTCGTATTCCATTGATGAAGCTTTGAATTTTCATTCTTTCGATGAATTCTTGAGGTGCTCCTGCGTTTGCCAAATGAGCTAGCCTCTCAATCTCAGAAGAAAATTCTTGTAACGTCTCATTTGGTTTCTGGAAGCGATTCTGCAACTCCATTTGATATATCTGCTTCCTGTGCTCGCTACCATAACGTCTTTCAATGGCACCCATAATTGCGTCATAGCTGTTCCTTTCGCCCTCGCTAACAGTCTGTAATATTTCTGCTGCAGGTCCTTTCAATGCTACGAACAGGGCAGCGACTTTGTCCTCCGCACTCCAATTATTTACAACTGCCGTTTTCTCAAATTGTAGCTTGAATACTTGAAATGGACCACTTCCATCAAACGACGGAGGTTTTATCTTCTGTGTAGCAGTTGAAGCGACTGGACGACTTAGTTGAATATCCTGGAGACGGGCTTTCAATGCTTTTACATCGTCCTCTAATTTTTCTTGTCTTTCTTCAAGGACCTCCTTAACTTGTATAATTTTTGCATCCTGTGCCTTGAATTGTAAGGACATGCGTTCTTCTTGTGCCTCCAACTGAGCCGCAATGCCGGACACCTGTGATGAAAGTACTGACTGTTGCAATTCCATTTTTGACGTTATCTGTGCCTGTTGTTCTTCGATTTTTGTCGACATCTGTGCCTGTTGATCTTCCATTTTTGCCGATATCTGTGCCTGTTGTTCTTCGATTTTTGTCGACATCTGTGCCTGTTGATCTTCCATTTTTGCCGATATCTGTGTCAGCACAGCCAATATCGAGTTCATATCTACGTTTGCTACTGACTGTGGAGCCTCTTCCTTCTGGGTTTCTTCCTTTTGCACCTCTTCCACATCATCGTTGAAATCAAACTCATCTACATTAATGTTATATGCTTCCATAGCTACTCTTAACCTTGCCTGTAGTTCAATTTTATTGCCGGTGGTACTCAGGTTTCTCTTTTCTAACTCCCTTTTAAGTTCTTGGATTTTCAGATCATTTAACTTTGCCATTATTCTTATTTCGTTATCCTTGTCTCGTTATCCTTGTTTCCTTATCCTTGATTCGTTATCCTTGATTCGTTATCCTTGCTTCGTTATCCTTGGTCCTGGAATTTATTTAACAATCCCACTTCTGACACCAATTGTTACGTATTTGTCGATAGCTCGATTATTTCTATAGGGTTCGTATCGCTGAATTGTTAAATAAAAGTCTTTATTTACTTCTTAATTCACACTGCTTTATTTCACGACTAAAAAGTCTACACTTGTTTTACTTCACTTGATGTTAACACTTCTACGGTTAAATTACGACTGACTCTGGAGCGCCTGCTCGCCGCCTTATATAGTCTGTCAAACGCAATCTGGAAAATTCTGGCAACACTGGAAATTATCTGGTATCTTCTTCTAGTTCTGGCACTTTCCCTAGAGATGTGTTCAATCATTTTAGTGATGTAAGTGGAGAACCGATTATATTCGCCACAATATTGTGGCGAATATAATCGGTTCCACTCTCATTTCACTAAATGACTGAACACATCTCTAAAGAAACTGCCAGAACTAGAAGAAGAGACCAGATAATTTCCAGTATTGCCAGAATTTTCCAGATTGCGTTTGACAGACTATATAAGGCGGCGAGCAGGCGCTCCGCAGTCAGTCGTAACTTAACCGTATAAGTGTTAACATCAAGTCAAGTAAAACAAGTGTAGACTTTTTAGTCGTGAAATAAAGCGGTGTGAATTAAGAAGTAAATAAAGACTTTTATTTAACAATTCAGCGATACGAACCCGATAGAAATAATCGAGCTATCGACAAATACGTAACAATTGGTGTCAGAATTGGAATTGTTAAATAAATTCCAGGACCAAGGATAACGAAGCAAGGATAACGAATCAATGATAACGAAACAAGGATAACGAGACAAGGATAACGAAATAAGGATAATGGCAAAGTTAAACGAACTGAAAATCCAAGCGCTTAAAAGGGAGTTAGAAAAGAGAAACCTGAGTACAAACGGCAATAAAATTGAACTACAGGCAAGGTTAAGAGTAGCTATGGAAGCATATAACATTAATGTAGATGAGTTTGATTTCAACGATGATGTGGAAGAGGTCCAAAAGGAAGAAACCCAGAAGGAAGAGGCTCCACAGTCAGTAGCAAACGTAGACATGAATTCGATATTGGCTGTACTGGCACAGATGTCAGCAAAAATGGAATCACAACAATCATTACTTTTAGAAGAGGTGTCCAGAATTGCAACTCAGTTGGGAGCGCAAGAAAAACGCATATCCTCACAATTAAAATCACAGGATGCAAAAATTACGCAGGTTGAGGAAAGACAAGATAAAATTGAGGATAATGTAAAAAAGTTGGAAGCCCGTCTTCAGGAGATCCATATAAGTCGTTTAATCGCTTCAACTGCTACACAGAAGATAAAACCTCCGTCGTTTGATGGAAGTGGTCCATTTCAAGTATTCAAGCTACAGTTTGAGAAAACGGCAGTTGTAAATAATTGGAGTGCGGAGGACAAAGTCGCTGCCCTGTTCGTAGCATTGAAAGGACCAGCTGCAGAAATATTACAGCCTGTTAGCGAGGGCGAAAGGAACAGCTATGACGCAATTATGGGTGCCGTTGAAAGACGTTATGGTAGCGAACACAGGAAGCAGATATACCAAATGGAGTTGCAGAATCGCTTCCAGAAACCAAATGAGACATTACAAGAATTTTCTTCTAAGATTGAGAGGCTAGCTCATTTGGCAAACGCAGGAGCACCTCAAGAATTCATCGAAAGAATGAAAATTCAAAGCTTCATCAATGGAATACGAGATATTGAAACGAAGCGGGCTACCTATGCAAATCCAAAAGGAACTTTTGCCGAAACGGTCTCATATGCCTTGATGCAGGAAATAGCATCTTTGTTGAGTAAGCCCACTTACAAAGCTCATCGGGTGGAAGTGGATGCGCAAGACTTGCTAACTAAGATATTGGAGGTGTTGAATGAATTGCAGAAAAAGAGGAATAGAGCTGTGAAATGCTTCAGGTGCAGGAAAACAGGGCACATAGCACGTCATTGTAGCAAGGGCTCCAGTAATTTCAGCACTGTGGACAAGCGAAAGCGCAAGGTTGACGGGCATGAGCAAATGTCCAAATTAGTAGATCGCCAGAAAGGAACCATACAAGGAAATACTGATGCCGTATTGCGAAAACCATGTAACCTCGAACGAAAGAATTCCTCCAGAGCTGAGCGGAAGGAAGTCGTCGTAAATGTTCGGCGAATGACAATAACATCCACAGACGAATGGGATGCGGAACAATTAAGGAAGTGTCAGCTAGAAGATCCAGATCTGGCACGTGTAATGATCGGTTTGGAGCAAAATGAACGACCATCAAAAGAAGAGATGTCATCAGAGAGTCCTGTTGCCAAATCATATTGGGCACAGTGGAATAGTTTGCAATTGGTAAATGGTTGTCTACATCGTGTTTGGGAGAGTGAAGATGGTCAAAGTTCTAAAACATTGATAGTTGTTCCAAGGAAAAGAATACCGGATGTGCTAAATGAACTACACAATGGTCCAAGTGGAGGTCATCTTGGAGTAACAAAGACGGTAGAGAAAATCAAGAAGAGGTTTTATTGGGTCGGCTGCCGTCAGACAGTTGTTGAGTGGATTGCGAACTGCGATGTGTGCATAAAGGCTAAGGGTCCCAAATCCAGGAGTCATGGGCTGATGAAACAATACAACTCAGGAGCACCATTTGAGAGAATTGCCATGGATGTAGCTGGGCCATTTCCTACTAGCAAACTTGGAAACAAATATGTACTGGTGGTAATGGATTACTTCAGCAAATGGCCGGAGGTGTACCCGATTCCAAAACAAGAAGCAGAAACTATAGCCGAAGTATTCACCAACAATTGGGTGGCGAGATGTGGTGCACCTATAGAGCTACATTCTGACCAAGGAAGGAACTTCGAATCAGTTGTGTTCCAGGAGATGTGCAAGACACTGGGTATTAGGAAAACCCGAACAACTGCGTTGCATCCACAATCAGACGGCATGGTAGAAAGATTTAACAGAACATTAGAGGAACATCTACGAAAAGTGGTGGACAAGTTCCAGAGAGATTGGGACACTCATATTCCTCTGTTCCTGTTGGCATATCGATCGGCCGTACACGATACAACAGGTCAGACTCCTGCAAAAGTAATCTTTGGTAGTGATCTTCGATTACCAGCTGACTTGAAATTCGGGATAAATGCCGATACAGGAATAAATACCAGACAGTCTAACAACGTTCTGGAAGAGGAAATGAGAGAAATACATGAACTTGTAAGACAACGAACAAAGATCATGAGTGGCAAGATGAAGGCCAGATACGTCAAGGCGATGAACTCAGAAGGTTTTGTTGAGGGAGATCTAGTTTTGCTATACAACCCGCAGCGAAAGAAAGGTTTGTCCCCGAAATTGCAGTGTACTTGGGAAGGGCCATACAAAGTGATTAAACGGCTCAACGATGTTGTGTATCGCATACAAACGATTGGAAGACCGAGGAATAAAATGAAGGTGGTTCATCTGGAAAGGCTAGCAGCATTTGGAACGAGTAATGTGTCAGATCGGGACGATCAGACCATGGTATAATGAGAAGGTAGAAGCATTACGAAAAATGCAACCCTCCCATTATATTTGTTGTTGCCTCATGTCGCTAGACTGTCAAACGTGAATTGTCCAATTGGCGAACACACATCCACACACTGAATATAATTTGACAGTTCAGAATCGTTCCCAATAAGCACTGAAAAAGAAATTCTCAAACGTTGAAAATATTGTTTCTAAATTTGAGAATCAGCATATATCGACGCTTCCAAACTATACTGTACTAAGTCTGAAAACTGTGTTTTGCAGGGGAAGCTCTCGAAGTTTAAATTCGATATGAAACTTCAGTTGTGCGCTAAGTATATTTTCGCTTGTAACTTCTATTTGGATTGTAAAGTTAATACCAAAACTCGATACCATCTAAGTTAGGGTACGCTTTGTATAAAACCATAAGAAAAAATTAAAACTTGCTACGTTGTTTTTCATGGCAAGCCTTCAATGTTTTTTTTCTGTAAAAATGTCGAGTTGTATTATATGTACACTTTTGCTTATAACTTTTGATTGGATTGTCCGAATGATACCAAAATTTGACAGCATCTAAATTAAGACTCGCAATACGCAAATGCTAAAAACGGGAAAACATACTAAGTCGACTTAGTACAGTATTGTTTGGAAGCGTCGATATATAATTTGAAAATAAAAATAGTTTCAAGAGCTCATCAAATATTATTACGAGTATCCATTTCAGAATAACTTACAAAACATTTGAGAAAAACGTCAGCGTTCGTTATTCTACTCGAGCGGTCTCTGAACGGTCGAAGTCATGATGGTTGAAAATTATTGTGTGTAAGGATGATTTTGTATTTTTCCCTCTTATTTTGTTTGCTTGTCGCTTTTTGTGAATTTACGCAAATTTTTATTAAAATGTAGTTTGTTTCTACATAGTCATGTATATACATATATTAAAAGAGATATTAATATACTCACATAACTTGTCGAAAAGCACCGGCGAAAATCCCCCGCACGGGTAAATAAAAAATATTACATCAGAATACAAATATGCAGTACATACATACATACATCTATTGATTCCATTCCATTTCATTTCATTTCATAACTAACGTTTGATGTTTGAGATTAGTTCTCGAATGAACCTCAAGTTGCAAATTAAGAAAATCTTTATTGGGTAAACAAATGTACGTATGTGTGTGCACACATAAATAAGAATTGACAATTTAAGGTTAGTCTCGAAAGATCTACTAAAAAAATCAACCCTTGTGCTACTACCCTAGAAGTGTACCCTGGATCAGACTTAAGGCTGGTATCGACCTCTCAAGAAACAGCTCAAGAAATTTTTAGCTTTATTTCTTGAGTGAAAAATAGTAGTAGGCAAGAAATTTTGACGTTTATTATCCACCGTGAATACCAAGTGAAACGAAGAAGATCATCAAAAACGTAAACAAAATAAACCATTTTGTAAACATGAGAAATTGATAAGTTCTTAAAAAACATTAAATAAAAGCTTTAAATATTTGTTTTCAATAGTTTTATTTTGTTGTTATTTTAGGAAATCATCGAAAGCGACGAGGATGACCTTATATTACTGCTAAACTGTGGTATATTGATGGCCGGAATGGAAGTAGATGTAAGAAATTGATGTCAACTTCCGCTTTGCATCATTACAAAAATTGTGCACTATATTTTTTCCGATTAATTTTTCAGTTTTCACCACCATTTTTATCAACATGTAACAAAAGCCAACAGACGCCAAATTTCTTTAAGAAATAAATGCTCGATGATATATTTCTTGGCAAAACCTGTGTTGCTGTGTTCGCATTATGTTGAAAAATAGTGGTAAAAAAGTGTATTAAATTTCTTGAGAGGTCGATACTCGCTCAAGAAAGTTTCACAAGAAAAATTTCTTGAGCATTTCTTGTACGTCATTTTATATGGAACTTTTGCGTTTCTTGAGAGGTCGATACTAAGCTTTAGGTGGAGGGCAGTGTGGCGAATATAATCGGTTCCACTCTCACATCACTAAATGACTTAACACATCTCTAAAGAAACTGCCAGAACTAGAAGAAGAGACCAGATAATTTCCAGTGTTGCCAGAATTTTCCAGATTGCGTTTGACAGACTATATAAGGCGGCGAGCAGGCGCTCCGCAGTCAGTCGTAACTTAACCGTATAAGTGTTAACATCAAGTCAAGTAAAACAAGTGTAGACTTTTTAGTCGTGAAATAAAGCGGTGTGAATTAAGAAGTAAATAAAGACTTTTATTTAACAATTCAGCGATACGAACCCGATAGAAATAATCGAGCTATCGACAAATACGTAACAATATGGTCGTTCCACTGAAAAGGGAATAGGCGATTACCGTTGAACGGCCGTAGATAAAACTGTCAAAAACAGAAAAAACGCCAGCGAACACACAAGCTATTTCCAGGAATAACACGTGCAAGAGGGTAAAATCAAAACAAAAGACGATAATTTGACAGCTTACTTTTCCAAAAACAAAAGAGCCGTCCTCTGCTGCGTCCACCATTTTATTATTGCATCATGATACAAACATTTAAGAAGAACAAGAAAGAGAAATGTCAAACTGAATCACGATTAGCCACGTGGAGACGGGTTATTGAGCGAGATGTTTTGCTACATGTTTCTCTGGTGAATCAAGTTATGTGGAGACGGGCTTTTATAGTTTGTGAGAAAATTTTCCCACAAATAATTTTAAAGAAATAAGAATTAATAAAAATTCGTATATAAATGAATCATATTTAGAAAAAAAAAGCTTGCACATTGCGCTTATAATATACATTTTTTTTTTTTTAAAAATTGCATTCATTGCTCATTAATACTAATTAATGATATTTTGCCTTAAAAAATAATTTACAACTTATAAGGATTTATTTCATGAAGATAACCGCTTAATTACTGTAGTGAGATGGTTTAAATTTTTAATAATGCGACTTTCACTATTTAATAAAAAAAATAATGAACGAAAAAAATCGTCATTTGTTAGGAAAAATCGTCAAATCGCCATTTTTGGAAAATTCATTAAAATGACGATAAAATCGTCAATTCGGCAACGCTGCTGTCAACATATGAAATTCACCAACACAACCTGGGCTTCGGAGTAAAATTTGTTTCGATAGCTCAGTGGGCCTATTCTGTAACCAATTTGCGACAATTTTCGCATCGATTTAATAAATTTGCGACGAGTTTGGCGATTATGCTATTCTGGACGATTTTTCGGTCGAATTCTATAGTATATTTTGACGGTTCACACAGAGGTATCGAGGAAAATTTTTGTGCCGGTAGTTTTTGCAAAATAAGGCTGTGTGCCAATCGGTAAAAAAAATGAAATTTTGACATAAGGGAGTAAAATTTTGGCAGTATTCGTGGTGAATACTAGTGTCATAATTTTACCTAGCTCAATGGGCTAGGTAAAATTTTGACATTTTGTAAGTACATACACATACAAGTAACACAAATATTTAAAAACAAAATAACATGAGATGATTACATGAATACATTTCTTCTGTTTCCATCAATATTGCCATCAACAATTACATTCATTTTACGTTTTAAAATTGTATCGTTGTCCGTTTTCGCCCAAAAGTTTATCTTTGTAACTGTCAAAATTTTCTATTCCGTTTGGCACAGCAAAATTGTGTTTTTTATCTCAACATGGTAAAATTTTCTACCTCATTTTCCAATAGAGAAAAATGTTGCCGATTGGCACACAGCCTAAGTTACAGAATCCCAGCACTGGATACCTGCCGTAGCTACGCTCCGCTCCGAGGACCTGAACACAACCCACCACACCACAGGATTTGACAACTGACAGCTGAAAAACATCTTTTTGACAAGAGGTAGGTAATTATTAAACAAAATAATTCGTCATCTGTTGAAAAATAAATTTCGCTGTTTACATTCCATTTTCAAGAAAAAAAAAAACAAAAGGATTTTTCCAATACAACTAAAATGCAAGAAAATTGTCCTGAACTTTATGAAGAGGTGAAACTCTATCGTAATGCACGTGAACGTGAAAAATACGATAACATGGCCGATTTGTATGCCATCATCAATACACTGCAACAATTGGAAAAAGCTTACATACGCGACTGCATCACACCGCAAGAATACACAGCCGCTTGCTCCAAATATTTGGTACAATATAAAGTGGCCTTCAAGCAAGTGCAATGCGATGAATATCCCAATGTAGATACATTCGTAAAGAAATTTCGTTTGGATTGCCCGGCGGCGCTCGAGCGGATACGCGAAGATCGACCCATAACAATACGCGACGATAAGGGTAATACATCGAAATGTATTGCAGAAATTGTCTCACTATTCATAACCATAATGGATAAGCTGCGTTTGAAAATGAATACAATGGATTCACTGCAGCCGGATGTTAAAGATCTGGTGGATAATATGGCACGTTTGTCGTTGATACCAAAAGATTTTGAGGCCAAACAAAAGGTGGAAACATGGTTGAGCACTTTGAATGAGATGCAGGCTTCAGATGAACTGACAGAGGGACAGGTGCGCCAGTTTCTATTCGATTTGGAATCGGCATATGGAGATTTTACGAAATTGTTGCATAGTCAATAGTTGCATTTGCGGTCGAAAGAAATTAAGGTTCATATTTTAATTATCCTCGTAGTTTTTAATAAATTAGTATGTATGTATTACTTTTTATGTTCTCAAATCCCTAAACTTTATTTCTTTTAGCTTTAACTAGCTGCATATGATTTAAAGATCTAAATGTTTTGGTACATAAAACATATTTTAAAACAAATAATCCACATTAAATAGAAGAAAAAATTGTGCTTTATTTTTACATGTTTGTGGTAGTATAGTGCATATGGAGAATATACTCTCCAGAATTTCTAAGGAGTATAGCCGTAGCGAAATCTTTGGCCGAATACAGATGTGTCTTTTCGGTTCCAAGACCCAAATTCGATGGGAACGGTTGATGTAGCTCTCGTGAACCAATTATTTATTATAAAGTTAACGGCCGTCACAATCAATGGGAGGCCCAGGACAGAGCTGGACTAATGAGGGGGATGTAGGATTGTTTGGTTTAAAGGAATATGATTGCAGCCGTGGAGACATTATCCGCATGCTGTCCAAATGTTAGGTATGTCGAAGTCAATCATAAATCGGCACGAATCCAGAACCTAGTTGTGCCAGAATTACCCGTGTTCTTGTTGTAATGTCAAAAATACTCGCCAGGAGTTCTAAGGAGCACTGTTCTTGGTCGAATATTTTAAAAAGAACATTTTTTTTCTGCGAAAATGCTCACAAAAACAAAATTATTGCGGTTCCACGTATGGTAAGTAATGAGACCTCCGGTACACTGTAAAAAAAAACGAAAGCATATAAGTCCTCAAAGCTTCGAAAAGCGATTTCCTCAATTCCACTAGCAGTAAGGCATCGAGCCCGGGAAATCCCGATCCCGAATCCCGGGCCTCCCGTACAATTTTTCATCCCGAAATCCCGGGATAGTTTTTATTCAAATCCCGGGGTTTCCGGATTTTGCGGGATGTCATATATGTACACCCCAGTGCAAAAATGCGTTATATTATTTTCTAGCGCAAAAACGAACTTTCGTACAAACAAAAGAAGCGAAAACTCGAAGCGCAAAAATATGAGATAAAAGGGCAAAAACGAACTAAAAAGCTTTGCCGGCATGTTTTTGTGCTTCGAGTTTTCGCGTCTTTTATTTGTACGAAAGTTCGTTTTTGCGCAAGAAAATAATATAACGCATTTTTGCACTGGCGTGCACATATGTAGATAGTAATTTAAAAAAAATATTCAACGTTTTTGATGAAGTTGTTTCTGCCATATTATTTTTAAAGTTACAATATTAAATCACAAGACACCCCCTCTGTTTAAAATTGCTCAACTGCTATGCTTTATATTTTTAAGATACATATAACTTTTGTGTTAAAGTATACAATACAAATCTTTTTTTTTCTTTTCAAAAGTTGAATTCAATAAGCTTTAATTTTTTCTACAAAACATTGAAATGAAATAAATGGTATGTTTTAAAGTACTCATATGTGTATGTTTTTTAAACAAAATTTCAAAGGTAACAGTCTCTTAGGTAATCCCGAAAAATCCCGGGATTGTCATTTTCAAATCCCGAAATCCCGGGATTGCAAAAAAGCTTCGGGATTCGATGCCTTAACTAGCAGCCACCACATACTCAGCAACAACAATCAGCTGAACCATAAAAAATAAAAATGCCAAAAATTTCAATTCAAATTTCGACTTCACCGCTCGCATGCGTATGAACTATGTATATGCGTTTTATTTGCTGTGTGTTTATCTTGGATTTAATCGTATTTTGTATTTTAATTTAAATATTAAGATTATTATAATTATACATGTAGTTTTTAAACCGATTACAATATTTAAAGTTTTTTTTTTTGTTTTTGTATTTAAATGTATGTATGTAAATATGTATATATGAAATTATTTTTGTTTTACTTTCCTTTGCTGTCCCTCCCTTTCAACTCCTCTTTGTAAATGTGTGTGGGGTGTGTGTTTATGTGTTTTCGGGACATTACTTATTTGCATTTCTCTTCTTTCTTTCTAAAACCTACAAGAATTTTCATTCAACTCTTTTTAATCTACATTAAACTTTCTCTGGTTTTGCTTTTATGTCTTGTCTTGTTTTATTTTATGTTTTTCCTTTTCTTAATAATTTTTTCTTGTTTTTTCGCTTCCAATTCGATTTTTTTATGCGTATGTATATTTTTATTTTAAATACATATGTATGTTTATAGCCACGGGGGACTGTCTCAAAAATGCGCATAGGATTTATTTGATGTATTGTTCTTCTATCCTATTAACATGAGTGCATTTTTCGGTTCAATTTAATAAAAAAAAAGGAAGGAAATTACACTGGAGCGTTGTTAATTAAAATACAAAACTCGGTTTTGTCGATATTTTGTCTGTTTTTTTTTTGTTTTGTTTATTATTTATTAGTTGTTTGCTCGTATTTTCAATTTCTTTTAAACAGTGTTTCTCCTACATATGCGCGCATGCTTTTATATTGTACATATATGAACCTATACATATGACAAATTCGCTTGGGCAAACGACAGACGGCAATGCGAATAAAACATTTTTTCGTTTTTATAATTTTATTTTTAATAGTTTCCTTCTTGTTTATTTAAGATTAATAATGCGTGTGTATGTGTATGTATTGTGGTGCATGCGTTCGCTTCACAGCTATTACCGCCAATTTATGTATCTATATTTATATATGCAGAGCTGATGGGAATCGGATTGGGTATAGTCCTATTTCTTTCTTAATTCTGTTTTTATTTTATTTCTTATTTTCTGCTTTTTAAAAATCGCAATCGGCGTTTTTGTATGCACACATTTGAATAATTCATATGTCTGCACATTTATTTGTTTGTATGCATGTATTTACGACTTTCTCCACTTGCATATGCAGCTCAATTCTGCCCAGTCCAATACGAGGGCGAATAACCTTGCTTAGCGGCAGATTTCGATTGACTACTTGTCTGTTGGCGTTGGCCCGTACTATTCGAATCCTGAAAAGGAAAAAAATCGAAAGCAAAAATTACTTGATTGTTTAGAGATACATAAATTAAATTGAAAACTTATTTTACAAAATATCATAATACCGATTGTAGCGAAAATATTTACACAGCAAGCAAAAAAGAAATAAAATATTTGAAATATTCATTTTACAGCTTATTGTACATTTCCGGGATTTAGCTGCTTAATCCCATGTCAATGACTGATATAGGATATTAGAAAGACAATGTAAACATTCCATGCTCATCAAAACTCAAGAAGTCAGTATTTTTATATTTTCCAAAACCGAGTACCTATGTACATATGTATACCAAAAGTTGTGGCGTTCATTACTGTCAAATGAACTGTCAATCTACTTAAGTGCAAACAAGTATTTTTTTTAATTTTTCTTTGTCAAACATTGAAAAAAAAGGATTTTTTGCGACTTTGAAGCCCGCTGAAGCTCGAAATTTATATATCGCTAGCTTAGAGTGCAAATTGTGTAAGTCATTTTTTCACACTTTGTAGAAGAGACAAAAAACAAAAAATAAAAAACCCCAACAATTAAAAATTGAATTAAAATAAAAATTTCGTGCTAAGCACTAACAACTCTTTCAAGTAAAATTGTTAACGTTGTTTGGTATATACATAAAATAAAATACCAACAACAATGTTCATTGCGAACTGCCTACAACAAAAAATTCAGCACGTTTGTGGAGAATATATGCAAAAGCATATACACACTAACGTTAATGTTGAAAATGAAAAAGGCAAAAGTGGGGAAAATCCAACAGCTTGCACAGAGTCTCAATGGCCGAGTGTGTTTATCCGTTGGGTCATTGCGGCTGAAGTTGGAATGGACTCGGGTTCAATCCCCGGTGCATCCACTTCCGAAAAGAGTGCTGATGATCGAAAATGGTTTTTCGTGAAATAGCTATACACTCAACCTTCGCTGTAAATAGTTGTTGAATTTTTTTCCACTTACCCCAACAATTAAAAATTGAATTAAAATAAAAATTTCGTGCTAAGCTCTAAAAACTCTTTCAAGTAAAATTGTTAACGTTGTTTGGTATATACATAAAATAAAATACCAACAACAATGTTCATTGCGAACTGCCTACAACAAAAAATTCAGCACGTTTGTGGAGAATATATGCAAAAGCATATACACACTAACGTTAATGTTGAAAATGAAAAAGGCAAAAGTGGGGAAAATCCAACAGCTTGCACAGAGTCTCAATGGCCGAGTGTGTTTATCCGTTGGGTCATTGCGGCTGAAGTTGGAATGGACTCGGGTTCAATCCCCGGTGCATCCACTTCCGAAAAGAGTGCTGATGATCGAAAATGGTTTTTCGTGAAATAGCTATACACTCAACCTTCGCTGTAAATAGTTGTTGAATTTTTTTCCACTTACCCCAACAATTAAAAATTGAATTAAAATAAAAATTTCGTGCTAAGCACTAAAAACTCTTTCAAGTAAAATTGTTAACGTTGTTTGGTATATACATAAAATAAAATACCAACAACAATGTTCATTGCGAACTGCCTACAACAAAAAATTCAGCACGTTTGTGGAGAATATATGCAAAAGCATATACACACTAACGTTAATGTTGAAAATGAAAAAGGCAAAAGTGGGGAAAATCCAACAGCTTGCACAGAGTCTCAATGGCCGAGTGTGTTTATCCGTTGGGTCATTGCGGCTGAAGTTGGAATGGACTCGGGTTCAATCCCCGGTGCATCCACTTCCGAAAAGAGTGCTGATGATCGAAAATGGTTTTTCGTGAAATAGCTATACACTCAACCTTCGCTGTAAATAGTTGTTGAATTTTTTTCCACTTACCCCAACAATTAAAAATTGAATTAAAATAAAAATTTCGTGCTAAGCACTAAAAACTCTTTCAAGTAAAATTGTTAACGTTGTTTGGTATATACATAAAATAAAATACCAACAACAATGTTCATTGCGAGCTGCCTACAACAAAAAATTCAGCACGTTTGTGGAGAATATATGCAAAAGCATATACACACTAACGTTAATGTTGAAAATGAAAAAGGCAAAAGTGGGGAAAATCCAACAGCTTGCACAGAGTCTCAATGGCCGAGTGTGTTTATCCGTTGGGTCATTGCGGCTGAAGTTGGAATGGACTCGGGTTCAATCCCCGGTGCATCCACTTCCGAAAAGAGTGCTGATGATCGAAAATGGTTTTTCGTGAAATAGCTATACACTCAACCTTCGCTGTAAATAGTTGTTGAATTTTTTTCCACTTACCCCAACAATTAAAAATTGAATTAAAATAAAAATTTCGTGCTAAGCACTAAAAACTCTTTCAAGTAAAATTGTTAACGTTGTTTGGTATATACATAAAATAAAATACCAACAACAATGTTCATTGCGAACTGCCTACAACAAAAAATTCAGCACGTTTGTGGAGAATATATGCAAAAGCATATACACACTAACGTTAATGTTGAAAATGAAAAAGGCAAAAGTGGGGAAAATCCAACAGCTTGCACAGAGTCTCAATGGCCGAGTGTGTTTATCCGTTGGGTCATTGCGGCTGAAGTTGGAATGGACTCGGGTTCAATCCCCGGTGCATCCACTTCCGAAAAGAGTGCTGATGATCGAAAATGGTTTTTCGTGAAATAGCTATACACTCAACCATCGCTGTAAATAGTTGTTGAATTTTTTTCCACTTACCCCAACAATTAAAAAATAAAAAATTTCGCTATGAAAAAAAAATGTCTGTTCATGAATGTAAATATTTTGGACTTACACAATTTTCTTCGCTGAATAACAACGAGTACAAATATGCCAAGTATCACAGACTTATTTAGCGTGGTGCGTATTTGATTTTTCTACCGTTCTACATAAAAATAATTTTTTTCATAAAAGTGGAATTACACAGTTTACACTCTAAGCTAGCGGTATTTTTTTTATACCGGATCGTTTATAATATTTCTAGACCCGTCTGTTGTGGTAATATGTTGTTGTCGTGGTTGTTCTTGTCGTTGCTGTAATTTTGTTTTGCTATTACGTGTTCAATTGTTGTTGCATCAGTAAGCTCTGCTTACTCTAGATAATTATAAAACTACCTCTATTTCTTTATTTACATAGAAGAGATTAAGTAGCAAATCTTACTAGCCTCTTGCAACGAGATTTGTGGAAGTAATGAAAAATTGGCTCTCAGTGAGAGTTGTTAGCAAATACACGAAATTAGAAACTTTTCTGGTTGTCCATGTTTTTGGATAAATTTGCTCACTTCTTCTATTTTCACAATTAAAAAAAATATTATTTGATTTACATTTACTTTTTTATTTGACGCATATTAGCTTTGACATTTATTCTTCTTCTTGCTAGTAAAATTTGTTAATGGCAATTTGTCCACTAAAAATTAGAAAAGTTAACCAGTAACAATTGGTTCTGTTTTGCTGAAGATAATGTAAAGAAACAACAGTCGAACTAGTGATAATTAGTACAAATTATCACAAGTGGGAAAAGAAACGGTCCTACTGTCACATGGAAATGATCCAACGCAAGACCCAAGAACAGAGACCATAACAATTATAACAAATAAATATAAATATCACTCATAACAATTATTGAGTAATGGAAACATTTTTCCATCATCAATAACAATTATTCAAAGATCGATATTTTTTCGATCAGATCATAATTGTTATGAGCAATTTATATTTTTTTCGATCCTCCATAACAATTACTGGATGATGGATATTTTTTAGATCAGCTCTTAATCTGTTATCGATTAATATATCGAAATGAGAACTCGACCGAATGGTAGCCCTACCCAAGCGCTTTCATTTAATACCCATTTTGCGGTGTTCGGTATTCTATATTCGTATTCCGTATCCATATTTACCCGCTTTTCCACAATTATGAGCTGATCTAAAAAATATCCATCATCCAGTAATTGTTATAGAGGATCGAAAAAAATATAAATTACTCATAACAATTATGTGCCGATGGAAAAAATAAAAATTGTCTAATCCCGTAATTTTAACGATTGCCGATATTAGGATAATTGTTATTTTTGGTCTCTGCCCAAGAAATTAACAATTTCGACAGTCTTGGAACAAAGGAAAGGGGTGTTAGACTATTCATCAGATGCTGGACATATGTACATACATATATATCGTCCCCTCAATATAACAATAGCGTATGTGCTCATACGCCATTATTTTTTTATTGCATATTTAGAATCTCCATCATTGATTCTATGTCTGGTCAAAATTTCGTCAAATTCTACTTCCACAAAGTGGGTCAAAATGTCATTGGAAAAGATGGTGTATAATTTCTTGTTCAAAAATTTAATAGATATCTGATTTGACAAAAAACTTTAAATTCGATTTTCTCAAAACCCAAAAAAAAATTATGCGCTATTGTTATATTGAGGGGACGATATGTTTCGTTTAAATTCTTTGCCTTCATTTATTCTTTGTCTTGTTATCCTCTTCTACTTTCTGATATTTTGCGTGCGTTTTTGACTTCAACGTACATACCTACATATGTATATCTTCTCTTCATTGTTTTTCTCCTTTCTTTTCTGCTATTTATCCTACCCCTCTTCCTTTTGCCGTCTTCTTATAGTTTCGTTTCGTTCTTCAATTTAGAAAAAAAAATTATTTCGAAAACATTTTGTGTTTAAAAAATAAAAGTCTGCATCTTACAATTATTTTTAATTAACTTTGCCACTGAAGAAGTATAAAAAGAAAACTGATTTAGAAAAAAACGTTAATTTGAACTACGTACCAGAAGTCTACAACGTCTTTATTGCAATATGAATATTATTGTTATATATATATAATTATACAAAAAAAATTTATTTAAAAAACGGATGAAGAGTTTTTAATGAAAATAATACATACGTATGCGCATAGTATTTTGATTTTTAACTATTGATTCTAAATATACATAGACTTACCCGGCGGGATGAACTATGAATCCTGCCGTCCATCTAATGGTGTGTCCCATAAAAAATCAAAAGAAATAATAAAATAATAAAAAACATTTTTTTGTGCAATTTCCATTATTTAATTACTTTATTAAAATCTATGATTGACTTTTTATGAGCTTTTTTCTTTTTTTTTTTTTTTTTCTAACTTAAAGAGCAAACAATTGCATTGCGTTCATTGTTTTTTTTTAACTTGATTTAATAATGAGTATGATGAGGATTGTGGCCGCTGTGGTGCAGTGGGTAGAGTGCTCGCCTGCTATGCCAGAGGTCTCGGGTTCAAACCACGGTCCGAGCCAAACAAATTTTTCTAATTAGTAAAAATCCAATTATTGGGTTTTTTAAGAGCAGCGGTCACCTCTCGGCAGTGGGCGGCATACCCTCCGAGAGTATTTCTGCCATGAAAAAGCTTCTCACAAAAAATGCATTCGCCGTTCGGAGCCGGCATAAAACTGTAGGTCCACCCAATTAGTAGGAAAAACAAAAAGGAGCACACCTCGAATTGGGAGAGAAGCTCGGCCATAAAACTCGTCAGAGTTATAATAGCGCCATTGTATTATATTATATTATTATATTATATGATGAGGATTTACGAAAAAGATTAGCACAGGAAAGGATATCATGGAGAGTGAAATTTTGATACTTTTTTGTTCGTAATTCAAAAGTTGTGTTGGCATTAATTGTGACTTTAATATATGAATTATGTATGGAAATACATATGGGCTAATCCTGAAAAAGTCAACCAAGAGCATGAAATTAAAAATGGTCCGAACTTTTTTTTGGTATTTGTTAGTAAAGATAATACATGTATATGTTAGAAAAACATAAGCATTTTCTATTCGTTCTTAAACTCAGGCTGAGAAAAATCACCAAAAAAATAATTTTCACTAAGACTTTTTTATTAGCAAAGTATCATTTTTTTTCTTCGCGGGTTTAGTTTATTGAAAAGAGAGTTATATTATTGTTACATGCTCTAATCATTCTACTTAGAACGTAATTTAATTTAAGATTATCAAATTTGCGAAGCTAGTAAGAATAAAGGAGTTTTTTTACTTTAAAATTTCGCATATCCTTTTGTCGCGTGCGTTACCAAAAAACTATATAAATAGTTATTAAACCTAGGAAACCACTTGAAATAAAAAAAAATTTCAGTGACAAAGTAAGCTAGTGTACCTTTTTCCAAAAATAAAATAAGTTTTGTCCGAAAGCTGAATGTTACCACTTTATGTGTGTTTTAAATTTGTCGCGTGCGTTACCGTACGTGTAAAAATTCAATCTATGTATATATATAAAAATGAATCACTATCTCCTTGGTCATCGCATCACGCCTGAACGGATGGAACGACTTCGATAATTCTTATTTTGTTGAGTTTAGTATTGTCTGAAGAAAGTTCTATTGGAAAATAATTTCAAAAAAGTTAAAAGGGCGTGGCACCTCTCATACAAACAAAACGTTTCATAATGTATATGTATTTCTGAAAATATTCTTTGTAAGGCTTAGAACTTGGGATGATATATATAATAGAGACGAACGTTATTACGAAAAGGGGCGTGGCACCTCCCATATACCCCAAATTTTGTATACTCAATATCTCTGGAAGTGTTCATGGTAGGACCCTGGAAATTTGTAGGGACATAAAAAATGTTAAATGGGAGCTATTGGAAAAGGGGGCGTGGCATCTCCGATACAAACTTTATCTCTCTAAGTTATGGAAAAGTGTTCCAAACATTATTGGAATTAAAAGTTTCCGTTGGTTTTCATACATCGATGGCGACTTTATTGAGGTTGCTCGAACAGATTATTTGCCGAAGAAAAAATTAAAGTACAACGTACGTAGTTTTAAGATATTTTTTACTTATTCTATCAAAATACTTTAAATGTACTTTTTTATTCATTCTTTGCTAAAAATTCATTAAAAATAAGAATTAAAAAAAAAATTTTTGTTTTATATTTTTTCATTGGGAAATTTTGTCGCGTGCGTTACTGTCGCGTGAGTACTACTATTATAGTCCATAAACAAAATTAGAGAAATATTTTTAAAATTTCGTAAATCTACGAACCTAAGGTACTCTTCGAACTTCATTTCCTCATTTTTAGTAAACATGTTATTGTGAAAAATTCGCTAAATTTTGCATACTTCTAGACGCATTAAAAAATAACTTTCTATTTTTTGTCGCGTGCGTTACCACTATATATTTGCGTGTATATCAGAACTTAACTGTTACTCCAGCTTAAATTTTCTCGTGAATGTAGTACTCTGGTAGTGCTTTGCATTAGATAAAATAAACATGTAATCCTCTCGTTGTTTCCCTCCTTTATCATTGATTATATGCGTACGAATGTCGCGTGCGTTACCCAGGATTAGCCCATATGTCTACATATATACATATATGTGCCGTTGAATTAAAGTAGTAAATTGAATGGAACAGAGAAAAATCAATTTTTTGTCAATATTTAATCCATTGGACCAATTCGGATTTTTAATAGGGAATATAATGGATTTGTAGTGTTAGAGAAGGAATAGTTGTGAACCAGAAATCTTAAAGCAAAGTTAATGGCGAAAAAATTTACTTTTATAACTTAAGTGCTTTTATTGAATACAATTTTTACGAAAAGCAGAATTAACTCTACACCTTTTCCAGTTTAAGTTCAGAAAGTTACAATTGAAGTTCAGAAAATTACAATTGAAGTTCGGAATTTCCAATTGAAATTCAGAAAATTACAATTGAAGTTCAGAATTTCCAATTCAAGTTCAGAAAGTTAAAATTGAAGTTCAGAAAATTACAATTGAATTTCAGAATTTCCAATTGAAGTTCAGAAAATTACAATTGAAGTTCAGAATTTCCAATTGAAGTTCAGAAAGTTACAATTGAAGTTCAGAAATTACAATTGAATTTCAGAAAATTACAATTGAAGTTCAGAAAATTACAATTGAAGTTCAGAAAGTTACAATTGAAGTTCAGAAAATTACAATTGTAACTTTCTGAACTTAAACTGGAAAAGGTGTAGTTAAGTTTTTCTTATTGAATTGAATTATTTCCGATAAGAGTTTATCTCCATTTAACTCGAGCTAAGTGTTTTTAATAAGCTGGAAATGCAAATAAATATGCGCACCTAATTCTAGTTGGGATGTTTTAGGATTATTTTTGATATCTTAATAAATTTTCAAATATTACTCCGATTTAAATGGGGATAATACAGATCGACGGGCTTTCCAAGGATTACCACTATAGCAATAACTTAATTTCGCATTATCTCGAGTCAGGCTACTTTAATTTGCGGGCACAGATACATATCGAGTTCAGGTTACGTTGGCCAAGATCCAATTTGGCTCAGTTGATGTCATATGTCTGCTTGGCCATCTCTGACACGTACATACAAATATATTAAAGAAATAGTTTTTTTGTATAATGAAATCGGTTTCTCAACCGACACTAACGTGATATGACCAAAAAATGTTGCCTTTGCTATAATTTTTTAATTTAGTTGTTAAATATTTTCATTTTACTTTGCACAAAATAATTTTTTTTTCTACACAGAGAAAAATACATATGTACATTGATATCACATTAATTTTAATTTTATTATCCTGTCAGTCCATAAACCATGGTTGTTGTTGCATATTTTCATATGTATGTACATATATATTAAAATTTTATTTTATTGACCAAACAGAATTATCAATTTAAATTGATGTTATATCAAATATATATTTTTTCGCAGTGTAAATAATTTAAAAGCGTTTACAAAAAATTTAACAGCTTTAAATTGGGCAAAGTTGAATTAAAAATACAAGTAAGAAAGAAAGATGGTTTATTGTAAAAAAAACCCGAAAGCAAAAAAAGCATAAGCGAACAAAAATATATTTTTAAATAATAGTTTGTTTTGTTTGAGACCCGATTGTTCCTGTCACCGTTCAAGCTCCGTCTTGACATACAAGTATTTATTTGGCATTTTCGATTCGCCATCGAATAAGCGATGTCGGATCGAACAAAAATATTCGAACCTATAATGAGTAGTAGCCATACTCGCTAGCTGGTCGATAAAAATTTCCCTCTACCCACAACCATTCACATATAAATTTCACAGATAGAAATTTATAGCGAGTAGTTTCTGAGTTTCTGAAAAATTGTGAATCGAAAGCGGCTATTATGTGATTACGCCAACACGGACTAATTACTTTCCCCTGGTTTTGGTATTGGGACCTAGTTGCCATCTTTCACATGTCAGAAATTGACAACGGGTGGAGACAGATTGAAGGCCTTAGTTGGCAACATTACTACCGCTGGTTCCAGGTGTTTTAGCATCGCCATGGATATACCGTCTGGTTCTATAGATTATGAGGCAGGTTTAACCTTTACTTTTTGTATTTTTCATATTTGCAAAATTCAGAAAATTCCAAGATCTGCAGAAGTGACATGAAGAAACAGCTTGAGTATGTACTTAGTATAATATTTTGAAGAAACAACCCAGCAGTGTTTGAGGTAAGGAGGTGCATATTCAGTAGAATATTCAATATGAAAAATAACCTGAAACTGAGTTCAAAATTCATTGCTGAAAAAATAACTGAACACGCAGTGAAGACATCAGGTGTACGGAAATAATATGCTATGGAAGTTCTCCCTGCGTACTCAGGCCTTTTTTCATACAGAAAATCTCCCTTCTCGTTCCCTGCTGGGAAAAAACATAAATACATATGTATAGCTCGTATGAGAATTTTAGTTAAACAAAATACCAAATAAGTTAAAAAAAAAATGAACACAATTTATGAATGAGGGGTGAAGGAAAACCTATAAAGAATGTGTGTATATACCAGAGTTGTTAAAGAATTCATTCCTTTGGAAATTATAAATTCCCATCCAGGAGGAACTCAGTTCCTATTTGCAATTCCGGCTAGGATCGACTGCCCTTCTCTGCTTGAGAGGTTGCTGTTAAATATTCTAAATAGAAAGCTTCGGTTTGACGTACATATTTCATATTAATATCAACAGAGTACTTTCTTGACAAATTCTTTACTTGGATTTATGTGAATCAAAATTTGTTCTAAAAACCAATTGAAGTTTTTCTGGCATAATAATGGTAATAACAAGTAAGGAAGCCTAAGTTCGAGTGGAATCGAACATTGGATACTCAGCTGTATGTTTTCATTGTTTGTTTGCGTTTGATAGATTTTATATAAAGCGAGTTTTGCATAAAGTGGGCGTAGCCACGCCCATTTTCAAAATTTTTATCAGTCATCCAACTAAGCATATGAATATTATTCTTTGTGCAAAATTTCATTCCTTTATGACTTCTAGTTACAAAGATGTCACGTTACAAATTCCCAAAGGGTGTTCCAGAAATATCTTTGTTAAAAAGTAGGCGTGGTCATAAACCGATTTCAATAAATTTTTGCGTGTCTATTAACACACAAGTTATAAAAGTGTATAAACCAAGTTTCGTCATAATATCTCAATTATTTGTCGAGTTATAGGCTAAGAAATCTCGTATATTCCTTTGTCTAAAAAGAGGCGGTGCCACGCCCATTTTCCAAAATTTGTATATTTTTTGTTTCCGGTCTATTGTGGAACTCTTGCCACAAAATTTCAATGAATTATCTTTATATTTGACAAAGATATCGCTTAAAATGTTTTTATTAGGCCACTTTATAATACCCATATATAAAAGTGGGCGTGGTCGTCAACCGATTTCGCTAAAATTTTCAACATGTATTACCACAAGTAATAAAAGTGTACACACCAAGTTTCGTCATTATATATCAATTATTTGTCGAGCTATGGGCTCAGAAATCTCGTATATTCCAGCTTCTAAAAAGAGGCGGTGCCACGCCCATTTTCCAAAATTTTTGTGTTTTTCGTTGTATGTCCGCAGGTGGCCTCCTGGCATAAAATTGCAATGATATATCTTTATATTTGACAGAAATATCGCTTAAAAAGTTTTTATTAGGTCACTTTATAATACCCATATATAAAAGTGGGCGTGGCCGTCAACCGATTTTAACAATTTTTCGTCCAAACATTTGCCTAAGTAAGTATATGACGCGTACCAAATTTCATCGATATATCTTCAACAGTTTCTGAGTTATGACTCATAAAGCTTTCAATATTTGCTCCTTAATAAGTGGGCGTGGCACCGCCCAATTTCCAAAATTCCATCAAATTTCTTCTTAGGGGCCTGAGCTCAACACGTGGGTAAAATTTCATCACTCTAGCTATATTAGTGGCTGAGATACCAAATTTCCGATTTTTTCTATATAGGAAGTGGGCGTGGTCATGGTCCGATTTCGCCCATTTTCAATACCAACCGTCCCAGTGTCGATACCAACTTGCATTTCAAATTTCATCAAAATATCTCAATTTTTGCGCGAGTTAGAGTGTTTACAGACGGACGGACGGACAGACGGACGGACGGACGGACGGACGGACATGGCTCAATCGATTTCTCTTTTCACACTGATCATTTTGATATATATAAGTCTATATCTATCTCGATTATTTCATTCTGTTACAATCCACCGTTATGTGATTAAAACTATAATACTCTGTGTACTAGTACAGCTGAGTATAAAAATGAGAATCGAAAAAAAATTGAATTCCTAAAACTAAACTACCAACCCTAAGTCCAAACGCAATACTCAATTTTGTATGTGAGATTGGCCTAGAGAAGGTGTTATAATCGGCGGGAGGGCACATAGGTCGCGGTGCGTATCAGCCCCCGAATATCTATCTATCTACCAGAATGGGAATGGCAAGGAATTCATTCCAGGATGAAATAATTCCTTAACAACTCTGTTATATACTTATAGCGTTTTCTTTTCTACACAAAAGGGTTGTCATGGCGAAGCGCAATAATAGCTCAGATTTGCACTACACCCTGTCGAATTGCCGTCCTCTTCGTATTCAGTGCAGCCCTTCACATATGTATGTACAATAGAATACACTCTAAATGTCACAATTGTGTATACTTTAGCTTTTCTGGTATGACGCAATCTATATAATACATATTATGTGTGCTAGAAAGAGACATAAAAGGTATACTTTTTATTCGTTATTGTTATTGATCAGCTGTTTGACAGGGTCATTGTATGCCCCGTCGATAGCACAGAGGGCAAGAAATCTTGCCCTTTCGAATTTTTTTAGGATTGCCCTTTGAGAAAAGATAGCGATGTGGACTGCGATGATTGCACTCATTTAACAAAAGAACACAACTTTTTGAAGGCACTACATGAGTGCGACATTTTTGTGTAGAAAAGAAAACGCTATTAATAATGTACATACATTAATATTGCACATACATAAGTATTTTACATATGAAAATATACCTTCGTACAAACTAGCCGATTGAACAGTAAAAGTAAAAGTGATTGAGCAGCAATTATAGCCAATATGCAATTCTCGATTTATGATAGACACATATGTACATATATATACATACAGCAGCGGCATTTTGTTAACGGTATACATATATATAAAATAAATACATACATATGTACATATGTACATATGTATATCATCACATTACCTGATGGATTGGTTGATGAATCATATTGTGATGACCGGCTGTCGGCATGGGCAAATACATGCCATACGGTTGTGCCGATGTGCCACCAGCTGTTTGAGTATTCGGCATGTTAAAAGGTGGTGGTGTGCCCGAATGGAAATTCTGCTTCTCATACGACTAAAAACATAAATGAAAATAATATATGTATGTATATTTAAAATTAATTTCAAACTCAATTATAATATCAACCTCAATAAAAAAAATTAACACACACTTACATTGACCTTATTCAGCGCTACATGCCCCTTACCATACATGGACGATGTTATATCTGAATTGGTGCCGGTTTGTGGCGGATTTGCGACATTCTGCGATTTCGTCTGTTGATTTACGCTCGACGGGTAAGCGCCCTTTGTGTAGTCTTGCGATGCCTGCGACAGCGTATCGTAACTGGTTGAACCGTAACCAGCGCTGTATGAGGGCTTCGGGAACTGTCCACCAGACGCTGTGTTGGCAGCCGGAATTTGCTGCTGCTTGAAAGTAAACAAATGTTTAATTATATTGAAATATTATAGAATATTTTTTTGAGTGTGAGATTCAAGCAAGTCTCGTAATTTTATTAGAGCATGTGAGGAGACGAAAATGATTTTCGATATCCAGTATGAACTGATAGCCTTCCTTTTGAAATGGGTTCAAAACAAAAATTACAACCAATGTCAATATACCAGGCAGAGAAAAAGTTGCGAATTCTGAAACAATCACTATATCCCACCTTAGAGAGTGGGTTGAATTTGGAATTAATAACGAGAGGAAAATACGAAGGTTCCGTTTTTCTGGAATCGAATCAAATAACAAGGGAAAATTTTCCCAACAGTCTACCACGCGTTGAAAAAAAAGTTATTGGGGGTTGTAGAGGAGGTCGTCCTGATTCTAAATCCAAAAGTCCCGTCGACCGGAGGTGTTTGTAAGTTGTGAAATTTGGGATCCGTACGAAAAGTCGAAAAAAAAATATCGAATGTCGGCGGTAGCCACGGTTAGGGCACACGTCCGGACGGATGGCGTAGCCCAGGGTTATTTTTTGTAAGCGCGGCCGAAGGCCGCCAACGCAGAAAAGTGTTCTGCGCAAAAGCACTGTGGACCGGGCCATATATATTACTCAGGAAAGAGAATTCTGCCGGCTGAGGGTTATTTTTTATTTTTTTATTATTGATGTGTAAAATTCGAGCTTCCATAAGTTGGGCTATTTTTTAATGCTATATTAGAAATTTTTCCAAATTTTTACATGATTAAAATTCGGTACTTTTTGCTTCGACATTTTATCATTCGACATTTTTTTTTCGACATTTTCGGTTTCGACATTTTTTTTTTCGGTCTTTTTTTATTCCGTCTTTTAAGATTCGACATTTTTTTTTTCGGCATATCGTACCAGACCCGTGAAATTTACCAAAGAAACCCCCAAAACTGGGCACCATTACCGAGGAAGGACACTTATAAAAACAACGCACATATGTATATATCGCACCCTAAATCATAGGTGGCCACAAATTAAGCATAAGGGAGCCACACGACAACAACATCAATAAAAATTGCAACAACCTTCTTCTCGGAGTTATAAAAATATTATTTTGCCAAATAACGGTTTATTGCAACAACATACATAAAAAAAATCATACCATGAGCACTTTCTATTCTTAGGTGTCATTTTGAAAAGAACAAATGTACAATGTACCTACATACATACATATGTATAGATATGCTGCAGCTAGGCATTCAAATATTTTGCTAAACAACATGAACGAGGTAGCAGATATAAATGTACAACCATATGTACATATGTATCTATGTATGAAGGCGTAACTACACAATGAATGTCGGTCGAAGCTGGACCGTTAGGTTTGAGTGCTCACCGCGACGAAGATTTCTGTGAAAAAAAAAGAAATGTGCGTTATTCTGTCGAAATTGATTTGGTTGTTGTTGGGAGCCACTCGGAGCCACAGCGATGTTGTTGGGAGACAAACGGAGTCACTGGAGCCATTGGGTGGCCATGTATGCCCTAAATCATAAAGTGACACAACTCAAAATTCAAAAATTTGCAGGAGAGCCAAAAAACTTTTTTTCTTTACAAGCATTCGTATAGAAAACGGCCACGTATAATTGTTATTTTTCGGTCAAAAGAGACACTTATAGAAAAGTTTTTTTTTTAGCAATCGCAAGAGATTTGTTCTGTGCACCCGTTTATGCAAAAAACTCGATTTCAACAAATTTTCAGTTGTGTCACTGTATGATTTAGGGTGCGATATGTGTGTAGAACATCTTTTTGCGTTGGCGGCCTTCGGCCACGCTTTAAAAAAAATAACCCTCAGTCGCCAGAATTCTCTTTCTGGAGTAATATCTATGGACCCATCCAACTACGAACAAATTAGTAACTAAAATCTTGTAAACTATAAGCCTCCGGCAGATTTTGATTTCAGTTTTGAGATCTGTGAGAGGCCCTCTACCCCCCTGAAAAAGTCATTTTTCTCGGACCGTGGTTCCTTATTGTAAAGTCGGCCCCTTTAGTACACAGAGGGAAATCTGAGCTAATAACAACATTAACCACATGCATTATCGAAGGTGAGCTTTGAATAATCAATCGTTTTTCAAATTAAAAATTCAATAAAAAAAATACTCATTTATCTACGTTATAAAATACATATTTATTCCTAATATACATTTCTCATACCGGATAAATTGCTGGTGTGCCATACTGAAAACTACCAGGCATTACATTGCCACTATAGAAGTAATAAGGAACATTTAGCATTGGACCGCTTGAACCAGCTTGCTGCGATATTGTACTTGACACCTGAAAAAATATATTATATATATATATGTATGTAATTCAGGTTTTGTTTCTGTAATATAACAGCGCTACTTACATTGCTAACTGGGCTAGAATTATTGTCCGTTCGTGTGAAACGTGCATCAGTCATTGTTGAATAAGCTACAGAGCCCAAATTATCGCGTCCAGTGCCCAAACTGGTCGGAGTGTAGTTGAGATCATAATAGCCTTGCTGTAAATCAAAATTACAAAAAACCAAAACAAATGGACTTTTGAGTATAATGAAATAAAGTATAAAGTAATAAAACTTAAAAAAAATAAAGAAAAAAATAGTATCGTATATACGGACATATGTATGTACATATTTACAAAAGAAAGTGCGATGCAATAAAGCCAAAAGATTACAGATTAAATAAGCATTGGGAGCGAGAGAGAGAGGTGTGGAGTGTTAGATGCACGTAAATCATATGGGAGAAGGAAAACCGGGAAAAGTGATTGATTTGATGTGTTTAATCGATTCATTGGTTACTTGACGAATTAGCAGCAAAATTTTTACTAAATATATGTATGTAGTTAACCTTTATCGTAGGGATTGCGGGAGATGAATACTGTATGTAGGTTATATACATAGTATAGGTATATGTATGTATGTACAAATTGCATATTCAACAATGGAATTGGACAATTGTTATGTATATGTTATAATATGTATATATATATCGCACCCTAAATCATAGTAACAGAATTAAAATTTTTTTGAAATCGGATCTTTTCATAAACTAGTACGGGTGCGCACCGTAATCCCGAATTTTTAAAATCCAGACAGGACATAATCCAGACAATTTTAAAAATCCAGAAACTACAAAATCCAGACAGTTTAAAATCCAGACAGGACAAAATCCCGACAAATCATAATCCAGACAAAAAAAAATCCAGACAGATCATAATCCCGACAAGCCAAAATCCAGACAGGGCTATCACTCTGTAGCTCTATTTGAAAGCGAAATTCAATTCGAAAGCACAAGCGTAAAAATAATATCAGGAGGAAGAAAAAGAAGATGAGGAAGAAGAAGTAGAATAAAAATAAGAAGAAGAAGAATGAGGATGATGACGATGATGAAGAAGAATAAAAATAAGAAGAAGAAGAATAAAAATAAGAAAAAGAAGAAGAAGAATGAGGATGATGATGATGACGATGATGAAGAAGAATAAAAATAAGAAGAAGAAGAAGAATAAAAATAAGAAAAAGAAGAAGAAGAATGACGACGATGATGATGATGATGAAGAAGAAGAATAAAAATAAGAAGAAGAATGAGGATAATGACGGTGATGATGATGATGATGAAGAAGAATAAAAATAAGAAGAAGAAGAAGAATGATGATGATGATGATGATGATGAAGAATAAAAAGAAGAAGAAGAAGAAGAATGATGATGATGATGATGATGAAGAAGAATAAAAAGAAGAAGAAGAAGAATGAGGATGATGACGGTGATGATGATGATGAAGAAGAATAAAAATAAGAAGAAGAATGAAGATGATGATGATGATGATGAAGAATAAAAAGAAGAAGAAGAAGAATGATGATGATGACGGTGATGATGATGATGATAATGATGATGAAGAATAAAAATAAGAAGAAGAAGAAGAAGAAGAAGAAGAAAATGAAGAAGATGAAAGAAACAACAACCAGATCCTTACCAACACCAACAACAACAACAACAATAAAATCAAAAACAATAACACTGTTATGATGCTTATTAAACGTGAAAAAATCCCGACAAATATAAAAATAGTTTAAAAAAAATTGCGCGATTTTTTTTAAACTATTTTTATATTTGTCGGGATTTTTGTCGGGATTTTTTTGTCTGGATTGTGTAGTGTCTGGATTATGATTAGTCTGGATTTGGTCGTGTCTGGATTTTGATTGGTCTGGATTTGGTCGTGTCTGGATTTTGATTGGTCGGGATTTGGTCGAATCTGGATTGTGTATTTCTGGATTATGTGTTTCTGGATTTTGTTTTTCGGGATTTCGTTACACACCCACTAGTACACACAGAACTTTACAGAACTCTAGCAACTGTTAAAAAATATTTTTGGTTGCTTGTTTTTCCGACAGGGTAGGAATATGATGTATTTTGGAATGATTTTCCGTCGTCCCTTGTCAAGTTTGGTTTGGAGCCAAAACGGAAAAAGTACAATTATACGTAGCCTTTGGGTGTGTAACGAAATCCCGAAAAACAAAATCCAGAGACACATAATCCAGAAATACACAATCCAGATTCGACCAAATCCCGACCAATCAAAATCCAGACACGACCAAATCCAGACCAATCAAAATCCAGACACGACCAAATCCAGACTAATCATAATCCAGACACTACACAATCCAGACAAAAAAATCCCGACAAAAATCCCGACAAATATAAAAATAGTTTAAAAAAAATCGCGCGATTTTTTTTAAACTATTTTTATATTTGTCGGGATTTTTTCACGTTTAATAAGCATCATAACAGTGTTATTCAGCCTTATCGTGAACTTCATGTGAACAAATGTTCCCAAAAATTACAAAGCAAAACAAAAACAAAATGTGAAAAATTGTTATTGTTTTGCTTTATATTTTTCGAGGGAAATTTTTCACATGAAGTTCATGATAGGGCTGATTGTTTTTGATTTTATTGTTGTTGTTGTTGTTGGTGTTGGTAAGGATCTGGTTGTTGTTTCTTTCATCTTCTTCATTTTCTTCTTCTTCTTCTTCTTCTTCTTCTTCTTATTTTTATTCTTCTTCATCATCATCATCATCATCATCATCATCATCACCGTCATCATCATCATTCTTCTTCTTCTTCTTTTTATTCTTCATCCATCATCATCCTCATTCTTCTTCTTCTTATTTTTATTCTTCTTCATCATCATCATCATCATCACCGTCATCATCCTCATTCTTCTTCTTCTTCTTTTTATTCTTCTTCATCATCATCATCATCAATGTCATCATCCTCATTCTTCTTCTTCTTTTTATTCTTCTTCATCATCATCAGCATCACCGTCATTATCCTCATTCTTCTTCTTCTTCTTATTTTTATTCTTCTTCATCGTCATCATCCACATTCTTCCTTCTTCTTCTTCTTCTTCATTTTCTTCTTCTTCTTCATCATCATCATCATCATCATCGTCATTCTTCTTCTTCTTCCTCTTTTTCTTATTTTTATTCTTCTTCTTCTTCTTCTTATTTTTATTCTTCTTCATCATCGTCGTCATCCTCATTCTTCTTCTTCTTCTTCTTATTTTTATTCTACTTTTTCTGCTACTTCTTCTTCCTCATCTTCTTTTTCTTCCTCCTGATATTATTTTTACGCTTGTGCTTTCGAATTGAATTTCGCTTTCAAATAGAGCTACAGAGTGATAGTCCTGTCTGGATTTTGGCTTGTCGGGATTATGATCTGTCTGGATTTTTTTTTGTCTGGATTATGATTTGTCGGGATTTTGTCCTGTCTGGATTTTAAACTGTCTGGATTTTGTAGTTTCTGGATTTTTAAAATTGTCTGGATTATGTCCTGTCTGGATTTTAAAAATTCGGGATTACGGTGCGCACCCGTAGCCTTTCGCTATATCATTGCTTAAATATAAAAAAAAGTTTTTTGGCTCGCCTGAAAAATTTTGAATTTTGAGTTGTCACTTAATGATTTAGGGTGGGTTATGTAGTATTAAAATTATTATAGGCATTTGTTAGAAGCCAGTTAGAAAGCAATTTAAACAAATTATTAGCCAATTGTTAATTCGTGCTTGCAAAATAAAGGATTAAGCAATTTATGCATCAACACAAGTTACAGCGAAATGCACAAAATTGAGGCGTTAAAAGCTTGGGGCGAAAACTATTCTCAAATGTACTATTTTAAAAGCATAATAGAAATTTTGTTATATGATGCACAAATGGAAGCGATAATGAAAATTTCGTAATGCATTTTAAGAGCACAAAACAAATGATTTGATGTACATATAATGCAATACATACATACATACATATACAGAGGCGATAATAATCGTTTAAAAGGTACACATTTGTTATATACATTGTATACGAAAAGTTTCAATTGTGCAATAATAATGATTAGCAATTTTTAAGAATTTTTCATTTTATATGAAAGCTTGTGATTTTTTTCTAATTTTTGTTTTTGTTTTTTTTTTTTAATTATTTGTTGCGGTTTTTTTGTTTGTTCTAAGTTTTGCATTTTCTCCATATGTGAACTCACCACGTGTGGCACTCTCTGTTGCATCATTTGTATATCCTCGTAAGAATAAACTGGTTGCTGATAGTATGGCAATCCAGTCTGTATATATTGACTAACCATTTGGATATTGGGCACCATGCCGCTGGCGCTTGTCTTATTTGATGATGATGAAACGGATGCGGCCGCGGCTGCTGCGGCCACTGCAGATGATGCATTATTACTGCTGCTGCTGCTGCTGATAGCGCCGCCAGCGCCACTGCCAACACCGCCACTACCACTACCACTGCCACTAACAGCACTACTGCTACCGCCACCGGCGCCACTAACAGCGCTAGAGTTGCTATTCGCATTCACATTGCTGGCACTGCTAACACTGTTGCTGTTAGTCACGCCGCCACCGCTCGAGCTGTTGCTATTCACATTCGAACTGTTGGCTGGAAAAAGGAAAAAGAAAAAAGAAAAAGGAATATGAAGTGCGTGTTAAGGATATTGTTCATCATCGAATTATATGGTGCGTTGGCAAAGTGAAATGAGCCGTCGGGTGAAATTGCAATAAGATTGTTGTTATTTTTTTGCCAACACTGTAAGCTCGTAAATAGAGTTCATAATATGTATGTTTTCGAATGTGTAATGCCTACAGTTAACTGAAGTGTTGGCCGTTGAATTGGATGCGACTGCCGAACTGCCGGTTGCTCCACTGCCACTACCGCCCACACTGCTCGATGAAGCTCTGTAAGGTGAAGAGGATAGCAAAACCACATTAAAAATGAACTAAAAAAATATTTATAATTAATATATTAGTCAATTAATAAAAAATAATAGACCAGCAATAACAAAAACAAATTTTAATGCATTTACATACATATTTTATTTTTATATTTTTAGTTTGGCTTACCCCTCATAATGTGAACCACTGGCTGCTGTTGCCGTATCCTTCAATTTAGCACTTGTACTATAGCTACTGTATTGAGAGGATGATGTATTTGTGTTACCAGCAAACCTAAACAAATGCAAGAAAAGCAAAAGAAAAGAAAAATATAACAAAATATTCACTAATTGTGTTAATTTAAAAGGTATTTGCTTTAAAATTCTTCCAAAAATGTTGCGTATACGTCACGGCAATACATACATATAAGTAAAACTAGCTTAGAATTTTAACCAAATTATGTACATGCATAATTTAACACCATTTATAATAAAATGTCCAACCATTTCTCTTCGGAAGTAGCTAGAGTAGACTAAAATATGTAGGCATGCAAAATTTTAAGCCAAAAATCCTAATGATTAAGGTTGTAGGACGTTTCACATAATTCAGAAATGCACAATTCAGATTCGACCCAATCCCGATCAATCAAAATCTAGGCACGACCAAATCCAGACCAATTAAAATCCAGACACGACCAAATCCAGACTAATCATAATTCAGACACTACGCAATCCAGACAAAAAAATCCCGACTAAAATCCAGACAAATATAAAAATATATACCCAATAAACACAACGGATTCGCCTCGAATTCGCGGCGGATTCGCTTTCTCTGATTATATTATCGCGGCAATAGATCGGCGAATCCGAATTCGTAGGCATGCCACTTATCACTAGCGATTCGAGAATTTGTTCGTTCTCGGATTGCTGGCGAATGGCATTTTTTATCATTAACGATTCGAGAATTTTTTATTTCTCTGATCGTTGGCGATTCGAAAATTGGTTCTTTAGCGATTCGGGATTTTTTTATAAATGTCCTTTCGAAAAATTAAAAGTTCAGAGTTTGGTTTACTGGCTGTGGGTTAAATCCGTATAAAATAATACAAAGCACTTAACATATGTTTATAAAGAAAGTTTAACATTGATGAAATAACAAAAGATTACTTATTGAAACAATTTTGAATTGGTTTCTCTACATACTCGTATCTATTTGAATATAAACCGATTTGATCCACTTTCACAAACTCTCCTAAAATTCGCCACGATAACATCTGCGGAACTGTGATATTCGAGTTCAGGTATAAATGTAAAATTTGAGAACTATAATGGTTTTTTAGTGCAAAACAACTTAAAAAAAAAATAGAAAAAAAGGATATCGCGAAAATTGATTTTCTCGAACTTGCCGCGATATCATGCTCGCGTCTGTGTTTATTGGGTATAAAAACAATTTTTTGTATTTGGCTTTGTTCAGAAACTCAGTTTGAAGCGCAACCTGATTTTTTTTAGTACAAGCAGAGCGTTCATAAACGTAAATTTTGCATGAAGCGTCGCTCATCACAATCATCAAAAAAATAATTACTGCCGATATTGCGTATCCTGCTGCGTTTCTGAACATACCCTTTGTCTGTATTTTTTAACATTTAATAAGCATCAGAACAGTGTTATTGTTTTTGGTTTTATTGTTGTTGTTTTTGTTGTTGTGGTGTTGTTGGTGTTGGTAAGGATCTGGTTGTTGTTTCTTCTTCATCTTATTCATTTTCTTCTGCTTCATCATTATTATCATCGTCATCATCTTATTCTCCTTTTTCTTCTTCTTCTTCGCCATTAATATAATATAATACAATGGCGCTATTATAACTCTGACGAGTTTTATGGCCGAGTTTCTCTCCCAATTCGAGATGTGCTCCTTTTTGTTTTTCTTACTAATTGGGTGGTCCTACAGTTTTATGCCGGCTCCGAACGGCGAATGCTTTTTTGTGAGAAGCTTTCTCTTGGCAGAATTACACTCGGAGGGTATGCCGCCCACTGCCGAGAGGTGACCGCTGCTCTTAAAAAAACCCAATAATTGGATTTTTTACTAATTAGAAAAAATTTTTTGGTGCTTGTTCGGGCTGGGGTTTGAACCCGAGACCTCTGGCATAGCAGGCGAGCACTCTACCCACTGCACCACAGCAGCGGTTTTTGCTGTTGTTATTTTTGTTGTTTCTTTTTCTTCTTTTCCTGTCTGGATTTTGTCTTGTGTGGTTTATGTTATCTCTGGATTTTAAACTGTCTGGATTTTTAAAATTGTCTGGATTATGGTGTGCACACGTATTCAACAAAACAAATTACCAATCGAAAAGACTTAAGTTGGGTGCGCACCGTAATCCCGAATTTTTAAAATCCAGACAGGACATAATCCAGACAATTTTAAAAATCCAGAAACTACAAAATCCAGACAGTTTAAAATCCAGACAGGACAAAATCCCGACAAATCATAATCCAGACAAAAAAAAATCCAGACAGATCATAATCCCGACAAGCCAAAATCCAGACAGGGCTATCACTCTGTAGCTCTATTTGAAAGCGAAATTCAATTCGAAAGCACAAGCGTAAAAATAATATCAGGAGGAAGAAAAAGAAGATGAGGAAGAAGAAGTAGAATAAAAATAAGAAGAAGAAGAATGAGGATGATGACGATGATGAAGAAGAATAAAAATAAGAAGAAGAAGAATAAAAATAAGAAGAAGAAGAAGAATAAAAATAAGAAGAAGAATGACGACGATGATGATGATGATGAAGAAGAAGAATAAAAATAAGAAGAAGAATGAGGATAATGACGGTGATGATGATGATGATGAAGAAGAATAAAAATAAGAAGAAGAAGAAGAATGATGATGATGATGATGATGATGAAGAATAAAAAGAAGAAGAAGAAGAAGAATGATGATGATGATGATGATGAAGAAGAATAAAAAGAAGAAGAAGAAGAATGAGGATGATGACGGTGATGATGATGATGAAGAAGAATAAAAATAAGAAGAAGAATGAAGATGATGATGATGATGATGAAGAATAAAAAGAAGAAGAAGAAGAAGAAGAATGATGATGATGACGGTGATGATGATGATGATAATGATGATGAAGAATAAAAATAAGAAGAAGAAGAAGAAGAAGAAGAAGAAGAAAATGAAGAAGATGAAAGAAACAACAACCAGATCCTTACCAACACCAACAACAACAACAACAATAAAATCAAAAACAATAACACTGTTATGATGCTTATTAAACGTGAAAAAATCCCGACAAATATAAAAATAGTTTAAAAAAAATTGCGCGATTTTTTTTAAACTATTTTTATATTTGTCGGGATTTTTGTCGGGATTTTTTTGTCTGGATTGTGTAGTGTCTGGATTATGATTAGTCTGGATTTGGTCGTGTCTGGATTTTGATTGGTCTGGATTTGGTCGTGTCTGGATTTTGATTGGTCGGGATTTGGTCGAATCTGGATTGTGTATTTCTGGATTATGTGTTTCTGGATTTTGTTTTTCGGGATTTCGTTACACACCCCTTAAGTTCGGTCCTCGGTTGAGGCCGCCTGAAGAAGTCTGATGAGGGGATGTGGCGGTCTCCGAAATGGATCCATAACTTCTACCAAAAAAATTTTTTCAATTCTCCTTAATTAAAAACTGGCCAATAGCTGATATAAAATTCAAACAAATTTTTACTTTTGGTTTTTTGGTCGTTTTTATCTTCATAACTACTTCATTCTTGAGCTCTCATGACCATTTTTTTTTATTATTATTTTTTTTTTTCTTCATATCGTTGTGCAGCCTTGGTGCATATTCAGTATCTTCTGGCGTTCGATTTACATTCAAAGCAAATTTGACATCAACAAACAACAAAAGTGAATTAAAAAATTTACTTACCCTGTGCTATTTGATAGGCCAGTACTGCCATAAACACTTTGGCTAGACTGGTATGTACTTTGTTGTGTCGGATATCCGGATGACAAATAACCAGCATTTGTATTACTGCTGCGTTATTGTGTTTTTGTTTTTGTTGTTGTTGATTTTATTTATTTATTTGAGGTTGGCGATGAGTGTACATTAATGTATTAGAGCGTTAGAGGCACAGGCAAGAAATTGACGGGCAGGCGGGAAGAAATTAAAAGAAAAAACGTATACGGAAAGTTAGATGAAATTTATAGCATAAAACTCGACTCGACAAATAATTAAAGGTAAAGGAAATTAATTGACGCATTAAACCAACAAACAAAACTTTTAACAAAAACCAAAAACAATGTTAAATCATTGTTCATTGTTGGCATCGCTTACTTTGCATTGCTACTGCTACCGCTTCCGCCAACTACCGGAATGTTTTGATTCGCATTGCCGCTGCCGCCGACGCCAACATTTACAGCGCCACCAGCCACCGAATTGGACGCTGCATGGGCACTAACTGCCGATTGTTGTGCCTGTTGTTGGTATGAATTAATTGAGTTTTGTTGATACGAAGCGTACGATGGTTGTTGGTATGTGTTAGCGACAGAAGACTGTAAATGATGCAGACAAAATGTTGCGTAAAGTTGAATAATTAAGAAGGAAAAGAAAAGCATAAGCGGCAGTTGTCGATGCCACCTTTTTGCTAAATCATTTATCTTTTTGCATTTTTATTTTCAATTACCTGCACATTTGCATAACTGCTACTATTGTACACTGGTCCAGCAGCCGATGGCTGATAGGCATTTGCGGTTTTACTAGCTACAGAGGCGCCACTTTGGTAAGAGCTCGTCTGATAGCCACCCGTTGCATTTGTCGCACTCTGCGACTGCCCATACGGATCGCTCTTGGACAAATCTAAAGTGTGGTTCGAAGTGCCACCAACCGATGTGCCTCCGCCACCGCCACCACCACCACTACCGCCACTTACATGTTGTTGTTGATGTTGAACAGCAGATACGCCACGCTGCGTATAGCCGCCTGACAAAGCATCGGTCTAAACGGAGAAAAACAAAATAAAGATATTAATTAAAAAAAAAGAGAATTTATTTATAATTTAAAAAAAAACCAACAATTTGTGGATTTTGTAGTCCAGCAGTCAATGCTGCTTGCTGTTGCTGCACGCTTGACTTGCTCTGATAGTCGTTTGTCACATCCTGTTGTTGCTGCGATTGGTTTTGTTGCTGTTGTCCATCAATAGTCACACCAGCAGCAAACTTCTCTGGCAACGTGTCGAACGTATCCTCGGTTCCAAAGTCAAGGCCACCAAATTGCACATCCAAATAGCCAATGTTGTTCAGCGTGTCGCCTGGCATTTCCACCGCAGTCGAAGGTATCTATTTGAAAGCGAATGTGAATATGAGAACCCGTTTAATTAAATATCCCCATCCTTTTTAGCTTACTTTTGAAGGAGGCGGCAATTTTGCGCGAGCCCTCCGTACTTGCGGCTGTTGCACTCCTCCACTTGTCAGCTGCGACTGATCAGCAGCGGGTACATTCAAACCAGACGCTGCTGCTGCCGCGACAGCTGCTGCATTGCTAGCCACTGCAGCCGAGCCAAATACATTAGCGTATGATGCCGGATATTGTACAGCGGCAGCATTTTGTGCATAAGTCAATTGCTGCTGCTGTTGTTGCTGTTGTAATGGTTGTTGTTGCACGGCCGCTGCAGCACTCTGCGACGTTAAAGAATTGAAATACTGAGATTGTTCGGCAGAAAGTGTGGCCGACGCTTTAATCTGTGTTGGCGTCTGCTGCTGTTGTTGTTGCTGCTGCTGTTGTACCTGCTGCACCAAATTGGCTGCTGCTGTGGCGGCATTTGTAAAAGTATCCACAGCATTGCCATATGGCGAATTGCCAAGATTAGCTGCAGCTGCTAAATTACTGGAACCCGACGTTATGACAGACGTTTGGGGCTGTTGTTGCTGTTGCGGCGTCTGAGTTAGCTGCTGTGAATTTGTCACAGCTGCACTATATTGCATCATAGGTGTGGTAGCCACCGATGCAGACTGCATGACCGTCGGACTGACATTGGACATGTCATCATTTAGGCCACCGTTGCTAGTGCCTACCAAACCAGGTGAACCGATACCGCCCATTGAACTGCTGACATACGTATTCAAATGGGATCCTTGTTGTGGCGATGCTGCATTGCCCATCAAACCATGATGCTCTAGCCCAGGTGGCGCTGATAATTCGTTTGTACCGCTACTTACAACACCACTCAAATTACCGCTAACCACACTTGCTGCTGTTTGATTTGGCAAATTACTTGTTGTAAAGACCTTACTGTCCTTTAGCGAGCCCACATATTCTTCATTATCCCAATCACCCCATGCATCGTCTTGTATTTGATTTTGCTGCTTTTCAGCATTCTGCGCTATAGTATTGTCCCACAACTCCACTTCTTGATGGTCTTCGTTGGCGCCAGAACGTGAATTATAACTCCGATCACCGCGACCACCCGTTCCACGACCCCCAGCACCAAAACGGCCACCACCACGACCTCCGCGTCCCGCATAGCCGCCGCCACGTCCGCCACCACTACGATCACCTCGACCGCCACCGCCACCATCTCTGCGGCGAAAGTTGTCGTTGCGATCGTCGCCACCACGAGAATCTCGCAAATTGCGCTCGTTCTCACGAGCCTCTCTACCGCGCCCTGTTATATATACAAAAGGAGATGAGAAAAAAAAAATACCCAGTTTACTTGAAAAATTGCTAACAAGCAAAAAAAAAAAAAATGGAATGAAGCAGATGAAATATACATATATTTATGTTACTTACAGCCACGACTGTCGGTGCCACCGCGCCCTCCACGAGTGCTACTCCGATTGCGTGACTTATCGCGTCTGTCCGTATTTGCATTGCTATCAGTCCATTCTCCATCGCCACCAGCACTATCCTGACCGGCACCTGCAGCTTTATTCTTTTTCTTCTTTGAAGAAGTTTCAAATGCTCCCTAAATTATGCGGATACACAAGAAATTAAATATTTTTAGAAATAAAAAATACATATTTACAAAACTTACCACTGGAAGTGTTTCTAGCAAATAAACTACAGCGCGCTCTAACTCATTATCACACTCGTATAATGCACAACAAACTTCCTCTTCGGAGCGTTGAGTCATTTCAATGAGTGTGGCGACTTTTTCGCGCATCTGCGGATCCTCTGATGTGTTGCTATTGGTAATTTGGGCAATACGTAATTGCTCAGCTGTTGGCTGTAAAATTAAGTACATACATATGCAAATTTAATTGATAACATAATTGAATTGTTATGAGTTCCTACCTTTGGATGCGATTTTTCTTTTTCTGTCTTTGACAAATCTGTTTTCTTGTTTGATGTCTGTACAGCAGAATCACCACCTCCGCCACCACCAGTGCCCGAATTTGATTTTTTTTGATTGCGACTGCCGCCGCTAGCCCGAGTTTGTGTGCTCATATTTTTTTGTATGTACACTTTATTTACAAATAAGCTATAGGAATAGAAAATAAAATGTGAGGCCTTTCATTCAGGTAATTTATAATCATATACATATCTCAAAATCTAAACTAAAAGGACAGACAATACATATGTCTACTTAGAACTTAAATTTTCTCAACAAACAACAACAATAGAAAAAGACAAACAGAAGACGTGTCTTAATTGACTCGGCTCATTATTCTGATCGCATCGTCAAATGTATATAGATATATGTATTCAGTTCCCTGCATTTACAAACTCCATATCTGAAATCAAAGTTATATCATGGGAAAATTTTCCAACAGTCTACCACGCGTTGAAAAAAAGAGTAAAGGTCAAACCCCACTACGCTGCAGCGGCGATGCAACTGCGATTTAACTTCAATTGCAGTTCTCTTGGTATACCGCACTACAACTGCAGCTGCGATGCAAATTTTTTGTTTAGTTGTATAAAAACATTGGAAAAAGAGGACAAAAGTGAACTTGATGGGGTTATTATTGCGTGTTTATGGGTGGAAGACGAAATTAAAAAAGTTGAAAATGCTAGACAAAGTGCAAAAACGTGGTTACATGATATTTAAAATTCGAGGTATAAAGAAGGAGAGTTCCTTTTGATTTGCATTTTCTCTCCATAGTTTGTTTTTCCTTACTATAGGTACATTTAAGTAATTTTCATGACTTAAATCATAAAGTTCTGTGTATTCGTTTACTAATAAAATTAATTTTTCTTCGCCAATTTCCATTTTTTTGCAACTATATTTTGAAGTGCAGTTGGCTATACCGCACTATGCGACAACGTAACTGCACTGTTGTTGTTGTTGTATTAGCAGTACTAAGCCCTGCCTAGGCAACACACCTTTGTCATAAACTATCATCAATTTCATCTAACGGTAGACCGAGGAATGTTGCAGCCTCTATGGGGTTTGTCCAAAGGGACAGCGGTGTTGGATGGGTTGGTTTTGCGGGGCATGTGAAGAGGTGCTGGGTGTCGTGTGGTGACTCTCCACAAGCTGGGCATACGTTTAGTATGCTTGAATCAATTCTGGACCTGTATGAGTTCAGTCTGCTGCAGTGTCCCGATCGGAGTTGCGCGAGTGCAACTCGTGTTTCTCGCGGCAGATCGCGCTCTTCTTCTGCTATAGGTGGTGGTTGGTCTCTGATTAATAGGTATGCCGGACGGACGGACACATAGCTGTCAACTGTATCAGAATGTATTTTATTGAGGGCTGCACTGCAGATGCACTGCGCGACAGTTTTGCCTAGTTGATCAACTTCGTCACGAAGATTCGCGCAGTGCATCGCTGCTGCAGCGTAGTGCGATATGCTCCATTTAAATCCATGCAAAGAATATTGAATTGAATCGCAGCTGCATCGCAGTTGCCGCTGCAGCGTAGTGGGGTTTGACCTTTATTGGGGGTTATAGAGGAGGTCCTCTTGATTCCAAATCCAAATGTCCCGTCGACCGGAGACAAAACCCCAAAACTGCGCAATATTACCGAAGGACATAAAAACAGGCACATATGTTGGCCTTCGGCCGCACTTTAAAAAAATAACCCTCAGCCAGCAGAATTCTCTCTCTGAGGTAACATCTATGCACCCATCTAACTACCAACAAATATCTCGTGTACTATAAGCCTCCGGCAGGTTTTGATATCAGTTTTGAGACCTGTGAGAGGCCCTTACCCCCCCTGAAAAAGAAATTTTTCTCGGATCGTGGTTCCTTAATGTAAATCCGCACCCTTTGCTAGACATATGGAAATCTGAGCTCATTAGGCAATCAACTAGTCGTCAGAACTAGAGCTGCAAAACCATCGATAGTCGGACCACTCGATAGTTTCGATAGTCGAAAAAAAAACTATCGATACTATCGATAGTTTTTATGAATATTTCACTAAAATAAAAAGAGGGATGGTTTTGTTTACAGTTTTCTTTCCAAAAAGTCTTTAATTTTTTACGCAAAACAATAATTAAATAAAAGATCAAATAAGAATTAGATACTTCACTTACACTGAGAGAAAAATCAACCAAAAGTTGGTTAATAGTACTAAGTTCACACTTGAAATGGAATCAATGTGAATTTTTTTTAATATTACCGTTACCATTGTTGATATATTAGACAGTGTTTTTGGTTATATTAACCATGATATTTGTTGATATAACAAAATGTTCGTTCAAATCTTCAACCAAGTTCTTGTTACTATTAAACAATTTGTTGGTTATATTTTTATGCCAGTACCAGCACTGCTATGTGTGATCTATAAGAGAGTGTTAATATGTTAACTGAATAACAAAGAAAATTCCAAATACTCACTCTCTCACTCTCTGCAATTCGGGTCCAGCCATTCAACTTCGTCAAGCACAAACGGTGTTGAAGGCGATGGTAACAACAGAGCCGAAGCCATAAAGCTTCGTAAATATTTTTACTTTTTTTTAGATATGAATTAACCAATATTTTCGTTAATATAACAAATATACACGTTGGGAAAACCAACTTTCTGTTTGATATTGATTGTTACCAAAATATTGGTTAATGGTACATTGAAAATGTACATATTACATTTTTTCCTTTTGGCATGAATAAATCAACCAATAAAACATTAAGCAAGAAGTTGGTTGAAAAAAACCATTGTACTTTTTTCTCTGTGTATGTATATAGCATTTTCTGGTTAAATTAAACCTTAAAAAGAGGGATGGTTTTGTTTACATTTTCCTTTTCAAAGTCTTTAATTTTTTTTTAACGCATAACATTAATTAATTAAAAAAAGAACAACAAATAGGAATTAAATACTTCACTTATATATATAGCATTTTTTGGTTAAATTAAACCTTTTTCAATTTTAAATTTGCACTTGATTTGAAAAAGGTTGCATTTGACTTCAAAACGCTATAGTAATAAAACTAAAAGTAGTACATTTTTTTAGCATCTTTGGCGCTGACTAGTACATAAGGCACATTGTTTATACATTTCATTAATGTAAAATACCGATAATAAAAAGGCACACTGTTTAAACATTTCATTAATGTAGAATACACTATATTTTAAATATGTAAATCAAAAAAACAAAAAATACGAAGAATTACAGTTATGGGGGAGGATAGGTAAGGGCCTGCTGAGCACAGAACAATTTTTTTTTTAATTTTTTGTTTTTATAAAAAACTTAATTTGAAAATCAAAACATTAAAAAATCGGAAAAAATTAAAAATTTTGACATTGACCAGATATCATTTAGCGAGGTGTGGTTCAATTACTGCAAGTTTTATATTGTTAGAAGCGTAACTCCAGCCAACATAATTTTTGAATAAAGTGATAACAAAAACACAAAATTGCCGTTATCTCAAAAACGTAACCATACAAAAAATTAAAAAAAAAAAATTGTTCTGTGCTCAGCAGGCCCATACCTATCCTCCCCCATAACTGAAATTCTTCGTATTTTTTTGTTTTTTGATTTATTTAAAGCATAGTGTATTGTATATTCTAAGCCCCCTAACCCACTTGGGTATTAATTTGACCAATTTGATATCGAAATCCAACTCCTCCCTAACATTCAGTATTCTTCTCTTGGGACAAAGCTACAAGAATGAATAGGGATAACCATCGATAGTGGAAAAAAACTATCGATAGTGACACGAAAAAAAAACTATCGATACTATCGATAGTGCCATCGATAGTTTTGCAGCTCTAGTCAGAACCCAAATCCACATGCCCATTTACAATGGATTGTGTACTAAAAATCTCTGAAGAGCGCTTTACAAATCGCATCATAAACGTTTTTTCCGCTACCTCTCAATTTGAAACTGGCATAATCAGTCAAAACAATGAATTTTCAATAACCATTATGTATGTACATTCCTCCTAGCCGGTATCCTCCAGTAAATAACCCAACTTCATTTGTCCACATGTTCGAGCAGTTGCCATTGGCGTTTTGCTGCTCGTTTCTTTTCGCTCAGTCTTTTTGTTATTCTACCTCAGTAATCGTTTTCGATTTTTATAAATTTTTCCACATGGACTTTCTTCATGCATACACCACATTTTGCCATTGGCTTTTTCTTTTTCCACCTGACACTTGACTGTTGAACAAATTCATAATATGAAGTGCTTTTTCGATGGTATTCAAGCGTATATTTTTTTTACATATGTATTTATTTAAATTCATATTATTTTTTACCTTAAAAACGATTTTCAATCGTGCGAGTAAAACACTTATTACATACACAAGAAATTGATTTATAAAATTTTGTACTTGACGCACTGTTGCCAGCTTACAAAATAAATACACAGAATTTGATAAAATTTTAAGAATTTCTAAAAGGATGTCGACTGATTTTCTTAAGATAAAGAAATAACATTATTCTTTAAATAGTTACACATTCAAATGCGTATTGAACCAATCTTTTAATTGAAAACGTTCTAATTCAGTCAATTAAAAAATATGTAATTTTTTACCAATTTTTTTAGACCAAATTCAATTGTAAATTTTTGCTTCAAAAAGGTGGTAACCATAAACGCTTCGGCTTTTCTTTTTGCCAAATTCAAGGCAGATCTAGGAAGGTAGGCCCGGTGGCGAATTCAAAAATTTCCCATGTATTTTGTTAGTGTAATCGGTAGAGTGTAATGTCAAAATGAATGAATTCGCTTGGGTCTCGTCCATTCCTATTGGCCATGATGTGAATTCGCTTGGATTTTGACATTACACTCTACCTTTGCATATAAAAAAACTAGTTTCTGAATTCGCCACCGGGCCTACCTTCCTAGATCTGCCTTGGCCAAATTTCTTTTTTCGGCATCCGCAGACGACTCGAATAGAGCGCGGCGCATGATCCAATAATTCTATATGGTCGTAGCTGCTAAAAGAGAATAGGCGATTACCGTTGAACGGCCGTAGATAAAAATGTCAAAAACAGAAAAAACGCCAGCAAACATACAAGCGAACACACAAGCTATTTCCACGAATAACACGTGCAAGAGGGCAAAATCAAAATAAAAGACGATAATTTGACAGCTTACTTTTCCAAAAACAAAATAGCCGTCCTCTGCTGCGTCCACCATTTTATTATTGCATCATGGCGCGGCGCCATCACATTTTCATTCTTTTTCCATTTCTTCTCTCTCAATTCATAGTACGGATGGCAAGATTTTAATCGATTAATTTTACATGAGGTGTACTCGCGTACTTTTTCCAGCAGCTTTTCTCTGTTTGCCTCTATCACTCTCTATCTCGCCAAATATCATTCTTCCTCTCACAAGAGAAAAATATCCAAAAAAGTAAAAAAATGCAAATGTATTCAAATCTTGCAGGAAAGATGAACAGCTGATCAAATTAAAATTATGGGAATTAACAAAATATATACAAATCCTATATTTACAAAAATTTATACGAAATTTGTATTACTTTAGCTTAGTTTCAGCTGAAGATTATGCCTGCATTGTATTTTACTAATAAAGAAACATGTATGTATGTATGTATATAAATGCGGAGCTGCGGCTGCCTGCTGGCATTGCATATTGACATACATACATACATACATACATATAAGTTAGCAGAGGGTAACCGGCGGACTTCCTACATTAAGCAACAAACATACAATGCTGCTGTTATCATTCGACATTTAGCTCAAGTACAGATGCAGACATAATCAAATGTTATTTATTTACATCTTTCATAATTAATTCGTCCATATTTAACTTTTTTAATTTTGAATTTCAATTTTGCAATTTTCGCAAATTACAAACATATGTATGTTTTTTCATCAGCTGTTTTGCTGCTGGACAAATGTGATGGAAAAAATTTGTCAAGCAGAATTTTGCAGCCTCTCACAAAAATAAACGTCACTTTGCTCGCTCATTTCCATCACTTCTGCAATTTTTTTGCGTAAAAAAATGGAAAAAGCGGATATTTGTTGCAAAATTGTAATAAATTGCAACAAATTGCTGTACGCGAGTACACCTATGGTCGATATCCTTGCAAGGTTTGATTTCTATGGCCAAAGTATACCTCAAAAAAATACCAATTGAAAACAAGTGTGATCAGCTGATTGTAATAACAGTTTCCCCGCAAACATTTTGGTACATGTTTGGAACTCAACCTTAAAATAAGCTTGAATAATTAGTAAGCGATGCAGCGTTGCCGTTTTAGCCATTTGGTGGCTATATTTAGCCACCGCCGTGTTTTTTTAGCCACCAAAATTTCGGTTTTGCCACTAGCCACGTTTTTAGCCACCGCTTGTAATGAACCATAATTTTGCACATAGGTGAGCCTGGATAGACAACAAATTATAACTAAAACCCAATTATCCGGATTTTTTAAATAGCAGCCACTATAGGCAGTGGGTGGCACACCCTCCGAGAGTAGTTCTGCAGTGGCTCGGCTTAAGTATAATGCGCCCGCCGTATTTATTTTCAAACCACTAGAACTTTCTGGAAATGTTCTATGGATGTTAATTTTACTAATTATAACACCGCTACGCAGATATAATTCGAGAGAGGAAATTTTGCTGGCTGGGGCTATTTTTTTAAAGCGCGGCCAAATGCCGCCAACGCAAAGTTTGTTCTACTCAAAAGTACTGTGGATCGGTCCATAGAGGGTTATTTTTTTAAAGCATGGCCAGGGCCGGGTGCATTAAATTGAAATCTCTTCTGCGGAGCAGCAGACGCGAGGACATACTGCGGTTGAAAACACTATGGACATGGGTACAAAGAAAAGCAATTGTTAGTGTGATTATTATTACAATGAAATCCTATTTATCAGATAGTAACAGCGAACCCCAGCGGGGTAGGGGGTCTAGAATATACCCGTTGTAAGGAATGCCTGTCGTAAGACGCGACTAAAATCCACCGGCCTAGAAGGTTGATTATGGCCAAAAAAATCGTTCGCACGACAGTCGGGCTAGTGTCAGAAGGGACTAGTACCCGAGCGTACCGGATTTATCCGGCAAAAGACTGTCACATCCCCTACACTCCCCAAAAACCTTCAACAACATGAAGTTAATTGTATTGCAGATACATACATATGTACATACATATATCCCCACTGTTTTCAGGCACAATTGTAACTACATTAGCATTTATATAGAACAAACAGTGCCGATTTATTGTAAAAGAGAGTTCCAGATGTATTTCCGAATTTCAAAAAACCTTTTTGCGATCCTATGCGAACGATCTTTAGATTGAGGAGGTTATCGCGAGGTGACAAAAGACTATCTGACCAAAAAGAAAGCCAAAACGAATCAAAAGAAATTAAATAAGAAAAAAAATATGTTTTATTTTATTCTTTTTATGTTATATGTACATATATACATAACTAACAGCAATAATTTCCACTAATTTTATTATCATTTTAATTTTAATCCTTTTTATCCTTTGAATTTGGGGCTTGTGAATGTAAATAAAAATCAGCTGTTTGCCAAAGCTGTTGAACTCTGCAAATCAAATTTTGTGTTCGTTTACCTCTTACGATATTTTTCTCTTCTGAGAGGAAATATGTCAATTTTCTCCAACACCTGGCTGTTGGAGGCTGCTGAGTAAATGCTGTTGGAGAAAGTAAGCGAACAAAGCTATAATGATAGATATTGAAAGTGATATCTAATTTTTTTTAGATATAGTTAAGTACATACTATTTATGTATGAATATTTTATTTTTACACAAATTTATGATTTTTTGCTTATATTGTATGCGATACTTTTGTGCCTGAATTTGAAAAATAAATTTAAAATATGTTAATTTGAAACAAAATTTTTTAGCCACCATTTTTAGCCACGAACCAAATTTTTTAGCCATTTTTGCCAAATTGATTGTACATTTTTTTTTCAATTTATTTTCCGAGTGTAGCTAATAAGCAACGAACTTACCTATACACATATGTACGTGCATAAGTCTGTTTTCCGGTTGTGTTGCCGATCAGCCTTACCTAAGCTCCTTCGAGTATACAAAATATAGTGTAACCCATAAGTTGCTATTTAGCTACGCTAGTATTCCACTTATAACTTACTCTTAGCGGTTAATATTAAATTACATTAGTATGCTGTAATGGCGGTTTGGATTTTTTTTTTATATTTATATGCCCATGTATGATTAAACGCACACCTATACAAGTGTACGCATAAAAAAAAAAAAAAAAAAAAAAAAATAAATAAAGAAAATAAAGAAGATAGGAAGAAATATAATAGATAAGGCAAAAGGGGCAGGAAGATCCGTGTAGGAAAATATAACCAAAGGGAAACGTAACTACTCACTCAATAAAATAAATGCAAATAATTACTACAGGCCACTAATAATATAACATAAGACCCTTAACAGAACAGTTCCATCACTGACTCCTCCCGATATATTTATTACATGCAACGCAATTTGATGATACTACCCATTCCTTGTACATGTATATATATATATATATATATATATTTAAGGGTATAGGCGTAGCAACTATGATACGTATGCTTAGAATTACATTAGCATTATAAGACGATGAACTCCTAATAAAGATGTTGTAAAATGGGAATGTTGACCACCTTAATTTAAAAAGGCATAGAGATTTTCAGGAAGGGGTCATCACAAATTAGGTGCACCGATGACCAAGGATGAGGGTGGGCTAGTAAAGCACCAGCGCTGCAACAACACCAGCGGCGCACCACAGGTAAGGGGTCACTGATACCCGGGTGCGACAGTGACCATGGATTAGGGTGGGACAAAAACGCACCGGCGCTGCAACAACATCAGCAACGCCACCCCCTCGTGAGTTCGGCCTTTAATTTTTTTTTTTTGATTGTTCATATATTTTAAATTTCAGCTTCTTTTATGTATTTTCAGATGCCTGTTAATAACCGGTCCTTCCGGTTGATTCAAATTAAACTCAAATTTAACGATTTTTTTTTTGCGATATATATATATTCAAATTTAAATTCACTTTGACAGTTTTTTTTTGACAGTGGTTATTCAAATTCAGTGCATATCGATTTCAACGTACATTCAAATTTACATTTTGGTGCAACGATTATTTTCTCGTCCGTCCGCGATTATTTAAATTTAACGTGCGCTCATTTATTTTTAAATTTTTCCGTCGATTGTCAGCATTTCCGTCCGATTTAAATTTCGGTTTAAATGTTTTGCTAACATCCGTCTGATTTTAACGTACATATGTACGTTCAAAATTCATATTCAAATTTTAACGACATTTTCCCTCGGTTTGTATTTATTTAAATTTAACTGATGCCTGGCCTCTTGAATTTGATTTTTTTTTCGGGTTATCTTTTGAATATTTGAATTTTTCAACGGTCCGTCCGTGGCATCCGGCCAAACCGGATGCTGTTTTCGTGTGATTTTCTCGTTATTGGTTTGAAAAGGCATGATATGAAATTTTTCTGTTTATGGCGCAGGACAGCAATGTAGGCAAGAACCCCGCCCAGCCGACAATGACTAGCCACAGTGCAACCCTAGATCATGCCGACCGCCATGCATTGCTGCTCCACTCGTATAGAATGCTCTCCATAACAATCGTATTTCTACTTTGTACTTTGTTGATCTACAGAAGAAGCTTGTACATTATATTCAGCACTTTTCAAATAGAGAAAATTATTTTTTCATTCTGTTACAATATCTCAAATAATAAAGACTGTTCCTGATTTATATTAAATCCATTGCGTAGTACCTTTGCAATAGGTTATGGGCCGTTGCATGATGGATTTTCTGAAAGGATCTTTTGCAAAATTGAACTCGGGCAATTACCACTTGTGGAAATACAAGCTGGAACTCATTTTGAAGAAAGAGGGAACCTGGAAGTGCATTGCGGAGCAGAAGCCGGATGAGCCGGATGCAGCATGGACGCAGCTAGATGACGAGGCGACTGTTACCATAGGCTTAAGTGTAGAGGACAGTCAGCTCTTCCTAATCAAGAAAGCAAAATGTGCGCGTGAGGCATGGGAGATATTGCGGAGTCACCACGAAAAGGATACACTTGGGAGTAGTGTCAGGATAATGAAACGGATATGTGGTATGAAATTTGTGGAAGGCAACAATATAACTGAACACATTATGGAAATGAAGGTATTATTTGAAAAGTTGGAGGCTTTGGGGGAAAGTTTTTCGGAACGCTGGTTAGTGGCTATGCTGTTGAGCAGTTTACCATCTACATTCGATACGTTAGTCACCGCATTGGAAGCAAGAAGAATCGATGACCTTACATTGAAAGTTGTGGAGGCAAGTATATTGGAGGAATGTGCACGGAAAGTAAGTATTAATGGAGATGTGGCATTAACAGCTACGAAAGATGGGAAGTATAACGAAAAGGAGGAAAGGCGATGCCATTTCTGTAAGACCAAAGGACATCTTAAGAAGAATTGTTGGAAACTTAAAAATCTAAAAAGCGGTAATAATGTCAAAAAGGTGAAGGCTGACGATCAGGCGATGGGTAATTTCTGTTTTGGTTTTTCTTATGAGCAAAAGTCTTGGGTTATCGATTCCGGAGCGACATGTCATAACAACTCAGAGAGAGATGAATTCAAATTGATTGATGAGTCAGTTCATGAAAGAGTTACGGTTGCAAATGGTCAAACCGTCATTGCGAAAGGTAAAGGTGTTTGTGAAATTACTGCTTATAATAGGTATGGTGAGAAACAATTGGTGAAGGTGGAAGGTGTACTATTCATACCATCGTTTCATGGGAAGCTGCTGTCAGTAAGTAAGATGTTGAAAAAGGGCTTAGCGGTACAGTTTGAAAATAAAGCGTGCAGTATCAAAACAAAAGATGGCAAAGAAATTGGATTAGCGGATCTTCATGATGGTCTATATTTATTAAGACAACAGGGCAGAGAAGCTGCTATGCAAGTTAAAATTTGTGGACTGAACAATTGTCAACATTATTGGCACAAGGTGTTTGGACATCGGGACATTAACGCAATAAAGATAATGCAAAGCAAAGATGTAGTAAGTGACTTAAAGCTAGTAAATTGTGGTACACAGAAGAATTGCGGTATTTGCATTCAAAATAAAATGACTAGGAAACCATTTAGTGATTCTTCAATAAAGTCTCACTCAGTTATGGATCTTGTGCATACCGATGTTTGCGGACCTATGCAAACTATGACGCCAGGAGGAAAGCGTTATTTCATAACATTCATTGATGATTTTAGTCGGTATACTGTAGTATATTTACTTCATAGTAAATCAGAGGTATTTGATAAACTGAAAATTTATATGGAGTTTGTAAGGAATAAATTCTCAAAATATGAGAAAGTTATAAGGTCAGATAACGGTGGGGAATTTCGTTCGAAAGTTGTTGAAAGTTTTCTTGATAGTAAGGGGGTGCAGCGTCAATATACTGTACCTTATACTCCAGAACAAAATGGTGTTGCTGAGAGGAAAAATAGAACTTTAGTGGAAATGGCGAAATGTCTATTATCAGAAGCAAATATAAATAACTTATTTTGGGGTGAGGCACTTTCAACAGCAAACTACTTGCAAAATCGTATAATAACTAGCTCAATTAATTGTACGCCTTATGAGAGATGGGAAGGTAAAATTCCTGATGTTAAACATTTACGAATATTTGGTTCGAAGGCATATGTTTTTATTCCTAAAGAAAAAAGGATGAAATGGGACAGAAAGTCTGAGTTACTTACATTTGTGGGATATGATGAGCATGCCAAAGGTTATAGATTGTTGGATATAAAGACAAAGAAAATAACTATTAGCAGAGATGTAGTTTTTATTGATAATGAATACCTTAGATAACATAATTGACAATAGAAAGGAATATTCGGAAATATCTGTTGATGTATTAAGTCCGCAGAATCGTTCAATTGAAGAAGGCAGGAAAGAAGTAATAACAAGTAAGTATGCAACATGAAGATGATAGCTCATTTAAGAGTTTTGATGCAGAATTTGATTTAGGAGAGAGACCAGTTGAACAATTAAATGAAACTTCTTTTGAGCAGGATAATTCAAATGATGATGATAGAGAATCCGAAGCTGGTAATTCGATTGAGGAAAGCCCTGACATGCAGAAATCGGAACCCATAGTACGTCGATCATCAAGAGTGAATAAAGGGAAACCGCCGGTACGTTTAAGTTACAGCGTTAGTAATGAAATAAAAGAACCTAAAACATACAACGAAGCGATGAAATCAGATCAGCGTGATGCGTGGATTGCAGCAATGAAAGAGGAGTATTCATCACTTGTATCGTCGAAGACTTGGGATTTAGTAGTAGCACCTAAAGATTCAAATATAGTAAACTGCAAATGGACCTATAAAATTAAGCGCGATGAAATGGGTAAAATAAGTAGGTATAAAGCACGTCTTGTAGCAAGAGGTTTTAGCCAAAAATATGGTGAGGATTATGATGAGGTTTTTGCACCAGTTGTGCGACAGACAAAATTTAGAATTTTATTAAGTATTGCTGGATCGAGGAAAATGTCGGTTGTGCATATTGACGTAAAGTCAGCATTTTTAAACGGAAATTTAAATGAAACTATAAATATGAAACAACCTCCAGGATTTGAGGAAGGGAATAATACACTTGTTTGTAAACTTAACAAAAGTTTATATGGTCTGAAGCAGGCAGCGAATGTTTGGAATAAAACATTGCATAACGTTTTTATATCTGGAGGGTTTACTCAGAACAAGTATGATGTATGTCTATATACAAAATGCACCAACAAGGAAGGGATTACATATGTGTTGGTTTATGTTGATGACATTTTAGTTGCGAGTTGTCAGCGAAATAATATTTTAGAAGTTGAAACATTACCTAAAAGGAATTTTGAAATTAATAATCTTGGAAATATTAAACACTATCTTGGCATGGAAGTTTTTAATGATAATAATACAAAATTTTGTATTCGGCAGAGAAAGTATATAGAAGAACTACTAAATGAATTTGGATTAAAGGATGCTAAGATTTCAAGTTATCCACTGGATCCGGAGTATGGAAAATCAAATTCAAAATCAGAAGTTTTGTTATCCAATACACAATATCAACGATTGATTGGGTCATTGCTATACATAAGTGTTAACACAAGACCAGATGTTACAGCAATCGTTTCCATTTTAGCTAGGAAAGTTAGTACCCCTTCTCAGGAGGATTGGAACGAGGCAAAACGTGTACTTAAATATTTAAAGGGCACAATTGATTTTTCATTAAAATTAAGCTCTATGCAAAATAGTAACATTTTAATAGGGTTTGCTGATGCAAACTGGGCGGAAGACAGATGTGTTCGTAAGTCTAATTCTGGTTATATTTTTCAGTTAAACGGTGGAACTATAAGTTGGTCATGTAAGAAGCAAACATGCGTGTCACTTTCATCAACTGAAGCTGAATTTGTTGCATTATCTGAAGCTTGTAAGGAAGCTTTATGGATACGAAAAATACTTGCAGAATTCAATATGGAACAAACATCACCAACTGTAATTTATGAAGATAACCAAAGCTGTTTAAATTTAATCAAAGAAGAAAAACTGAGTTGCAGAACTAAACATATTGATACTAAAATCTACTTTGTCAAGGACCACGTTCAGAAGAGTAATGTCAAATGTTTATATTGTTATGTTAACAAAACCTTTGCCTGCCACTAAACTAAACCTTCTGCGGACAGCTGCTAAAGTACTTCTCAATTGAGGAAGGGTGTTAGATATATCAATTTCAATGTACTTGATCGTATATCTACTTTGTACTTTGTTGATCTACAGAAGAAGCTTGTACATTATATTCAGCACTTTTCAAATAGAGAAAATTATTTTTTCATTCTGTTACAATATCTCAAATAATAAAGACTGTTCCTGATTTATATTAAATCCATTGCGTAGTACCTTTGCAATAATCCATTCATATACGCGTTCCAGTGTTAAAATTCTTGTATGAATGGATTGGGTCGGACCCCAGGAATGTAATTTTGGGGAAATGAAAAATGTCGATACGCAGTTTTGCACTTTAAACGACGATTTGAAGGTAGTTTTAAGGCCCTGGCAACTTACAATCGGGATTGTCAAGTTTGAGTGTTTTTTTTTTTGGTGAGTAAGTCAAATTCGAGTATTTTTTTGTGTGTTAGTGCAATCGGCAGCCGTCGTGCTACACGTACTTGTTGTCGGCTCGCGTTGATGAAAATCAAAAATTTTTGATATTTGCGTCAATGTCGACGTCCAAACACGGAGACACGAAGTTGAGCAACCCGCTGCTTTTGTTCGTTTGTGGGTGAGAAGGCGACGAGGAAAGGAGGGGGGCACCAAGTCGTCGGTGCTCGGACAACACGCTTTGTGCAGCAATTCTTATCGCCAGTGACCAATCAGAGCGTTCGAAGAATGCCAGAACAAAACATAATGAACAAAAGTTGGCCAGCGACGAGTTGATGTGTTTGGACAAATGGAAGACAGAACAGCGGCACAAAAGAGAATCGTTGGATAATTTCGCGGCAGAGTTGCTGTGTTTGGACACGGACAATCACCCGACACTCACACACGTACACTTCCTCTCCAGATTGTAAGTTGCCATTGGGCTTCAGTTCTTCTTCTTGTTTTTTAATTGAGATTTATTTTTGTATAGGTTGCGTTTTTTAGGTTCTCGTGCTAACACATTTTTAGTGTCAAAAATCAAAGAGGAAGAACATAGATCCCCTTGTTTTTTTTTATTTGTCAGGTCACATTAGAACCATACTAAAGAATACTTTACATAGAATGAAAACTCGTATATCGAAATCCAACTCATCCCTAGCACCCAGTAATCTTCCATGGTATAAGTATACCAGGTTAAACAAACGTCAAGTTTTCGTCGCCATATTAACCACCTGACAATTAAGCAGATTATGACATTTCGTGCTGACATAAGCTTTGTTCGCGTACTTTCTCCCACAGCATTTACTCAGCAGCCTCCAACAGCCAGGTGTTGGAGAAAAATGTCACCTATCCTCTCACAAGAGAAAAATATCGTAAGAGGTAAACGAACACAAAATTTGCAGAGTTCAACAGCTTTGGCAAACAGCTGATTTTTATTTACATTCACAAGCCCCAAATTCAAAGGATAAAAAGGATTAAAATTAAAATGATAATAAAATTGGTGGAAATTATTGCTGTTAATTATGTATATATGTACATATAACATAAAAATAATAAAATAAAACATAGTTTTTTTCTTATTTAATTTCTTTTGATTCGTTTTGGGTTTCGTTTTGGTCAGTCTTTTGTCACTTCGCGATAACTCCTCAATCTAAAAATCGTTCGCATAGGCTCGCACAAAGGTTTTTTGAAGTTCGGAAATGCATCCGGAACTCTCTTTTACAATAAATCGGCACTGTTTGTTCTATATAAATGCTAATGGAGTTACAATTCTGCCTGAAAACAGTGGAGATATATGCACATATGTATGTATGTATCTGCAATACAATTAACTTCATGTTGTTGTTGTTGTAGCCACCAAGACACTCCCCGAAGGTTTTGGGGAGTGTAGGGGATGTGACAGTCCTTTGCCGGATAAATCCGGTACGCTCGGGTACTAGTCCCTTCTGACACTAGCCCGACTGTCGTGCGAACGGTTTTTCCTGGCCATAATCAACCTTCTAGGCCGGTGGATTTTAGTCGCGTCTTACGACAGGCATTCCTTACAACGGGTATATTCTAGACCCCCTAACCCGCTGGGGTTCACTGTTATTATCTAATAAATAGGATTTCATTGTAATAATTATCACACTAACAATTGCTTTTCTTTGTACCCATGTCCATACTGTTTTCCACCGCAGTATGTCTTCGCGTCTGCTGCCCCGCAAAAGAGATTTAAATTTAATGCACCCGGCCCTGGCCATGCTTTAAAAAAATAACCCTCTATGGACCGATCCACAGTACTTTTGAGTAGAACAAACTTTTGCGTTGGCGGCATTTGGCCGCGCTTTAAAAAAAATAGCCCCAGCCAGCAAAATTTCCTTTCTCGAATTATATCTGCGGAGCGATCGGGAGTGTTATAATTAGTAAAATTAACATCCATAGAAGATTTCCCGAAAGTTCCAGTCGTTTGAAAATAAATACGGCGGGCGCATTATACTGAAGCCGACCCACTGCAGAACTACTCGGAGGGTGTGCCACCCACTGCCTAGAGTGGCTGCTATTTTTAAAATCCGGATAATTGGGTTTTAGTTAGAATTTGTTGTCTATCCAGGCTCAGTGAAACTTTCAGGAAATATTCTGTAGATGATAATTCATCTTATCTTAAGACTTTCAACTATTATTAAATTATAATATTAAAGTTCTCCAGAAATAGAATTCTCCCGGCTGAGGGTTATTTTTGTAAAGCGCGGTTGAAGGCAAAAGGTGTTCTATACAAAACAACTGTGGATTGCTCCATGGATATTAATCCAGAAAGAGAATTCTGCCGGCTGAGGGTAATTTTATTGAAGCACGGCCAAAAGCCGCCAACGCAGAAAGATGTTCTACACATACATACATTAATTTAACAAGGAATGTCTCCTGAACTATAAGCGTCCGGAGGGTAGTACCTTGTTTTTTTGTGATCTGTGAGACCACCCCTACCCTCTGCAAAATTAATTGTTATCGGATCGTGGATCATTATATACAAATTTTCCCTCTATCCAGGTTGGGGATCCAACCCATGACCTCTGGTATGGCAGACTAGCCACTGTCCGCCACACCATTCCCCACTGCACCACAGCGGCCCCGTTAATATATATTCCCGCAAAGGAGATTACAATTTACTAAGGTACATAATATACATATAAATACTTCGCAAAAAGTATGTAACTTATTTTGCATATTTAATTTATCCATATTTGTTGCCAATTTAGTGTATTTTTCCAATTTTATAATTGATTTGTATATTTTGCAAATCTTGTTACTTGCAAAAATTCAAGTCAGCTGTTGTTTGATCAGCTGTTTTCCTGTTGGAAAATTGCTGTTGGCAAAAATGTGTCCAACAGAATTCAACAGCTTCTCACAAAATGAAATGTCAGTTTTCTCTCTCAGTTGGTTCTCTTCTGTTGGAGATTTGGCGTAAAAAAACGGCGACAAAGTGTTTGTTTTTAAAAGTTTTCGAAAAACATCAAAAAATATCCGTAAACGAACAAAACTATACTCAATGATAAAAATCATCCATTAATGGCATTTTTCGCTGCTTTGTTTTAAAAATAAATTGTAACCATGGTATTCAAAGTAACGAATTTTTTTCAATTTGAATTGAAAGAAATTTTTTCAATTTGAAAAAATTACACATTACACTGCAGTAAATTTGTTTCACTGCTGAATGATCATTGATGATTCTTCTGAGTACAATTTTTATTATTATTATTATTTTTTTTTTTGAAAAAAGCAAACCATTTATATTAAAAATTCAGCAGTCTTTATTTGAAAGTACTCAGTGATGCCTCCTCAGTTATAGATGAATTTCATCAGTGATTCATAAAAGATTCATTTCGGATTTTTACTTCACGGAATATCAGTTTGGCCGTACTACAAAGTAGCCCCTTTTCGGTATTCTCGGTGAGTTTTTAATTTAGTTTAGTAGTTACGATCACTTTTAATTTAGGCTTTGTGATCACTCTGGTATATAGTTTGGGGAGGTTTTGGAGATTGATTTATTATAACTTCATATCGTCGCATAAAGTGCAATACCGCGTATCCGCTACCACCCAAATTTTACAGGAGACAGTAAAAACTGGTTTAATTCAAAACGGTTTGGAATTTTGCAAACTCACATCCAAACCAAGGTAGATTTTTGGATTATATTCTTAATCCAAATATCATTTTGGCGAACAGTTAAATATGCAGTTATTGGCTTACTTATGTATTTATACGCGGTTTTGCGTCTTTTATTTTGTTCAATAGTGACGTATAGGCGGTTTTGCAGGCGTACGTAAAAACTTTTCTTCAATAAAGCAAAGTTATAATCCATTTCGTGTTTATGAAAGTATAATCAACTTTAGTACATTACAGTACAGTTATAAAGCAATAACACCTATTATTCGCGGTATTGGTTCAAAAAATTTCCTTAAAAAAGCGTTTTTGAAACTGTGTCATTATTTGGAATTGCGTCGTGTGAATCTCAAAATTGTTGCATGAATGGATGGGGATGGACGCCAGGAATGTATTTTTGATGAAATCTCATTTTTGGCAAAAATGTCACGCGATTTTGCACTTTAAACGACGATATGTATGTACACCACCATACCAAGTGAGCATTTCAGTCTATATATGTATGTATGTACATATGTCCAATCCAATTACAAAAAACTATGTACTCTAGATTTTAACAATATGAGTTGCTTATTTCCGCGGTGCAATAATACCAAATATGGCTGCAAAGACGGTGATATAAAATTTTTCCAATTTCCGACGATACCCTTTATTCTCGGAGATTGGATGAAGATTTGTGGAGTGAGCGAAGAGGAGCTACCGGAAGTTCCATAAATCTGCTCACTAGTGCCCTTTCTCTTTCTGTCCTTTGATTTCTGAAATACCCAAACTTTCAAACAAAAATCTACGCATTCAAAAAATAAAAGTCTGGCATCGCTATACTCCAAAACTGGCATATGATCAAACTTCAAAAATCTGCTTTTTAAACAAAAAGACAGCGTCAAAATGACAATGCACATACCTGTATTTTTTATACCATGGTAATCTTCTCACATGGGACAACCCGAGAATGAAGGAGTTGCAAACAACCCAGCAAGCATTTTTTATATAAAATATGTACATGCAATCATGGTAGAAAAATAGAAGGTAAAATCACTTATTGACGTAGGCAGCATGACGCAATAATAAAATGGTGGACGCAGCAGAGGACGGCTATTTTGTTTTTGGAATAGTAAGCTGTCAAATTATCGTCTTTTGTTTTGATTTTTCCCTCTTGCACGTGTTATTCGTGGAAAATAGCTTGTGTGTTCGCTTGTATGTTCGCTGGCGTTTTTTCTGTTTTTGACATTCTTATCTACGGCCGTTCAACCGTAATCGCCTATTCTCTTTTGGCTGATACGACCATATAGAATTATTGGATCATGGTAGGCAGCCATCTTGGTCATTTGACTTTTATTGAATTTATGACATTTCATTGAAATCGTGCTACCAGAGTAAACAGCAGCAAATGTTTTTTTGGGCCGAAAGCTGAAGTTTGTGAAAATAAATTAATTTAAAAAAAACAATTGCTTTGAAAGCTGTGTGATTTGTACAAAATTAATAAATAAACAGATTTACTTTCATACGCGTAATTTGTGAAAAAAAAGATTAAAAAAAATGATTTGCCTCTTCAAGGGATGCGAAAATACCGTGAACTTTTACAAAGGCTCAGCGGTGAAGTTTTTTAGGTTTCCAGCAATTTCGTTTATAAGAAATCAATGGCTTCAAGCGTGCCAAATAGAGGAAGTTGATCTTCCAAAGAACCCGTTGATGTGCTCTGTACATTTCGGTGCTAGCGATATTAGTTGTTTGTGCTACTACAAAGCGTGAGGAAAATGATCAAAATTATTCGTTTGTAAATTGTTTATCTGAGGCAGGCTTATACAAGCCAAACTCAACTTTTATAAATATTTTGGCACATCTAAATTCGGTCTTCGTAAAGTTTAATAAAGAAAAATTATGTATAGAACAACATTATTTGGAAAACTTAGTACAAAATTCTAAATTTAATCGTGATATAAAAATTATTGAACGGGCTTTCCTAGGCAGAACATTCTTCCGTATACGGTACTTAAATAGGAAAATGAAAGAAAACAAAAAAATTACAAAAACAAAAAAATGAAAAAATTTCTACTTAAATGAATTTAATAAAGAACTTTAAAATATACCTTCTTTTTTCATTTAATCCGAATTCTACATTTCTGTTCCACCAAATTTTTGCATATATTGTACTCCTTCTCTTTCCTTTCTGTAAGATAGAAGTGAAAAAGAACGAGCAAAATGTAAACAAAAAATTTGTTCGGACATAACGATGACTCCAGCCTTACTTCTTTGTTAAACGCTCTGTCTGCTGTATTGCGTAAATATTCGAGCCAAATACTTCCCACTTTTCACATCCCTTTTAATAATATATGACTTTCTTTGATAATTACTGAGCTTTCTTCAACTAAAACTAAAATTACAAAATTTTCTTAAAAAATCTCCATTTTTATATTTGTCCAATATGGCAGCCTCACTCATAATGTTTACAAAAAAGATACTTCAGAAAAATTCAATAGCCGTCAAGTTTGAAGTGAAGTTACCTTCTGAATTATTATACCATGCATGCAATTAACAGTTTATGTCCAATGGAGGCAATGCCGGTGAAAAATAATGGCGCATATTCATATTCGGTAATCTAAACCGAAACTAGTAAAGTTGCAACTTAAATTTAGGAACCAACTTAGAAGATACATGTATTCATAATCGTTTTTCATTACCTAGTTTGATAAACCTTGATGGAAAGTATTATTTGCCCATGAGCAGGTGCATATCGATTAATTTTCGATTACTCTTTTCATCACTAATTTTTTGTACTCTATTTTAGGGATGGGCAAATTGGAAAAACATATCGATATATATTGTATCGATATTTAAAAATACATCGATTTATGCCGTGTAAAAACATCGATATATCAATATATCGACAGGGCTGGCTTCACATTAAGGAACCACGTCCCGCGAAAAACCACTTTTTCACGGGGCTAGAGGTGCTCTCACAGATCTCAAAACTGGAATCCAAACTTGCCGCAGACTTATAGTTTACTAGATATTTGTTGTTAAAGTTGGATGGATCTACAGATATTCTACGAATCCTGAAGTATAAACATAAAAATCATTAAGAATTGCTTGAAGAAGAAAGTAATAGCCGCTTTCGATTAACAATTTCTCTGCTGGCTATAAATTTCCTTCTGTCAAATTTATATGTGAATGATAGCGAGCAGAAGGAAATTTTTATCGACCAGTTAGCGAGTATGGCTACTACTCATTATGGGTTCAAACATTTTTGTTTGATCCGACCTCGCTTGTGTGATGGCGAATCGAAAACAACAAATGTAAATTCAAGCACCCGGACATTATGGTTATACCACTTCTTAAAAAATGTTCTGCTGTTAAATTCGAAGCGAATCAGAAATGTATGAAAAATATCGAATTTGGCTCGAAATGGCAAAAAATTATCGATTATCGATGCACGGTAGTTCAAAATATCGTCGATATTATCGGCTGTACTATTTTAAAAATATCGATATATTGATATATCGATATATATCGCCCAACCCTACTCTATTTTCATTTCGTCTTCTTCATGAACTTCCGAATCGAACGGGTTTTTATACCATAAGCGGAGTTCAAAAAACATTCTCGGAAACTATACTTCTCTAGTATTTTAAATTCATGCATTAAAAGTTATGGAATTAAATAATAAATAAATCAGTGCACTGTTTTTCGTCACATACCAAAAAGTTTACAAAAGAACCTGCACGAGTCACTAACAGTGATGCCACTAACATATTTTTTCTCGTACCAAAAAATGTACCTAATTGCTTTTGAGAGTACCAAACAGATTTTTTCTTGGTAACAGTCGTAGTAGACAAATGGTTTTTTTTTCATTTATTATTTTTTAATGGAAAATTAACTTCAATATATCACACCCTAAATCATAAATTGACACAACTTAAAATTCAAAAATTTTCAGGAGTCAACTTTTTTTTCTTTACAAGCAATGATGTTGAAAAGGCTAAGTATAATTGCAATCTTTCAGTCAAATGGGACACCGATTGAAAAGTTTTTTTGCAACCGCTAGAGATATGTTCTGTATACCGGTTTATGATAAAAAAACGATTTCAACAAATTTTGAGTTGTGTCACTTAATGATTTGTAATTTGTAATTATCGCGCTTTAAATTAATTTAGCTTTTTACATCTACATCACTCCATTTCCACTTAAAACTTGCTTGATACATGTAGGTACATACATATATTTATTGAGTAGTGATCAGGGCTCACTGACAACATCAGCTGATTTTTTTTCTTCGCTAGGAGCAAGTGCCACAGCACACAAGGGTCAAACTGAGTTACCTTATTCCCTCCATACAATTTGTTTGCTAATTTTGACATCTAGTTGCCAAAAAGCTCTAACAAAATACGGTAAATGTTTGGTCGCATAATGCTACGACCGGTATAGTTGGGTCATGCTAGTGATCTATAATTGTATCGATTTCATAACATCTACGGCTTTGGGATACCTATCACGTATTGGCGATGTAATTAATCAACATAATTACTGTTCTTTTAGTGGACGAACCAAAATAATATATAGAAAAATAAAAGACAGATGGAAATAAATAAACACTGTTTTCTCAAAAAATTGCTTTTAAGGAAAAAAGTACCAAAATCAAAAGCAACGTACCAACGTACCAAATCATTTTCAAAGTACCAGTTTTAGTACGAAAGTACCAAAAGTGGCAATGCTGGTCACTAATTAACCGGCAGCCCTTTTTTATTCTTTTTATCCTTCTATCCGCCCGTTGTCAATACATGCACCTGAGTGAAACACTCTGACGACAAGTTATAAAATAGTAAAGTGTGGGAGTAAGATAGAGATCGCTAGCGTGTTTTGAAGACTACAGCGCCCGACGCTCTTCAGGGTGAAAACAGAATCGGAACGTAACGACACGACTTTGCGACAACGACAGCCTGTCAAAATTAAAACCCATGCATTCTTATGAAACCAATTATAATAAAGACGACGCGGCACGACGTCGTCCACCGACAAAATTACGTTGTCGTCAACTTAGAGCGCTTTCACATTACTCGGTGCGGTATCGGATCGACATTTTTGGTTTTTACCGAAAGTATACCGAAACCTTACTGGCCACATGTATTTCAATTGGCACTTTCACATTAGTGTTGCATACATGAAATCGGAGCGGATTAATTTCGGTATACTGCAACGCGGTAAGACCGGTCAGTAAAATTTGAGGAATTACTGCATATATTTTTGCGGCGTGATAAAAGAAGAACAAAGTCAGTAAAAAACTCGTTTCGGTAGTAAATGTAGCAAGTTATAATGTCTTCGTCTTCGCTAGAAGACATTATTGTTATTATTGAGTGATTTGTTGAAGTTAAAAATTTTGTTTTGCAAATTTCGATGTTTGTTTTCCTATTTTCTGCCGATTACGCACCGAAAGTATTCCCACAAGTGTGAAAAACACAGCAACGCGGAATCGTTTCGGTAAGCCGAAAATACCGAGCAAAAAATGTCGATCCGGTGTCGTACCGAGTAATGTGAAAAGGCCCTTAGGTCGATTTCTAATTTTGGTGACGACGACGAGCGGACGATGAGTTGCCACTGCATTATAAGTAAAACTAGTATCGCCGGTGGTCGAAATTCGACCAAGCAATTTATTTTTTCAACTTTGTATTAGTACAAAAATTATTCCTTTTCGCGGAGATAAGCAACACTTTCCAAATTCCAGTTGTACCGCAACACTGATTTGCCCTTTTGATCACGGTCCGACGCGAAATCATGGTCAAAATCAAGGCAGATCTAGGAAGGTAGGCCCGGTGGTGAGCGCTTTTAAATTAAAGCGACTCTTCAACTGTGTTTACGATATTTGTAAACACGTTTACGATATCTATTTATCTTAACTAAAAATTTTATTAATTAATTATAAAGAAATTAAATAATTTATAGAAAAAATTATATGCCTGTGCACTGCTCCTGACTCATACGAACACATCCATATCAATTTTATGTGGATATGAGTATGTTAAATGTGCTAAACAGCCTGGCAATTGTTTGTATGGGAAAAATGTTAGCCTATTAATATATAGATAGTGGGCACATTTGCCAACGAAGCAAAAACGAAGTAAATCAAAAATGGTACAAAACTAAAAACTTTATTTATTAATTATAAAGAAATTAAATAATTTATACAAAAAATTATATGCCTGTGCACTGCTCCTGACTCATACGAACACATCCATGTCAATTTTATGTGGATATGAGTATGTTAAATGTGCTAAACAGCCTGGCAATTGTTTGTATGGGAAAAATGTTAGCCTATTAATATATAGATAGTGGGCACATTTGCCAACGAAGCAAAAACGAAGTAAATCAAAAATGGTACAAAACTAAAAACTTTATTTATTAATTATAAAGAAATTAAATAATTTATAGAAAAAATTATATGCCTATGCACTGCTCCTGACTCATACGAACACATCCATATCAATTTTATGTGGATATGAGTATGTTAAAAGTGCAAAACAGCCTGGCAATTGTTTGTATGGGAAAAATGTTAGCCTATTAATATATAGATAGTGGGCACATTTGCCAACGAAGCAAAAACGAAGTAAATCAAAAATGGTACAAAACTAAAAACTTTATTTATTAATTATAAAGAAATTAAATAATTTATAGAAAAAAATATATGCCTATGCACTGCTCCTCAGTCATACGAACACATCCATATCAATTTTATGTGGATATGAGTATGTTAAATGTGCAAAACAGCCTGGCAATTGTTTGTATGGGAAAAATGTTAGCCTATTAATATATAGATAGTGGGCACATTTGCCAACGAAGCAAAAACGAAGTAAATCAAAAATGGTACAAAACTAAAAACTTTATTTATTAATTATAAAGAAATTAAATAATTTATAGAAAAAAATATATGCCTATGCACTGCTCCTCAGTCATACGAACACATCCATATCAATTTTATGTGGATATGAGTATGTTAAATGTGCAAAACAGCCTGGCAATTGTTTGTATGGGAAAAATGTTAGCCTATTAATATATAGATATGAAAATTTTGACAACTCAATAAATCTAACGAAACTTCACAAAAAAAGCAAAAGTATTTATACACAACCAAATATAATAACAGTTTAAAGCATTCAATTAATAAATTTAACTATTTAATTTATTATTTTACATTAAAAAATTACGATCAGAACCAAAAACTTTTTAGCTGTGAATGAAAAACTGTAATGTGGCAGCAACGAGCCTTCTGTAGGGGCGGTCGTTGCCGCATTTATTATGTTTCAGTCGCTGGCTTCGCACCGACATTTTTACGTCAAGGTACTGTCGTTGTCGCAATGTCGAGTCGTTACGTACCGATTCTGTTTTCACCCTTATACAGAGAAACCGCACTATACAAAAGGCAAATAACCGCGATTCGGAAAGAGTTCGTATCAAAGGATGAAAAAAGAACCAAAATGGAGTATATATTTGAAATTACATAGGTATGTTGGAGTAATACATATCTATGTTTTCTTAGTTAATTTTCACTGTAAAAAAATTTACTAATTCCCCCCTCTTATATGATTCATTTATTTTTCCTACTTAAATTACAAATTGTAATTTACAATTTAACCGAAATTTTATTCACGCCTATCAGTTTTCTCCGGTCCATGTGGATGTTAGAAATACTGAAATGCGTCAAGACGCCATTTAAATCGCATTGCACAATTATCGCCTGTTTCATTCACACATATGACACCTAACCGCGTGCGATGAATAAGCACTTCAATCACCACGCTAAACATATTCACGTTCTACATGAAATAATTCCTGCAGAGCCATTATTTTCTCAGACACTTTGAGATCAATACACTTTTCACTATTATATGCGCCAAAATCATTGAGAGTGATATGTTATCTTAAAAAGCTAAACTTAACACATTTTCGTCACTAATTTAAATAATTAATCAGCGGTAAATTACTTTAAATCACTGAAAATCTCGGAGCAAAAACACCGTACCTGCAATTGTGCCGTCTTCTTCTTGAGAAAGTCAATGCTGCCACTGTGTGAAAAAAGTGGTAATAATTATTACTAATCATGAGGTAAACAGTGATCGCGAAAAGGTTAGAGACAATTTAGATTTTCTTTAATATAAGTTTAATTTTATTTGACGTGTAAATCAATTATTATTATTTTTTGTTGAGCGATTGTCATAACTCTGAATGTTATGATGGCAAGACTCCTTGTCCAATAATGCCATGGTTTTCCATAAGAATGTATTGGTTGTGGAAATAGCCGTTATTTGGTGGAAGAGATTCATGTCATTTCGGACATTGTAGTCTCATCTACTGGCGGGAAATAAATTTTATTGCATTGCTAGACACTAACATACATAATAATATTAAACTATTATTATTGCATAGAATTTACAATAAATAATCAACTTTAACCTTAATTATCTCAAAACAATGTATGACGTACCTAGACCCTTTGACCTGCACCCCTTCAATTCATTGACTAATTATCTGTGCGTAAGCTGAACAAGGACTGAACTTGGTCTTTATATAATTAAATAAAAATTTTGAATATGCAACAAATTTTCAATTCAATCAAATTGGTAAAAAAAATGATTACTAATTTCATTTATCTTTCTTCAAATAAAACTGATCTTAGTAAGTAACGAAAAACAGCTAATTGTCAAAACACGAAAAGTAAGAAACAGCTGTTGAAAAAATACGAAAAAACGAATATTTTTGATTTTGGCATAAGTAAAGGATACCGTCCGGTGAGCTACAAAAAAAAAACAAAAAGTAGGCGTGGTCCGCCTTTTTGTCCTTAGTTCAGTGATATACTTCTTTTTTGGCGCAAACGATTTTTTAGGGAGTTAGAGGGGGATGAAGTTAAAAAAAACTTTTTTTAAAAAGCCTATATCTTCCAAAATATTCACTCAATTTTTAAAATTAAGGTATCGTTGGAAAGCTTATTTAAAGGCCTTTCATATGACGTATCAAAATTTTCGTAAATTCCTTACAAATTTTGTTACAAAACAAAAAACTCAAATTTTGGTATTTTTTTAGGGAAAAACTGTGATTTTTTTTTTTGTGTTATTAAGTATATTAAAAATTATATTCATTTAAAAGAGCATTAAAATACCTTTAATTTCATATACTATTCTATATAGCAAGACTTCTATATAATTAGCTATCGTGAAATGAAAAGATGTTTTAGTATTTTAAGTATACAGAGAACCATGAAAAAAGTTGTACAGTAGGCTTTTCTACAAACCAAGGGTGTACACCGCAGAAGGACATCACCGTGGCGGTAGCCACGGTTAGGGCACACGTCCGGACGGATGGCGTAGCCCAGGGTTATTTTTTATAAGCGCGGCCGAAGGCCGCCAACGCAGAAAAGTGTTCTGCGCAAAAGCCCTGTGGACCGGGCCATAGATATTACTCCGGAAAGAGAATTCTGGTGGCTGAGGGTTATTTTTTTATAAGCGCGGCCAAAGGCCCCACCGCAAAATCTGTTCTCCGCAAAAGCTTTTTCTTTATCTATCGTATTTATATGGAGAGTTATTAAACTTTAACCATAAATTCCTCGAAAACGAGGTACGTCCGGCGCCTAAATTTTACGGATTCAGAACACCCTTCCCCTCCCCTACTCCCGGTAGCAGTCGTTTTTTTGGGGGCGTGTGACATTATTGGAAAGTTTCCCCATAGATGCTATTGCGGAAGTAGAATTCTGCCTGCTGAGGGTTATTTTTTTAAAGCGCGGCCGAAGGCCGCCAACGCTATTCGGGGTTCTGTATAAAAGTACTGTTGTCCGCGCTATAGATGCTTTCTTGATATTATACATAACTAACAAGAATTGTTTTGCACGTTTTTAACAAAATTTTTGTAACAAATTATATATCAAATGAAAGGTAATTTAACGTTCTTTTTAATGTAAATAACTTTGTATAGTGTTAATAAGGTCATTTCAACAAAAAAAAAAGAAAAAACAAAAAAAAAATAACCAAAATTAAAGTTTTTTGCTTTTTTACAAAATTTGTGTGGAATTTGGGGAAATATTTATGTATCATATGAACGGCATTTAAGTAAGCTTTCCAACGATGCCTTAATTTTAAAAATTGAGTGAATATTTTGGACGATATTGGCTTTTTAAAAAAAGGGTTTTTTAAACTTCATCCCCCTCTAGCTCCCCCAAAAATCGTTTGCACCAAAAAAGAAGTATATCACTGAAATCAGGCCAAAAAGGCGGACCACGCCCACTTTTGTTTTTTTTTTAGCTCACCGGACGGTATTCTTTACTTGTTCCAAAAAACATTGACAGCCAAAAATAGCTTTCAAATTATTAATCGGAAATTTTTACTATTTTTCCGTTTCTTGATTTTCTGTTCGTTTCGATCTTTATGAACGTAATTCTTTCCGTTCGCTCTTTTCATTTCACTTGACAGCTAGTTTAATAATAAACAAAGCTATTGTATATTTCCATGTTTGTTTTCTTATTGAAGATTACGCACCGAAAGTAACGCACAAGTGTAAAAAACACTGCAACGCGGAATCGCTTCGCTAAGCTGAAATTGCTGAGGAAAAAATGTCGATCCGAAGTTGTACCGAGTATTGCGAAGAGGCCCTAATTCTGCATATTCAAAAGTAAATAATTCTTATAAATCGCCTGACGTAAAACACAAACTAGCTAAGGCACTCTGCACACGAGGCGTATCGTCATAGACGCGTACGAGACATTTCATGTAGCGTCGATTTCTCTACGCCTCAAGATCTGCACACGAAGCGACATGAAACTTCGCTGCACAAAGCAAACAAACAAATTAATAATACGGTATTTGCTTTAAATTTCGAAGCTTTAAATAGAAAAGATAAAAAATTTTACGGAATCTTCCTTCCTTCTTTAATTATACACTCATTTTTTCCGATTTTTTACACAAATTTTACTGCTTTCATAAATTCCACCAAGTGGAAAAATGTAAACAAACATCTTCTTCTTCCTCTTTTCTAAGCGTAGTACGCCTAGCTACCAGCACTGCTTTACGCCAAGCGACATGTAGCCAGCATACTTTGACGAATGCATGAAGCTGACGACTCGTGTGCAGCCCTCAATTGAAATATACGTGCGCGACATCAAAGCGTACAGCTTTCGTCTGTAGTATCTAATACGCGTCTAAAACAGGACGCTCCGTGTGCAGAGTGCCTAACGTATTAACATACGAAATTAAATCATAAAAAAATGATGTGGCATCGCCCTCGGAACAGCTGTTTGTAATGTCAAACTTTTATGACAATTGAAAGTTCTTATAAATCGCTTGTGTTTTCGTAACACATATGAATTAGAAATTAGTAATTTAATAAAATGTCAATTACTCCGGCAAGTGGCATTGGACGCTTTTGGAAGCACTCCGCCAAATCTATACGCTTCGTTCGTTTGGGCTGTACAAATCGGCCATTCTATCACATTGTTGTTATGGAGGTAAGACCATATACAAAATTTCTGTGAAACATTAAATTTCTATTTTTTTTTCATTATCGCTTGTGTAGCGTCGCAAAAATCAACATCAACCAGTTATAGAACAAGTCGGTACTTACGATCCAATGCCAAATCAAAAAAATGAACGTTTGGTTTCCTTTAATTTCGAACGCATCCGTTATTGGTTGGGTTGTGGTGCTCATTTATCTAACCCGGCAGCGGAACTATTGGGTATAGCTGGCTTCCTGCCAATTCATCCGCGTACCTATATGTCGGCATGGCGGAATAGACAACGAAAGGCGCAAAATGCAGTAAAGGAAGGGGAGAATAAGGAAGAAAAGGATGTTGCTGCTGCCACATAGAGCTTAAGGATTTATGTACATATGTATATTATTTAAAATTAATTGGCATTAAAAGATTGTTTTTATTAATAAAAAGCTAATAATGCTATCACAAACCTTATCCAGTGAGTATTAGTTTCTACAGCAAAGGAAAAGTACCAGAGCGAACTAAATTTATACATACATATCTATATATCCGGGCGGCTGCACTCGGTGACAGTAACAATAACATTGCTGTCTACAATAGGTTGAAGCAAGCATTTTTTAAATAAATAATTTTTTAGAAAAAATCTTAAAAACCTACACTGGTTCAATTTATAATTAAAACGCGTTTCTTTTTTAAAGCTTACACTTTCCCATAATATTTTATTTCTTCAAGCAATAATGGCAAAAATATGTGCAGTCTGTTAAGAAGCTGTAAAAATGCTAAAAGTGCTATTTAAAATTTTAGTTTACATTTTTTTCGAAAAACATTTTTAAGTTCAAAAGAATTTGAATTTGAAAATCGACAATGGTTGCACAACAAGCAAATTATCAGTATATTTAACATTTGTTTAATAATATCGACAAATTTTGTCTTTGTTGTTCTGCTGAATAAATTCTATATACATATGTACGTATAATCAAAACTTAAATACAAAATTGTATCCTTTTATTCATCCTTCGTAATTTTGTGAATAGAGTCCTTTGCTTTAGCGGCCACCTTATCGATAAACGCATCAGCAGCTGAAAACGAAATGCATACACATTTTTATGTTTGTTATTAAAAAATAATAATACTAAAACTAAAGATTTTGAGTGATGAAATTATGAATTTTAGCTAGTCATACCAGTATTTTTTTTTACAACGAATTACAGTGAATTAGTATTTGAATAAAATAATTATAGTACTTAATAATACAGCACATATGTATTGAAAATACTTGTGTCATGATGAAGTAAAGTTTCTTCCACCTTCTAATGAGTGAAACTTTGGGAATATACAAACCTCTCAGTTTGTTTCCTAAGCAATTTTTTGTGTGTGTTCCGTCATATTAGGAAAGCAAATTAAAAGTAAACGTGTTAGCAAATTAATAGCATACTAGCCGGACCCGTGCGCATCTTGCGCAAAAAATAACAAATCATACGTGGCGCCAGTCGGTATGGTTTGTGCTGTCACGCCCATTTTAAAAAACTTATTATTTATTTGGTTTGGTGGACCTTATGGAACTTTCAATGAATTACCTAGATATATGTTTGACAAAGATATCGCATAAAATGTTTTTATTATTCCTATATAGGTATGTGCAATATATTTTTATATATTTTATATATATTTTTATGTGCGTATGTGGTTCTTGCCGACTTGGGTAATTTTTTTCCACACGTTTGCATTTGGCTTAATCGATTTATCTGCTACAGTTCCTGAGTTTTGACTTATAAATCTTTGAAAATTTTCTCCTCTTGGCCCATTTTTCAAAATTTCAGCAGGTTTCCTCATAACTGCATAACGTAATTTCATCACTCGGGCTTTATTAGTGATTGAATTATCATGTTTTAAGTGCTTTTCGAAATACACACATATGCCTTATTTTCAACCCCAATTTTCTCTGTTCCCATTAGAATCTATGTACCAAATTTCATTAAAATATTTCTATTTTTGCGCAAGATAGAGTGTATACGGCCGGACGGACAGACATGGTTCAATCATTTTTTTCATCCTGATCGTTTTGATATACTCTTATATATTAAGGTGGAGTGAAAATTTTTTTTGGAAATTCAATTTGTTCCAAAGCCGCCAGAACGGCACCTTTCTAGCCCAGTAATAAGCCTTTAAAATTTTATTGACCTACTCGCATGTTTAGAGGTGCCCTCAGCCCCACAAAGTTGAAAAAAAATAGCACGATCTGGTACAAATGTGAAATTTCTACAATTATGAAATAAAAAAAACCAAGTATGAGGATTGATAAACAGGCTAAGTTGAGTATAAAAGTGAATTTTTTTTGGAAACAACAACAAAAACCAAAGTTATTAAAGGGCAAAGTTTATATTATGCATTTTTTATATTGCAATTAATTAAAAACTACTGAACAGATTTCAAATATTTTTATACCATTCGATAGGTATTTTGAATCCCTTTAGTTTGATATACATTTTATGTGGGTTCCATAACACTCCCCGCTGCGGGGGTAAACCCCCCTTTTATCCCCCTTACTTTTCATATAAAGTACCACGCCCAATAAAACACCGTTTCGCATGCATAGCTAATTAATACCTTTAAAACGATGCCTTACTTATTAATTTTGGTGAATTATGCGAGCAGAAAAAGGGATATTTATAAAACACCAATTAGAAATAATATATATATATGATATTTACATATGTATGGATGTGTACTTCTATACCATCTATGTTGATTAAAATGTATTTCTCATCTCATATCATCATATTTTACTATCGTATTCTGCTTAATCTATACTATAATTTCAGCTCATTCTATTTCATCTCATCTGAACTCTCATAAAAAGTAAACTAGCTCACTCACCTCAATATTCGTTAATTTGTTTTTTAAATGATCACCTTAATGTAGGTACACATCGGCGCCTGAGTAAAAGATCAACCTATTTCAAAAACGCCCTATTTCAGAGATGTGTATATGGAATTTTCTCCGAAATAGGGCGTTTTTGAAGCAAGTTCTGAAATAGGGTGTTATTGAAGAAAATTCTGAAATAGGGCGTTTTTGAAACCACTTTTGAAATAGGGTGATCTTTTACTCAGGCGTCGATATGTATTATCAATATCACATTATTGACATGACATCTCGCCTCATATCAAATTTCATCACACCTCTACCTAAACCCATATTATATACACTAGGGTGGTCATCAAATGTATGGAGACAAATTGTATATCGTATTTCGTGGACCTCACCCCCTAGGTCGATGCTAATATAGTCGAAGATACCACATATACATTTTTGTCCCGATCGGAGACGGTTAAGTGGTGTCGCTCCGAAAACTCTACTTATATGTGATATCTCTGACTGTGCTGTGCTGTTACTGATATAGGGGGTGAGACCGAAGAAAATCGCTAATTTGATTTAAATATATGTATGTATGTATATATGTATTTGTTGTATGAGAATGAGATTTACATGTAAATGCATATGGATATAGACATGTGTGTATGTACATATATGTGGAATGGCGTGAGTTCAAAATTTTGAAAATTAATTAATTTTTTTTTTGTGTTTTTTTACAAAATTGTTTCATTTTAATTTAGGGCTACTGTAAATGTAAAAAATTATTTCTGAAGTAAAAATATATATGTATATATGTATTGTGGAAGCAATTTTCGTCATCCCTTGTTGATTTTGGTTATAAAAATACATAGAACATATATGAACCCTGCAGGAAGTGCATCTAACTTAAAACTGTTTACATAGACACTAGTGGTCACTTTTAATTGTATATTTTCTTAGAAAAAGATTAACTACTTTTGTTTGGGTTGGCGATAAAAAACTCAAAATATTTTCATCAGGCATTTGAAAGCTTTTGTCAATGCACACTTTACGTTTTTTTTGGATATTCCTGCATGACAAAGCAAATAAAGCAAAAAATGGGTTTCTTGCTGTTTGATACAAATTGATTATTTTTTTAAATTGTCTCAAAATAGCCAGTTAAAAGTCAACTACTTTTAGATTCAGTTTGAGCATGTTTTATTTTTTATGGTCTTGGGCCCATACATCGTATTTACACCACCATGGATCAACGTGTCTACGTGGGTATTTTGGAGAACACTATGCTGACTTATGCGGAATAAAAAATTTCTCTGGAATAAACCTTCCAGCAGAATTATCGCTCAAAGCATAGGATTCGGCTAGGCAAGGAGTTCTTTCGTGCCAAAGGAGTTGAGGTAATGTCCTGTCCTGCACAATCAAACGAACTCAATGCTATAGAAAATTTGTGGGGCGACATAAAGAAATGGGAAACCAGCCAATAATCGTGAACTTTAGGAAGTAGGAAAGAATTGTTGAGAAAAAATACCCAAGAAACGCTGTGAAGGATTAGTCGATTTTATGCCGCGTCGCTGTATGGTGTTTTTAGACAATGATGGTTTCACGAACTAATATTAAACACTACTTAATTTTATATATTCTAAATTTTTTGATTTTGCCCTTTTTTAACACGCTTTTATTAGCTTCACCTGTATGTATGTATGTATGTATGTATGTAACTTCATCCCATCCTAAAAAGTTCCAACGTTTAACTCAATCATTATTTTTTTGAAACATTCACTTTACTTTTATTGTGTTATCTCTTCTATTATTTCTATTCTCCTCCGGATTCGAAACCTGACATCAACATGAGATTCAGCCCACCGACATCATATAGTGGAGATTCAACATTATATTCTATGCTTCATCGAGGCTTTTAAGTTACCTCTCTTCAAAATAGCCTCTATGAATTTCATTGAATTCACTCCCGTATGCAAGCCAATAAGAAAAAAGCTTTCTGTTCTGTTGTTGTTGTGTTTGCAATAAAAACAACCGCATGTACATACATACGTATGCAAAGCAAGAACTGGTTTTTTTGTTTTCCTTTGTTCAAATTCTATTTATAGGCTATAGCAATTATAGCACGGTTGCCGATCTTGGTAATTACCAAAATAGGTTATTTTTTCGCTGTTCTTGGTAACTTTCATATGTGTTTGGCAATTTTTATTTTCGCAAGAAGTTGTTTACTATTTTTAACACGCTGTTATTTCGTTTAGGCTTCATTTTTGAGCTCTCATGACCAATGTTTTTTTTTTATAAGGAAAAAATGTATGTGAAAAGTTAATATTTTTGGTAGAAGTTATAAATACATATGTATGTAGATGTATTTCGGAGATCACCACATCCCTTCATCAGACTTCTTTTTTCTTTTATTCTTGCGTCCGCATAAAACATCCTTTAATGAAAAATTTTACTAAAAAGTTAAAAATAAATAATAGCTTAAAAAAACTAAAAAACACGCTTTAATCTTAAAAATCGTACTAAAAATTGAGAAATAATTTAATTAGAAACAAAATGATGAACGAAAATATAAGTATTTAAGGAAAAGCGTGCGGGTGCTCAATAATATTTCGATTCATACAACTAGTACAAAAATATACATACATACCTAGTTGCGAAATTAAAGAGTACGTTATATGAAATCTCAAAAAAGTCAAAATAAAAATATTAGTAAAAAAACAGCGATTTTAAATATTTTTTGACATACTGAGCACCCGACGCTTTTCCTTAAATACTTATATTTTCGTTCATCCTTTTGTTTCTAATTAAATTATTTCTCAATTTTTAGTACGATTTTTAAGATTAAAGCGTGTTTTTTAGTTTTTTTAAGCTATTATTTATTAAATATTTATCTAAACTAGAATAAAAATACTATTATTTTTTTGAACAAGGAATTTTTGAGTTGTTTTACCTTTGTCTTTCTAAATCGGTTATCTTGCAACTTAACACCACACAACATTAAAATAAACTTTTTATGAGAAAGTTGCACATTGATTTCATAGCACTATTATTATTTTGAACACAGCTGTATGTATGTACATATACATATAACATAATAATACAGCTAAAGGTGCTTCTTACCTCTATGATGCTTTAGAAAATATGGACGTACAATACTCTGATAGATGACGAAAGAACCATTCCTTTCGATCGGCAACATACACCAGACTAGGAATGCGCACTGTAAATTTCAAGATTTTTAGTTTTTGTTCATTTTGCAAATTTTTCGCGAATTAAATTTAAATAATTAAATAATTTTACATACTTTAAGCAACCAATAAAATGGTATAACGGATGTCAAGAAACCCGAAAAATATTCAATCAATGACAATATGGCATATGTGACCCAATAGATTAACCATCTTGTATCGTCCAATTTTGTGCTCGACTCAATGGCGTGTATGGAAATGTAGGCGGGATAGGCGACGCCGATTGTATTGCAAAGCAATTGTGCGCCATACCCAAATATCAAGTACAAAGCACAAAAGCCAGCGAAACCTGAAAGTAGAAGATTGAGAGAAGATACATACATATGTATGTACATATGTACATATTTTATATTTTCTTCAAAAAAAAAAAAGTAAAAAAAATTAAATATAATAATATTAACCAATTACTAAATTTGTTTGCTCGCGATAGAACTGCAATAACTTCTCTTGTAGCGCCACGAACATTTCATTTGATTTATTATCTTTGGTATGCATCGTTTTGCTTATATTTTATTATAAAATTGTGATTTTTTATTAAAAATCAAAAATGCTTCTATTAAGTAGCACAGAATTTACAACAATGTCATTTGATATAATATTTTCTGCTTAAAACAGCGCGCAAAGTGCGCTATGCTAATGAGCCAACAAATTTTTTTTTTTATTTCTTTGTCTTAAATATGAAAGGTACGGCCAATTAAAATATTTGGGTACTTTTTTTCTTTTTTTGCCACGTTCATATTTACATAAATACTATGTAAGTAAGTACAAAAGAGTTTAAAGATTTCCGTCTCTACAGTTCGCTGACAAATCAAGCAATCAACTGAAAAAAAAATCCCTCACATTAAAAGGGAACAAAGGTAAAAAGACCTACAGACAGAGAAATTAAAATGTTCATGTTTTCAGAAAGTGAATAATATGTAACAAAGAGATGGAAAGAGGAGAGATTGTTTGTAACTAGTATATATGTGTTTTTTATTCATTATAAATATGAGTTTTAGTCCATTCCCGAAGCGCCAGGGTAGAACAAATATTTCTAAACAGAATTATTGTACATTTTTACAGCTCTGGTGCATATGCACATACATACATATATTAATGCAGCTGCATATCGACGCTTCCAAACAATACTGTACTAAGTCGGCTTAGTACATTTTCCCGTTTTTGGCGCTTTCAAGTAGAGCGTGTCTTAATTTAGATGCTGTCTACTTTTGGTATCAATCGGACAATCCAATCAAAAGTTATAAGCAAAAGTGTACATATAATACAACTCGAGATTTTTACAGAATAAAAACTTTGAGAGCTTGCCATGAAAAACTACGTAGCAAGTTTTTATTTTTTCTTACGGTTTTATATAAAGCGTACCCTAACCTTGATATTGTCGAGTTTTGGTGTTGATCGTTCAATCCAAACAGAAGTTACAAGTGAAAATATACTTAGCATACAACCAAAGTTTCATATCGAGTTTAAACTTTGAGAGCTTCTCCTGCAAAACACAGTTTTCAGACTTAGGCTGTGTGCCAATCGGTAACATTTTTCTCTATGGGAAAATGAGGTAGAAAATTTTACCATGTTGAGAAAAAAAACCAATTTTGCTGTGCCAAACGGAAGAGAAAATTTTGACAGTTACAAAGATAAACTTTTGGGCGAAAACGAACAACGATAGAATTTTAAAACGTAAAATGAATATAATTGCTGATGGCAATATTGATGGAAGCAGAAGAAATGTATTCATGTAATGATCTAATGTTATTTTGTTTTTAAATATTTGTGTTACTTGTATATGTAAGTAATTACAAAATGTCAAAATTTTACCTAGCCCATTGAGCTAGGTAAAATTATGACACTAGAATTCACCACGAATACTGCCAAAATTTTACTCCATGTCAAAATTTCATTTTTTCTACCGATTGGCACACAGCCTTAGTACAGTTTTGTTTGGAAGCGTCGATATGTACATATGTACATACGTACAAAAATACCTTTTCAGCCTAAATACTTTGAACCTTATGTTGTAAAGGTTTAATTGAGAACTACATATACATTGTTCGTTTAGTCATAGACAATATGCACATCTTTATATATATTACGCTAAGCGATTTTTTGTAAACACCATAACTTTTACACCGTTATACCGATTTTCGAGAATATGGTGTCAAATGAAAGGGCTTGACCAGTAGATGTGCAGGAAGGTTTAATTTTTCTGAATAGGGTTGCCAGCTGTTCGAAAATTTAATTTTCCTGTATAGTTTGTTTGATTTTAAAATTTTTGGTACCATATGAAAAGGCTTGACCTGATATTGAGTAATTTAATAAAAATTTTACAAAAAGGGTTGCCACCTGTTCAAAAATTCAGTTTTACGCTATAATTTGTTTGATTTTTAAATTTGAAGTGTCATATGAAAGGGCTTGACCTGATAGTGAGTAATTTAATAAAATTTTTACAAAAAGGGTTGCCACCTGTTCAAGAATTCAGTTTTACGCTATAGTTTGTTTGATTTTTAAATTTGATGTGTCTTATGAAAGGGCTTTGCTTGAGAATAAGCAATTTATTATAATTTGTAAAAAAGGGGTTGCCACCTGTTCAAAAATTCAGTTTTACGCTATAGTTTGTTCGATTTTTAAATTTGAGGTGTCATATGAAAGGGCTTGACCTGGTAATGAGTAATTTAATAAAACTTTTAGAAAAAGGGTTGCCACCTGTTCAAAAATTCTGTTTTACGTTGTAGTTGTTTGATTTTTAAATTTTACAAAAAGGGTGCCACCTGTTCAAAAATCCATTTTTTAATTTGAAGTGTGATGCAAGGCCTGACACTGAAGATGGGTAATAAAAGGAAAGGGAAGAGGAAAATGAAAGGGACGGATATGGCGAAGGAAAGGAAGCGAAAGAGGAAAGAATACGGAAAATAAAATGGATATAGGGAAAAGAAAGCGCAAATAAAGGGGAAAGGGGAAGAGAAAGAGAACTAGAAAGAAAAAGAGGAGCGCGCCAAATGGCCTTTTGGAGGTCGCTTTAAGGTTACCATAGTCTAGAAAAATATTCGGCACAAAACTTCACTAAGGGGCTGCTCGGTCAAAATCTTTGTATAAAAAATCTAGCTTCACAGAAAATAAAAATAATCAGTAACTATGAAGGTATGTATGTATATCAAAAAATTTTCAAATGTGGCAATAAGTGGTCTTTCACCCTCAAATTGTCACACAGTGTAATTGAAAGCCACAGCATCGCATGGCCGGGTTTACTAGTTTTACATATTTTATCTAACAGCAGATTAAAAATATGCATAAATGCATATACATATGTACATATTTACATATAGTTTTAAATATGTACATACATATGTACATGTGTACACGACACAGAGTCACATGCTCATGACAAGAATTCCATTGTCAATGCAGTGATTGAATATATCGTCGTTTAAAGTGCATAACCACGTATCGACTAAGTACAATATCGCCTAAGTGCGAGAAATGAGATTTCTCCATTCATGCAAAAATTTTGAGATTCGGACAACGCAATTCCAAACAACGGCACAGTTTCAAAACCGCATTTCAATAATTGAGCAAATTTTTTAAACCAATACAGCGAATAGATTTTAGTGCTTTATAACTCAATGTACTAAAGTTTATTATACATTTTATAAACATGAAATGGACTATAACTTTTATTGAAAAAGTTTTCACGTACACTTGCAAAACCGCGTTACGTCACTATTGAACAAAATAAAAGATGCAAAACCGCTTATAAATACATATGGCTAATAACTGCACATTTCACCAAAAAGAATATAATCCAAAAGTCTACCTAGGTTTGAATTTGGGTTGTAAAATTCCGAACCGTTTTGAATTAAACCAGTTTTTACTGTCTCCTGTAAAATTTGGGTGGAAGCAGATACGCGGTATTGCACTTTAAGCGGCGATATGTACATATATGTATATCTGTCTGTATGTATGCATGCCTGTGAACTCAATTACCCAGTTGGAAAGGTGGTCATGCATGACCTTGCGGACGCATGAAAAGATGTACGAAAAATTTACATTATAGTATGTATTCCAAAAAAAACTATGATTTCATCTAAAATCTATGTTGTGTGGCTGCCAACTTATAGGAAATCGGATACACTCTAGAATGCAACCCAAGGTAAGCGAAGAGGTCAGTCAACGGCTCTCAGCTATACCTTCCAACTTATAGAATATCGGATACATTCCAGAATGCAACCCTAGGTAAGCGAAGAGGTCAGTCATCGGCTCTCAGCTATACCTTCCAACTTATAGGAAATCGGATACATTCCAGAATGCAACCCAAGGTAAGCGAAGAGGTCAGTCATCGGCTCTCAGCTATACCTTCCAACTTATAGGAAATCGGATACATTCCAGAATGCAACCCAAGGTAAGCGAAGAGGTCAGTCATCGGCTCTCAGCTATACCTTCCAACTTATAGGAAATCGGATACATTCCAGAATGCAACCCAAGGTAAGCGAAGAGGTCAGTCATCGGCTCTCAGCTATACCTTCCAACTTATAGAATATCGGATACATTCCAGAATGCAACCCTAGGTAAGCGAAGAGGTCAGTCATCGGCTCCCAGCTATACCTTCCAACTTATAGGAAATCGGATACATATCAGAATGCAACCCAAGGTAAGCGAAGAGGTCAGTCATCGGCTCTCAGCTATAACATTGAATCTAGCAAAAAAAAAAAACAATTAGGAGAATCAGGTTTTCTCTAGTTTTGCTTTTTTACAATGACGACAACAATTCACAGAGTCTATTTTAACAAACGGACGCATAAAAGCGGCACTAAAGATCAATATAATGTTGAATATCCCACATGGGTGAAGCAGTGAAGGGGAAGATGGTGCGACAATGAGAGAAGCAGAGGAGAACAAGCTGAAGTGAAGTTACATATTTCTAGTTGGAAATCGGATGGAGAGAGAATGAAGAGAAAAATGCAAAAAAAAAGTATTTTTTTTATTTTTAAGTGAGAAAATAAACCGACACTGAGATCACGGCAAGAGCGACTCTCATCCAAACATTCCTTTTTGCCTTACCTTGGCAGGGAAAAGTGGATGCATGACTTCCCTAGGACATCACAATGAAAAAAATCATGCATTCTGGAATGTATAGATCCCATGGCCTTTATATCCATTTATAGATGACCATACATTACCTTTTCCAACTGGGTAAAAATAAATTTTACCCTACAAACTTTATGTAATAGGTACTGAGGTATGTATGTATGTACCCTGTACAATCTCGGAGTAGACTTATTATACTCTAAAAACTAGACTGTATGTGACTGTAACTGATTCAAAAGTTGGTCCCATTCCACGTAAATTCTATTTACATTTAACATTGCTTGTCCTAGGATATGACCACTTGTCCCTGTCTGCTTCACATTCGGACCGGAATATACTTTTCTGTATATATTACATAGATTTATGGAGGTTTATATGCACTACGACCTATGGGTTTATTGTACCCTCAACCTCATTATAATACCTCCCCTAAGCCAATCTCATACACAAAATTGAGTAATTCGCATGGTCTTAGGTTTGGTATGTGTCTGCCCTCGAGATGATACTGTCCGAGTGTCCTCTGTCTCCTTCTAGATATGTATGGCTACGCATTCGAGGAGAATGTGCTCAGCAGTCTCGTCCACCATATCACAAAAACGACACAAACTGCTCGAGTAAATGCCAAGTTTGTCCATATGGCTTTTGAGTCTTCCCACCCTAAGCAAAGTTGCCTGAGAGCAACAATATACATATGTACCTACTATGTAGCAAACAGTAGCGTCTGAGTCTGTCTGTTTGGTAGCCTAGAGACCATCCCTATAAGCCAATAAGTGGATAAAAAAGACTTGCCCCTTCCCAACGCCTACTTTTCCATCAATCCACCCATGTGCATGTTTTAAAATTCTAGGCGATTTTGAATTGTAAGCTCTCAAGAACGGGTCTTAGAGCAAAACTGCAGTTACACCATCCAAGTCATTGCACATAAATTAAATTTGAAAATACATATGTATGTACATATAGCACGTTTTATTCAATAGGGATTTAACTCGAAATTTTAAATTTCTGGGATTTTGCCATATATTTCAATAACTGGGCTATGCCTTTGAGTTTAGTCTTAAAAAATAATCGAAAAGATAAAAATTGCGGAAATAGTAGAAGTCATCTTGTAGTTAGCCGTAGAAGTAAACTCTTTCAAATTATAAAAGTTCGTTTGCGTTTTTCAAAAAAAATTTTTTTTAGTTAAATCCCTATTGAATAAAACGTGCGATATATGCACTTGTATGTAGATATGTATGTATGTACATACCAATGGCCATTTCATCAATACGGAGTTCGGTTTCATTCTTTTGGCCCCATTTCAAGGTTAAAAAGCTACTCTTTTGGCGTCTTCTGAAGATCGAGAAGAATTTCGATAGCGATCTTTTCTGGCGCTTGGTCCAACTCGAAAATGATTTCCAAATCGACATTTTCTCCTTATACTACATATATGTCACAAATTTCACACTTACATACACACATACATATGTATATAGAATATTAGAAAAGTATGTACCTGGGGTTGATCCTACGACCCCTCGTATGGCAGGCGAGCACTCTACACACTACAACGCAGCGGCCAACAAACATTAAAAGCAAGTTTCAAAAATTACACCGTGCTTGAATCGGTCACATATGTACGTATGTATGTAGTATGAACATATGGTCAAAATCGCGGGAACGAGGAACGCCAAATAATTTTAGTTTTTCAAATCACACTCTAACTCCAACATATTCTGTTTGAATTAAATTAAATCCCCGGATAGGTGTAAGCTTGTTTTAGGTGGAGTACACATAAACCGCGTTTCAACAAAATCGAAGAGGTAACATTTTTTTCCCGAAATCCGTCCGATTTGTAAAAGAATGACTCATATGCTATAGCAGCTAGAAACAAATGCCAAGCGAAATTTAATGTTTACGTGCTTCAGTTATTTTTATGGTTAATGACTAAAAAATTACGATCGTTTGAATTTGTTGTTTTTTTTATACTCGTACCTAAAAAAATGTGTACTTTAAGTTTATTAATCCGTCGTGTGATACCAATCGATTAATGTTATAAGGCGGATTCATCGTTCGAGTTCAGAACTAAAGTTGAATTTGAACAAATGTGTAATGAAAAAAAAATTCAAAAAATGAAAGCACTGTAAAAAATTTGTATTCAAACAATTTTCATATGAGCTGAATTTTTTGAAGTGAGCCACCTAAAATTTTTTCGACGGCCATGTATTACTTACTGAGTACTACGAATAATGAATTAAAGCATGCATAACTCCCGCTCCCTTAAAGTGCCCCAAAATTTTTTTTTTGCTAATAGTTACTAATGGAATGCCCAAAAACATCAATTAAAAGCTCCATCCGACCGTGGTCCAGAACATAAAAATTGCGAATAATGTTTGCAAAAAAAAAATTATTTGCAAAAATAAGAAATGCAGTTTCGTAGAAGATACCATTTTTTATATATATTTAAAAATTTAGCAAAATCGGTTTGACCAATCGTGAGAAAAACGGCAAAAACTGAGGAACTTCGAAAAGTGTTGATAGCTATAACTTTGAAAATAATTCGAATTTCGAAAAACTGGGCCAAACGTATTTTTTTTGTTGTTGTGAACTATACAAAAAAGTTTCAGAATGATACTACAACTTCGAAAAAAAGTGGCTCACTTCAAAAAATTCAACTCATATAAAAAATAAAAAAAATTTGTATGTAAGTATGTGATACTACCATTTGAAAATAAATTCTAATAACGGTCTTCATCTAAAGTGATAAACTGCTGGTAAATGGGGTAAAGTGATAAAATAATAAATGTGATAAATTATCTGTCAAAATTTGTATGAAAATATATTTAAGCAAATTTTATCACTTTACCGAACGATTTTGTTGCATAAATTTATAAATTTCGGTAAACTTCAAGTCTGACACATTGTCAGTTTTACTTTTTCAATTCAAAAGAAGAAAATGTGCTTTCTTTCGGCATTTTAGCACGAATTATTAAAATAATTTTTACAAAAATGTTATATGCATTTTTTGCTTATTTTATTGGGTTTTTTATTTATTAATCAAGTTGACATTGACAGCTGACAAGAGTTTAAACCAGCATTGCCGTTTTAAATTCTTGAGATTACCCAAAAAAATATTCAAATTACCCATAATTGCCCGAAATTCCCCATACAAATTTTAAAATTACACTGCCCGACAAAATTTCAAAAATTTTGATATCCTCGACATCATATTGATCTTGTATTTAACTTATTTTTTTCATAAAAACAAATCTTTTGTCATATCTTTTTGTAATTCCGTCACTTTAACGTCGATTTTATGTGGAATTGGAAAGGGTATTTCTTCCTCTCAAAATGAAATGAAATAACATAAAACTCAAGATGGTAATGGCGGAGATATTGACAGATTAGTAATCCTCCTTTTCTTCTTAGCGCGAAAACTGAAATTTCAAAATATCTCGAAACCTGTTCTACTTTTGAACCATTTGATTACATCAGCAGGAATACATAGGAATCAAATGTCGAGGATATTTTTTTGTCGGGTAGTGTTATCAAGAGATTTCCAATAAACAAGTATTTTGAAATTTATTTTACTTTATAACGGTTTTTTTTTTAAATTCATGTGCATATATGTATGTAGTATATGTGTGGTTAAAAAAAGTTATAAAGAAACATAAAACAAGTAAGAGAGAAATGAAACATTAAATAGTTCGATTTTATTTAATTTATAGGTACCTCCAATTCTGTGGGTTGTTTATGCAAATATTTATAAAAAAATATTGCAATGATCTTAGCAATTTAAGTGGAAAAGTTTTACCCCAAAATGTATGGTTAGTTGTAGGGGAGCTATATGTTATAATGGTCCAATTTGGCTGAATCCGACAAATGATCAGCGTATCTTAACAACTGAGGAACTAACTCATGATTCTGATAATATCGGCATATATTTTGGTGGGTCTAATTTTCCTCCTTCTGGAACTTTCGACAAACCTGTTTTGGCTCAATGTTATAATACCATTTCATGTTCATGAATGGTATAAAATTGCTTATTTTTTCCTAGCTAACTTCTTACTTTAATGGGCTTATGAAATTTGCTTGTACATGTTCGACCAGCAGGTAATTCAAGATTAAATAAATGCTGCAAAAACTCATGCACACTTTCGCACAATGCGAATGTAATAGAAGCTCATGAAAATAATTAATTTTTTTATAGGTATTATTATTCATATAAAACTATTAAAAGGCGAATTCCCCAAAATTCCCCAAATCATAGCACTCCCCAAAAATTACCCAAATATTAAAAAAATTTGGGGAATTACCCACAAAACGGCAACGCTGGTTTAAACAATTATTTACCAAGGTGCGTTCATGTAAAAATGCGGATAAACTGATAAATTTTAACAATTTATTACTTTATCACTTTAGATGAAGACCACTAATATTTGATTGGAATTGATAAAAAAATTTAAATGAGCAAAAAAAATTTCAGCGCATATACAAAATTTGTAGATGTATTGAGTTTTGTACTTTCAATACGAGAGCGTTGAGCAGCCCTGGTTTAATAACACAAAATTGTTATGAATTTTCAAATTTTCATAAAAAATTACATTTCTCCATATGAAAATGACACTTTTTAGGAAAAAATTGTAAAAATTGTTTGTAATTGAAAACAGGTTATACTAAATTTTAGATTTTGTATCATATATGTAAATAGCCTAAAATAATTTGTATGCCCATTTTTTTTACGGTTTTCTGAAGTCAAATTGCTATGTAACGTTAAATATTGTACATTTCATTATCCGAAATGATCAGAACGACCATTTTCTCAAAAGCGAAGACTTTTATTCGTTTATTTGAGCCTTGAGGAAAAAACGTTGCTAATTTTTGTTCAAGGGTGACGTTACCTTCCTACTCACTTCTGAAAAATGTAACGTTAAAGACAACGTAAAACTTGATGTATCTTTGAAACTACTAAAAATAAAAATAAATCTTATACAGATAAAATGTAGTTTTTCTAGCTAACTTATTTGTAAAATTCTCAAAATTCAGATATATGTATGTATGTATGTAATTGAATATTTTCGACCAAGGGCGTAACGGTTATAAAAGAAATGGGGTAAAAGTCATATTTAACCATTATCATGAGAAAAAACATTTTTTTGGTCCTTAACCCATTAGTGGTCGAAGCCAACGTACTGTAAATATAAAATATATCATTGGGTGTTCCCAAATTGGCACGGCAACCACTAATGGGTTAATAACCATTATAAAAACCAATTAATAACCATTATAAAAACCACAAAACCAATATAAAAGCCCTGCTCAACACCTTTCATTTGACACCAATATCGTCCAGAAATATTGACAAATAAATAAGCTCGATTTTTATAGCTGACCAAAAAAAAAATAAAAATCTGAATAACGGTTATTCAGGCCCAACACAGTTTTTTGGTTGTCATAACGGTTATTCAAGCCCAAAACAGTTTTTTGGTTGTTATAATGGTTATTAATGACCAAAAAAAATGTCTCATGATAATGGTTAAAAATTCCCAAAAGAAGATAAAGGTTATTTTTGCGTAACCTTTTCACCACACTAGAAAAAATAACCGTTATTTTCGGTCCCTGTTTTCGACAAATTAACCAAAATATACGTGCGACTGTAACGTTAAAGACCGCGTTTTTGACCATGTACAACTCTGTTCATGTTCATAGAATCTATGACATACATAGATACATAATAATATAATAATACAATGGCGCTATTATAACTCTGACGAGTTTTATGGCCGAGCTTCTCTCCCAATTCGAGGTGTGCTCCTTTTTGTTTTTCCTACTAATTGGGTGGACCTACAGTTTTATGCCGGCTCCGAACGGCGAATGCATTTTTTGTGAGAAGCTTTTTCATGGCAGAAATACTCTCGGAGGGTATGCCGCCCACTGCCGAGAGGTGACCGCTGCTCTTAAAAAACCCAATAATTGGATTTTTACTAATTAGAAAAATTTGTTTGGCTCGGACCGTGGTTTGAACCCGAGACCTCTGGCATAGCAGGCGAGCACTCTACCCACTGCACCACAGCGGCCAGATACATACCTATGCCCAATTCAGCAATCGGAATATCGGGTTCGGATTCATTCTTTTGGTCCCATTTCAAGCTTAAAAAGTATTTGGTAACTGTCCCTTTCTGGCGCCGTCTAAAACTCGCAAAGAATTTCGACAACGATCTTTTGTGGCGCTTTGTCCAACTCGCAAATGATTTCCAAATCGACATTTTCTTTTTATGTTTATCAGACGTGTTTTAAGCTTCCTTAAAACGTTAGATGTGTATGCTTATCAACGCTCTATACGCGATATTTGTATTTAGTTTGGGGCATTTAAAATTTTGTGTACAATAATACTGATGTGCGTATGCGTGGAATCACCCCAAGGGACGAATTAAGGAGTGCCTTTCTTGTGCATAAAAAAATAATCAGCCATACGAGAACATTTATTTTATGCCACGTACATATTTATATACATATGTATGTATGTATGTATTATTAGTTTAAAGTAATTAAGTATAATGGTGAAATTATATTGCTTCAATTACAATGACGTCACCCAATCACTTTTTCTATTTCCAATATCGATGTACTACTTTACTTTTGTGAAATTAAATTTATAGAAAAATTAAAAACACTGTGCAATGGCGAACCGATAAACAAAGACTTTGAACATGAAAGCAGGCACAAATAAAAACAAGAATAAATCACGATAAAAAGAATAGCAGAAAATGTGCTTGCTTAACCCTTTCACGACCGTACAAAAACTAAACATTTTTTAAAATAAATTAGATGAGCGACTTATTATTGTTTGATGAAAAAATCCATCCATTCTAGAGGGTTTTTAAGAATGCCCATATTTAACCTGAATATATATGATAAATATGTATATACATATATAAAAAACTAACAGCATGTTAATCATGAAATACAGCGTACGCTTCATTTCTTCAAAAGATGGCAATTGTGCTTCAACACATTTCTTCGACGTCAGTATCGATCGCTGATGTGAATGTCATTAAAGTTGCATCTAGAGAACATACTAGATAGATATCTATTGTGCCAAGCTCTTTCAAGGAATTCAGAACTGTGTTTGACCTCAAGGAGGCTATGTGCTTTACGCCTGTGTTATTCTAGAGATAACATCGCATTCATGGAGTGTGTAGTCTACAGTCTCCCACAATCGTAAGCATCAGCAAGACAAATTCCAATCTCGTACAGGTTAATAATAACTGAATTTTGCGAATGATGCATACTAGAACATTGGTGGCGGTAAAGATAGAAATCTGAATTTTTGGACTACAAACTGTTATCGATCATTCTTATAATATAAAGAGTAAAATTAACAATCTCTTTTATACAACATCATACTAGAAAGCGTTAATTCGATATGTAATTGTGTCAATGGGCAGAGAATTTGCCAATTTATTGAAACACAAAACAAGGAAATAAGTATACATATATGTAAGTATGTATGAGTAACCGCTTCGGGCTAATTTTAGAATGACCCCAATGATGAAAAACTAATCTTTAACTCCAATTCTAAAGTTTGTTAGGCTAGTTTTGCATAAATAAAAGTCAATTATATAGAAATGTGCATACATACATATGTACATATTTGTAAATTATTCTGCATACGTCGACATAATA